>JAANYP010006522.1:0-116170 GCA_020465985.1 Centrapalus pauciflorus
AAACACGTGTAATTGAGAGAGTCAGAATATCAGTGCCTTGGGTAAATGTCTACCTTCGGGAGAATCTTACCGAACGACTTTCAAACCTGTCCTCTTCGCTTCCCAAGAGATTGGATTTAGGTAAAAGGGCCTTGTCGGCCACCGCTTTTATTTTCATTCATTTTTCCCGCCAGTTATTAATATAAAAAAAAAAAAAGACCCCCGCTCGAACTCACTTTCAACGCTCGAACTCCAGAACGAAACTCAAGTCATTGCTCATTCCCGCTCATGCTTGCTATAAAAATTCCCTTGCCTACTAGACTTGTCTAAGAAAAGATGCACGAGCCACTCTTTCTCTTATATACGGTATTTGAAGATAGTGATTTGAATGCCTATCCCCTGCCTATGCTAAGCCTTTACTACCTACCCTTACCTGTCCGCCTTGAACTACTGCGCCTGCGCATACCTTTTCTTGCTCCATCCAGAAGGTAGCTTGAACTGGCATTGTACAGATATATAGCCAGTAGAAAGAACTATTCCCAAGCTGGAGAGGTGGGAGAGGAGAGAAATTGAAGTGGATCTCCTATCTATATTCGACAGCTTGAAGAGGGCGGATTTTGAAAGCAAAATTTTCATTGAAAGCGATTGTGCCTACCACAGTCAAGTTCGGTATTTACTAGCAAGGAAAAGGGTAGGATCTACCAAGACGGGTGGCATGTGAACCGCTTTGGAGTGAATCGGTTAAGAACCGCAGATGGCACATCGAATCCCCGGACGATCGCAGCCACTTTGCTGAGTTGATAGATAGATAGATGAACTAGCCCGAGGACCAAAGGAGAGTACTTCTTTTGCCATTGGAAGCTGCTGTCAGTAGGCATTCTTTGCGCCAGAAAGAGAGATTTTATTGTAGCTTAACTTATTAAGCAAAGCCGGCTCCAGTTCTATTCAGAATAGGGCAAGAAAGCGACTTGCCGCCTCAGTCACGAAGGAATACCGAAGAGCCTAAAGAGGGCGTTAGAATGCAGCTAGATAGAGAACTATAAGATAAGAGGGATTCCATGGGTGAGAAGGCCGACATGAAGGCTCTCATTCCAAACCGGTAAAGCGCAAGGGGCAAGCAGTTGACTCTTTCACTCGGACTCACTAGCAACTCCAGGAGCGACCCCTCATCATCTTACGATGAAAAGCAGGTTTATTCCGTGGTAAACCACAACGAGTAAGCGAGATAGGGTGAGGTAAAGCCTAAGACCGGTAAAAGGAGCCTCCGTAAAACCTCATCAGACAGGTAGCGGAAGCTGATAGAAAGGGGCGAGATGGAGAATAGGGAATGGGAGGAGAGGGCTAAGACAAGGATCAGGATGTGAAGTGAAGGTCAACAAGTCTTTCTAATTGAGAGTTCAAAAGGCAGAAATCTTAGAACCTTCACCTTGGACGGCAGTTCACTAGCTTAGTGTCAGCCCCAGGCCAGGGATCACAGTCGAGATCAAGCAGGAGCGATTCACCTGATCGACATTAAGAGTTCGCTCTCCAAACAGCTCCACTCCGCTATTACCTTACTATACCATACTATGCTATGATAAGAAGAAGGATGCAATCGCTTTCTTCTTTATACTGATTTCTATTAGGGGCTCGTGTTCTAAGGATCCGGGTTCTACTAGGGATCCGTGCTCTAAGTACCTGTACTAAGTTAGGGCTCCGTCTAGATTAGGTTCAGAAGAGTTGGAGGAGTTGAAAGATCTGCCGAATAGACATTCTCCCTCTTCTTAATTAGCTAAATTCCTGGGATCGCTTTTGGTTGGCCTTTGTGATGGGTTAGGTCAGGCGGGCTAGAACCTAAGATAGAAGGGAAGCGTGAGGTCCCTTTCCTGATGTGGTTGGGGGAGCTATGGAACCACTTGTTGGCATTGGCTTCTTGGATCAGTCCCTCATCTTTCTGAAGTGAAGTCGGCAACGAGGTATATCCGTTTGCTCTTCATTAGCGAGAGAGATAGAGATGGGATACGGAGGCAGCCTCACAAAGAGAACTGGGTCTTGGGAATGAGGGCTTGCCCACCTTATTATTAACATTCTTTGGTCGAGTTGAGGACAAGTCCAATAAGCAAGAAGGCTCACAAGCAAGCTCCCAACGCAGAAGGGAAAGGGCCACATCGATTGAATGGGTTGCATTCTCAGCTCCTAAAGATCTCAAGCAATGGGTACGCACTCAACTTTGTTGCAAAGGCCAGCCAAGGTCCAGCCATTTCTTTCTAAAGTAAGGAAGGTCCAAAACTGCCTAGCTGTACTCAATGTGAAAATCTTCCATTTTTCACCAGTGTCTATCAAGACCCTCTTGATTTGGTAGTGGTCTACAAAGGCCTCTACATACAGGGGTCGAGTATGGGGATAGCGAATGTAAAGTCAAAATCATTCTGGGTGAAGGTAATTGGTTGGGGAGAAAATAGACTTCCCCCCTAGCTTCTTCTTCCCGGCTTTCTTTCGCTGCTTCATAAACCCCTTTAAAGTGGAATTCACCCGCACCTTCGAACTCTAACTCCAACTCAAACTAGAACTCATCGCTCCAAAGGGCTTCCCCCGAATCATACCACATATATATCTCTCCAATCCCCTCAAACGGAGATGCGGAAACCGCCTCTCCTTGGTATGTTACTTAGCAAGTCAGTTATGAAACTTATTATTAATATAATGACTTTCATTACAGTGCATCTTCCCCAGTTCTCTTAAGATCAGACGGGAAAAAGATTGAAATTCTCTAAGTTCAGAAGTTACTTTAGAGATAGTTCTTCTCAAAGGCCTCTTCTTCGAATAGCGACTCTAGACTCGGAGGCGCTAGTTCCTCCCCTTAATCTACGCCGCATTCTTCCATGTCTCTCTTTGTGAGTTTTGTCTCAGTTTAGTCTCAATGGGTCAGCAACAGCTTCGACGAGGTAGGCTCCGCTCCTCGGAGTATCCACTTCCCTCTTCATCGCTCCCCCCCGATCCCGATCTCCCGTTTGAGAATAGCGTAGGTGAGAGAGGTTCTACCCGATACAACTGGCTATCCCCTTCCCCTCTATCGCCTCTTTCACCCCAAACCCAGAATTGGCTATCTTAGTTAGGCTATCCGACTGAACTGGATGGATCCACTTCTCATCCACTACCGCGTGTAAGAGATAGGCTCTCCAACGAAAGCGGATCCACATCTCCTCTCCGTTCCGACTAGCTTTCATTCTCTCGTTCGTAGCTTATTCTACTTTCTTGATCCCACTTGCAACTAAACTTTTGAGCTGATTGGGTTGGTGTTCAGTGTTTTGTCTTTCTCCCTTTCTTTCCGTTGGTCAACAACCAACAAAAGTTATCCTTTAGTTCTTCACTACTCGTACAGGAAGGCCCCTCTTTCTGTATGGGGGGAATTAAAAAGAATCTCAATTTTATGACAAATCCGGTCCGATGGCTGTTCTCCACTAACCACAAGGGTATAGGGACTCTATATTTCATCTTTGGTGCCATTGCTGGACTTCTTTTTCTTTCTTTTTTGCCTTTTTCCCCGGGGGTCTTTCTTTTGCTATGTAGTCGAGTTTTATCCTTTTTTTTTATAAAACTCGGGTGCTCGCCTACATATCTTTTATTTTGTATTCATCTCTCCGGGCTCTTCTTTTTCCCGGGGAGTTTTTTATACATGGAATCCGAATCTGGCACTTGGCAAAGTTTCGACGAACGGGTCCTTCTCGAACCCATGCCAGATTCGTCCCCTTCTTCAGGCACTGATGCCATAAACGCGGGAGCGCCCGACTCCCCCGATCCAGATAGAAGCCCGGAACAAGTAGGGGAAAAAAAAGAAGAGTTGCATAGACTCGTGCAATCTCAATTTTGTCACTTTTGTGAGCGAGGTTTGCCGAAATGGCAGCTGTCCAACGCGGACGAGCAAACCGAACGCTATTCAGGACTGACCTCTCTCATTATAAAGAGTTTGGAAATCGAAGACAGCGTCTCCGAGCACCAACTTTTTATTGATAGGATTCGTCAGAATCCAAAAACCCTACATAGCCTTTTTAAAGAGTATAAATAAATAGTTGACACAATCCCATTTCTTTCTCCCTTTCTTTCCGTTGGTCAACAACCAATAAAAATTATCCTTTAGTTCTTCACTACTCGTACAGGAAGGCCTCTCTTTCTGTATGGGGGGAATCCTTTATTCTCAATCAAGATGCCTCAACTGGATAAATTCACTTATTTCACACAATTCTTCTGGTCATGCCTTTTCCTCTTTACTTTCTATATTGCCATATGCAATGACGGAGATGGACTACTTGGGATCAGCAGAATTCTAAAACTACGTAACCAACTGCTTTCACACCGTACGAACAACATCCGGAGCAAGGACCCCAACAGTTTGGAAGATATCTTGAGAAAAGGTTTTAGCACCGGTCTATCCTATATGTACTCCAGTTTATTCGAAGTCTCCCAATGGTGTAAGGCCGTCGACTTATTGGGAAAAAGGAGGAAGATCACTTTGATCTCTTGTTTCGGAGAAATCAGTGGCTCACGAGGAATGGAAAGGAACATCTTATATTTGATCTCGAAGTCCTCATATAGCACTTCTTCCAATCCTGGATGGGGGACCACTTGTAGGAATGACATAATGCTAATCCATGTTCCACACGGCCAAGGAAGCATCGGTTTTTAATCTCATTATGACTTGGTCGTTCAGAAGAGATTCTTTCTCGATCAGAATAGTGGAATGGAAGTCACTAGAGAGGTGAAAAAGACATACATAATGTAAAGACATTCCTGGTAGTTCTTGACTGACTGCTATTAGTATGAATGATCTTTCTTTCTCTTTATGGATAACCAATTCATTTTCAAATATAGTTGGGAGGAATAGTACGGGAAGGGAGCGAGACCAAGCCGAGCCACTAGTAGAGTAAGCCCTTCCCACGTGTCAAAATGAATTACAGCCTCAACCAGAGAGATCAACCTGCGCCTTTGATGTTAGGCCCCGGCGGAAAGTTTTCCGAAACCGAACTGAATGGAATTGTTACTTTCCAAAAATGCTTTCTGAAAAGAAAGAAGGTCCATTTTCCCACGTAGTTTGTTGGTCAAACCAACGATTCTCTTCTCTTTGCAATGAAAGAACCATCCCTTCCTATTTGTTTGTCCTGTCAGATAGAAAGAGAGACCCCAAAGAGCCTTCTTTACCACTTTAGGGGGCGGGGGTGAAGGGGGGGTTTACATGCAACCGAGGCAAAGTTGTTTATGATTGAATCTCAGAGGCACTCTTATCATTTGGTAGATCCAAGTCCATGGCCTATTTCGGGTTCACTCGGAGCTTTGGCAACCACCGTAGGAGGTGTGATGTACATGCACTCATTTCAAGGGGGTGCAACACTTCTCAGTTTGGGCCTAATATTTATCCTATATACCATGTTCGTATGGTGGCGCGATGTTCTACGTGAATCCACGTTGGAAGGACATCATACCAAAGTCGTACAATTAGGACCTCGATATGGGTTTATTCTGTTTATCGTTTCGGAGGTTATGTTCCTTTTTGCTCTTTTTCGGGCTTCTTCTCATTCTTCTTTGGCACCTACGGTAGAGATCGGAGGTATTTGGCCCCCAAAAGGGATTGCGGTTTTAGATCCTCGGGAAATCCCTTTTCTTAATACTCTTATTCCCCTTTCATCCGGAGCTGCCGTAACTTGGGCTCATCATGCTATACTCGCGGGGAAGGAAAAACGAGCAGTTTACGCTTTAGTAGCTACCGTTTCACTGGCTCTAGTATTCACCGCCTTTCAAGGAATGGAATATTATCAAGCGCCCTCCACAATTTCGGATAGTATTTATGGTTCTACCTTTTTCTTAGCAACTGGCTTTCATGGTTTTCATGTGATTATAGGTACTCTTTTCTCGATCATATGTGGTATTCGCCAATATCTTGGTCATCTGACCAAGGAGCATCACGTTGGCTTTGAAGCAGCTGCATGGTACTGGCATTTTGTAGACGTGGTTCGGTTATTCCCATTTGTCTCTATCTATTGGTGGGGAGGTATATGAAGGAACGAATCAGTGGATTGAAGAATTCAAGCTCGAAGACAAAGAGAAGCGGGCTTTTCCAAAGAATTACTGCAGCTTTCCCACTCCCTTTGATTATCATATACAAAAAAGTATCTTCCACTTTCCTACCAAATCTCTCTTTATTCTGGCACATAAATGAAGAGATTATGGCAGATCATGTTCACCAAGAAATTACCCGAAATTTGATCTTGGTCTATTTGAGATTGTTCCTTTTAATCGTAATCAAAGATGTTTTCTTGTCTCTCGTTTCTTTTCTGAACAAATCGAAGAACCTAATGGATCGAACTCATCCTTGGCTGCTACGAAAGAAATAGGCCTTGCGTTGCGGAAGGAACGTTCTGCTCTGAGTTGAAGGCAAGAGCTCCTTCCCTCCCTTCCTTATCGACATTAGCTGTATCCCATATCTCCCCATATCGTATTTAACTAGACCCCATCCCTCGCTTTGACTGTTCACCATATGTGTATCGTACCGACCCCATATCATACGTACAATAATTTATTCCTTCTCCCCATATCACTCATTCACATGCCATCTCATTGTTCACCCGGAAAATCTTCTTGTTTAAGACAGATCGCTTCCCTCAGTCAGCGGGAGGCCTAGTCGATGTAGGCCCTCAAACCAAACGGCGGGCAGACCAGTCGAAGGAGTAGTTCACTTACCTGTTTGTACATATACTATACTCATACCCATATTACGATACATATGTGTTCACCCTATCTTGCTTTCACGGCTTTGACCGGGAACCAAACCAAAGAGCCAATACACCAACAACCAAGGAACGGGAGTGGGTGGTCCCTAGGAACGGCAGAAAGGAAGTACTGGTTCAACCAGATACGAGTGACGGAACCGGTGTTGATCAAAGACATGCGCCGAGTGCCAGGAATGACTATAAGCCGATAGAGCCGTTTTAACATGCCATGAACCGAGATACAATTTTACTAGTGCCAGGTACAAGAAAGAGTGGAGTTGATTTACAGATACTAGTACCTGAATGACAAGTGACGAAAGCAAGAAAGAGTTACTAAAACCATTACGAATGACAAGTACACACAAGAATGACTCGATCGAGTCCCGAGAGACAGATAGAGCTTAACTAAAACGTCCGCCCGGTCATCCTTCCGCATCATCATCCGGCGATGAAATCGAGGGATGATACGAGGATACCCTGATCGATTGAGGGAGACTGGTACAGGCAACAATTCGGGTGGCTTCGGAATACCTCCGTAAGCCATCTGAAGGGATGAAGAACACTGTTTTAGATACAGTGATGTGAATCAAAATCCCGACTTCCGTACTAGCCTGACCACCTTTTTTGAGAACAAGTAAGCTCCAATGCATGCTTCCTTAGTCAAACTATCATGAGTTATAAGGATCATACGGTTTAAGTATGACCTTGAAACCCGAAAATCTTCCAATGTCGATCCTAATGCTACAGTTGCTATCGGTTGCTAGCCTCAAAAAAATCTTTGTACCCTCATGGATACGGTCCTGAGGCTTCTGAATGATAGAATTAGAGGGTCCCTTTCGGACGTGCAGATTGAGGTTGGTAGGATATAGGCGTTAGGCTCTTTCGATGGCACTGAAAGGCCTGTTATCGTACTCTTTCGTATATAGTTGTCAAAGACACTGGAGAGAACTAGTCTCTCGGGCTAGGGACTCTCTATCTATATACTATCAACTGGATTTATAGCGAGCTTGTACTATTAGAACAAGGGCATAGTTTTAGGGACACTCACGTCTTTTTTTACAAGTAAAACTTGTCTCTATATTCAAGGGACTCACGATTGTGCAACGAAGTCTCCTATTCGGCGATATTCACATTGATTCTGGAATAACCTATCATATGCGGCCTCTGCTGCTGTTCACAAGTACAAGATGAGGATCAGCAACAGGTATTACCAGAGTATCATAGCTTATTTGACAGAGACGACGTTTAACCTTTTCCGCGGTGTGAACCTTGCGGGAAGTGTTGTATACTTTAAGAAGAGAGATCTATTCTACTTCTTTATTCTATCAAACCTGAAAACGAGGCCTCCGGTAAACAAGCTATAAAAGATGAATATCGCTCTCTCTAGCTAACCTGGAAAAAGTCTACCTTTGCGGAACTGGAGCCGAAGCTCCTTCCTTTCTTCCTCCCTTGTTCTATTACCCCAAGGCCTCCTCGGTCTTCTTGGACTTGGTTTCTGTCTGATTTCACCCGCACTGCTAATGTAGGCTTTTTGGGGGTAATGGCATCGGCACACTATTCGTCTAAATAAGTTCTCTTTCGTCTTCCAATAGTTCTGACCCGCAAAGTGAGCCCCGAAAACTGTCAACCTATGACCAACTCAAAATTAGAGTAGCTGATAGAGTAGAAGGTGGGATTCTATATTCTATAGCCTACGCGCCTGCTTCTGATGAGATAGAAGTAGGCTCCCGGTGCGTCTTCCTTCGGTCGGCTTGTCATCGAAGGATGTTAGCCAAATCAGAAGAACTATAGGCTCGAAGGCTCGGGTTGGTCAAGCGAACTGATTCATTTAATTCTTCGCCTAGTCTTAGCACCCGCACAGTAGAGGGGAATAAGCATTCCCTTTCCGACAAAACTAAGCGTCTTGCCGCTGGGTAAAGGCAATAGGAGGAGGTTTGGAACCCCAAAAAAAGTATAGGCTTAAGAACGGTGATGCTAGTTCAGTTGTTGAAAAAAATGTCCCGATGAACCTTGGGAGCATCCCGGGCAAGATCTATGGCTTCAGCTGCGGCTAAGCGAACTACCTATTCTATATATTCTATAGAAGTGAATATGAGAGAAAAAGCTCTTCTTTCACATAGTGGGAGGCTGGCCTTCTCTCTTCCCAATTCTCCCAATGAGACCTCTTTCACTCACTTAGTGGACGACCCAGAGGGCTTTAAGAAAGCCCCCTTTTGCCTCATCACGATCTCCCGGTGAAGTAGCGGCTCCCCCCTATTACTATTTCCGGGGTGGAGTCGAAGCTATGGCACCAGAAAGTCAAAGAGATTCCGTCCCGAACCACTCGTGTAGTCTTCTTCCTGCCTCCCAGTTAGGCCCTATCTCGCTTTCCAAGTCTCATTTGGATGAGGCGCCGGCGCTACTAAATGCAACTCTCATTTCAACATTCTTCTCTATTGGCCCTTCCTTCTCTATCTGCCTAGAGAACCTCTCTTTCCCTACAAGGCACTAGAAGGTCGACCCCACTTTCCACACTATGTTGACTTTACTCCTGAGCCCAGTCATTCCCCGCCACTCTTTCACACAGCATTGAGGGCTTTTTCATAAGAAGCAGCACTCTATTGTCCACTTCGATAGCTTTCAAGAGTCTCTTTCATACATCGTTCCGGGGTCTCCCCTCTTTCTGGCGGGCCTTCTTTCTTCTGCTTCCTTGTGCTTCTGAGATCGCTAGCAATTTTCCATTGACTGATTCACCAAGCATTGGAGCAAGCGAGGAAGACCGCTTTTTCCATCATCCAAGTCCATCTCCGGCCCCCTTCTTCCTAAAGCCCCGCTCCAGCCTGCTCCTTTATCTGTCTTCTAGTCGGCTCCCCATTCATCTTCTGTCCCCCACGGATAGGTGCCTTTCGGGAACGTCTCTCTCCGCTACTCCCTTTTTGAATGAATAAGGGGTAGGGCCTTCTTCACTTAGTCATCTCTGCCTACGACTTTTTTTCTTTCTTGACCCTGCTCGCCTAGCTGGCCCTATCTTGCACGTTCCACTAACCGCTATCACAATAGGAGAATTCTGACTCTCACTTGACAAAGAGTCAGATCGTCTATATAGACCTCAAGCTAAAAAAGAAAAGAAAGCAATACGCGCCTAGTAAGGCTCGGAAAAGATAAAGTCCGAAATCATTGTGTTCTCAAGGCCGAAGGCCAAGTCAAAGACAGAGACCGTGCCCCTCGGGCACCTCTGAAGAGGGTGCCGCCCTTCCACTAAGCCTTCCTACATATATTCAAATCAGTACAAAGGCAAGTATATATTCTATTTTGAGGGAAAAAGATAAGGAAAAGATGGACTATGCCACATGGCCGCTACAAAGAAAGGAAAAGTCTTATGCGAGTGATACCAATCGGACACACTTGGAAAAAAGGAATCATCAGCTACTAATACAGCTGAATCAAAGGAAAAGAAGTGAAAAAGCGGAAAGAAGTCAATGTGAGAAAGCAAAAAAGGTAACGAGGCGACCGGAGGAGGGAGAAAGGAGAAAAGGGGTGGCAAGCAACTCGAAGGGATGCTGCGCCACCTAGGTACGCGTCTGGATCTGCCTCGGGCTTTGTCTTTGTTTCTATAGGATCTGCTACTCCAACCGTATCTACTTGTGGTGTACCTGGGTTGGTTTGGCCTCTTCCATAATCCTTGCCGCTGATGGTTATGGGTAAATCACAGTAAAGCAGAAAGGAAAGCCCCCCGGAGAACGTTTTCGTCGCCGTTAAATCCGAGAGATAAGTCTCTAAAGCCGCTATGGTCTGGGCTCTCACTCACGTCGTCCGCCCCGGGGACTCCATTACGCTGCTCGCCCTATTAGCCGGCGGAAACCATGATAATTCATTAATTTCAGCCAGTCCCGGGTTATATATTGTACGGCGAAACTCGCTAATAGATATCTGTTTTCTCAGGAACCAGACCTGCATGCACGAAGAAGAACATATATCTCTGGTCATATTCTTGTGGAACTTCTGTCGTCCCGTTCATTGTGGTTCCTCGGCCCTGCTAGCCATTTGCTTGCTCGAATTGTACACATTCAAAGAGGGGGCAAGCTAAACAAGCAAGCAAGCCATCCAAGTTTATTTTATAGAGTCGGAGGTTAGAAAGAACTTGGGGTTCCCCTGTGACTAACTTAGCGCACTTCCGGTGGTAGCCATTGGGCTAAGTCTCTATAAAGAGCCACTCACATATTTATATATTTATAGTTCGGTGTGAGATCAGCTAAATTAAGCTACGCTCATCATTTATGATCCACGGCTCGCTCAATTAGAGCACTAACTACTTCAAAGGAATTTGCTCCAAAGACGCTTTTAATCGCTCCGCTGGTGCGATCTGGTCGATAGGTTGTCCAGTCATCTCGGTGAGGAATTTCGCTATGCCCCCCGCTGACCTTTCACTGTGAGTACTGCTGCAGTAAAGCCAACGGGAAGATAAGTCCCAGGGCTCAATCTAGGCTGCCAGCCAAGATGAAGATGGATTGAAGGGGTTGTCAGGGAGCTTCATAGGGAATTGTAGGATCCATAGCTGGAAAGACTGCAGGAAAAAAGGGGAACATAGTCGCTAGGAAATCAGATTCCATAGTCAAGGCTGAGACAGACCCTATGTTTACTTCGCGATAGTCTTAGCTCGACATTGTCAAACCATACTATCTACCAAAATTTCTTTTTTTCTGACATTCTATCCTATATATCGGAGATATAAGGTTTGAACTTCCACTTATGGTAATCGAACTTGGTAATCAAACTCTTTCCCGGCAAGAAGATAAAAGATTTCCTTCGGGCAAGTTCCACTATAGTTGGGAAAGGAACGGACCACAAGCTTCGCGCTCTGCCTTTCTTGTATTTGGACTCTTTCGCGCTATATGCTGCTCTCTCTGCGCGCTTAGCTTTCTTTGCTCTTTGCTATCGTGCTATTGCCGGCTTCCTTCTCTTTAAGACTAAGACCAAGGGCTCTTACAGAGTGAACACGTCTTATTTCATTTTTAGAAATATGATCTTTTTCATTCCCCAAGGGGAAAAGGTCTCTTCTTCTGCTTCAGTTGATCCTGAAGCAGATCCTTTTTCGACTTCCTTCCTGTCTGGGATTTGAAAAAGCAAAGTCCTTACTTTGACTTACCCGAATCAAGTCAAGGCGATGAAGCAGGCTCAAGGCCCATTTTCTTATAAGAGTTCTCTCTCTCTCCGGGAATCATAGCCTAGTATCGTACCCCAGAAAGGGAATCCACTTCTGACCTTACCTTCTGACGAGAATCCTTCTAACTCTTTTTTTCAAGTAAAGAATGTGTAAACCGAGGCCATTGAATCTGCTGCAGATGTCATCATAGAAGAAGAAGCTGTTCTTCTTTTTTCTGCATCAGCTACTAATCACACGTTTGGAATCGATCTAGCTGCTTAGCTTATCTTATGTGGTTTGGGCATACGGATTCGACTAGCATTCGCGTGGGTAGCATTTGAATGCGGAATCACCCGAAAGCACGGGATTCGACTTGACTTTCTTTCCGATGGTCCTATCTTATTAGAAATAAGTAAATAGTGGATCTTCGACTAGCATTTCGTGGAAATCATAGTTGGTAGTGGCTTTTTTGCTTTGACCAGGCCAAAGGCGAAAAAGAGAGAAAAAAGGCAATTCCTTCTCTTCTGTTGTCACAAGAAGGGACTAGGTTCCTAGCCAAGCCAGGGAATCTACGACCGATTGTCAAAAAATATCCCACTACGGGGTAAGAAGCAAGGAAGGAGTGCCACTTTCAAAAATTATTTTTTAGTTCAATCACCCGCCGAAGCGAATCCTTCGAAATAGCCAAGCCAGTAAGTAGAAGGGCAAGGTGACCACAGGGAAAGGCATTACCAGAAGGAAAGTAGTCCAACTCAATGTCTTACGCATCAGTGGCATTTGAGTGAAAGCAGTAAGTCAGTGGCCAAGAATCATCGATTTTGGAGTTACCAGCTCAAGGCAGCTCATGGGAATTTCTTTAAGTAAGAACGATCCCCAGTGTCATCCTCTTCGTCTTCTCTTTAGGAAAGCAAGTCCCATCGAGTTAGCTCTTGGAGTCGAGGCATGCCTTAAGGTAGCGACTGACTTTCAGGTGAGATGGTTCAATAGTAGATTAGATAAAGGCTCTTGCTACTTCCCACGAGGGGAGGAAAGTCAATAGCGTAGATAAGGAAGTGGCTATTCTTGTTTGTTCATGACTCCGCTGCGCTCCTATTTCATGGAATAAGTTTTCTCTTACAGACAAAAGAAATGGATTTATTCCGGCTAGCTCGAAGGGAAGGAAAGAGCGCTATAAGAGAAAGAGTGCCCCGAGAATGGGCTTTTGGGATTTTTACTGAAAGCAGAGGAAGCATTCGATGCATCATATAAAAAAAAAGTGCAGCTGCCAGAGCCCCGTATTTACCAGCGGGGGCCCCGAGATATTCTATGATCAAAGGCTTTGTGGTTGTCACGAACTGGATTCGAACCAGCACCTCTGGGAGCAAAAGACAGGCCCAGCGAACTACCATTCATTCTGATCGCGACTTTGTTTACCCGGTTCCCCTCGCGGCTAAAGGGTACATCCGGGGCCGGTCGCATGGACCTACTTACCTTGCTTGTAGACCAGCTGCAGAGCTAACCCTTGTTCTATTGGTTTGATGCTACCAAGACGATTTCTTTATGCCCATCAAAGGACCTCGAGATGCTAATCCACGAAAAACGAGACGATAAATTCGAAAGAACTGATATACGGAACGAGGGCGACCCGTGGAAATACATCGGTTTCTTACTCGTGCAAAGGAACTCTTTCTTGGCAACTTGGACAACTTCTAACGATGTTTGTCCCGCATATCACTAGATCGATCGGTATCTTTACAAATTTATAAAGCTTTCGTCTCAATTCATACTTAGCCGCGAGCAATCTACGTTTGTGATCTCGTATATTTTGCTTCTCCGACATCTTACTGACTTTCCCCCTCATCTTTTTGAAAAAAGCCGCTCCACGGTGGTAAAGTCTCATCTTGTGTGTTGGCCGAAGTTACAATAGTGACATTGAACCCTCGAATATGTTCGAAGATCTCGAAATGATCTTCCAGTTCCGGGGAGAATTCGCAAAACTCCATCTCCATCAAGAATTGAATGGACTTTTCCCGTATTTCGACCGGAAAATCTAACAGAGACATTACTGCGGAGATTCTTACCAAAAAATGAGACATTCCATGCCCTCGGAGAGTGCTTTGCCGTGCTAGGTCACTGACATATCCTTTTTTTTCTTTATTTGACCCCAAGAATGGATTGGATCGAAACGACTTTCCTGTTGAAGCCCTTTGTGTCTGTATTAATTTCTGACCGCACGGAATCTCCATAGCCAATTTTCCATTTTTTATTATGAAATCAGAAGGTGCTGCCTTTGGTACTACTCTTATTTTACACGATCCAGGAACTTCCATAACGTTGGCGTGATTCGGTTTGAGCAACGGATCCTGACGTGATACATCTTCGTAATGAAAATTGAGTGTTGTAAACATTATTTATTTTTCTTTTTTAGAAAGACTGGTTCCCTCACCGTTCTGGGGCCTTTATATAATATAAAAAAAAGATATCAAAATCTTTAAAGTACCCTTAGAGTAGGGCGAAAGAAAGTCAATATGAGATTTGCGTTGGTTTTTCCAACGAAACAGTGAAAGATGCTGTTTTATCCTTATCCATGGATGGAGGGAGCGGATGGGGTCGCATCCGGGTATACGCCGAATTGCCTACATATCTTCTTCAAAAGAATCAGACCATTGTAGTTCAGTTAAAAATACGTTTTAAAAAGCAATCAAAGATAAGATCGAAGAGAATGAGTCACAAGATGAAATGAAAATGAGTTCTCCTTAGCCTTAGAAGGAAGAAAGGGACTCAATAAAGGGTACTTACTACTAAGATTTCATATTTTATCTTATATATGGCATTTATCTCTATACTCTAAACTGGAAGGGCATGAGACCGGAAACAAAGGAAGAGTCGACAAGGGTTAACTACATACTGATTGGCTAATTTCCCTCGGTGACGTAAGACTGAAGAAAAGATCACAATAAGGGACCTACTCTTGCCGAAAGATAGGAGAAGATCAAGACTTTGATTTAGACAAGGAAGATTCTGACAACTCACTAGATCGGGATACTAAGGTATAGAGTGGCATACTAGAATAGAAGAAGAGGTACACTAAAACTACCTTAGGACCTGTCTTGCTGTGGAAGCAGTGGCCGGAAGCTTCACTACATCAGCTGTAAAAAGCGGAATATCGGCTGGTGGCGGAATATCGGCCAAGATACGTCGTGCTGTTGAAAGAGCTGTCAAACAAGGAGGAGTATGTTGTTGGCGAAATCCGTACCGTTCGCTCGCTCTAGAGAACATCCTTTTATTCACTCCTATAACAAAGACCTATGCTTGCTTTAGCTAATGCAGCATGCAACTGTAAGATAGTCCCGATAGCTACCGTTCGCTGCTACCGACTCGCTACCACTTTAGCTACTAAAGCTCGGAAATAAGAGCATTAGCTCGCTCAAACTCGAAACATCCTATACGTGAGCTCAACTCATAACTAGACTACTCCTATGATCATGATCATATGTTGCCTCACTAGTGCCTGCGGTATGAGGTAGGGATTCCGGATATATCTATATTAAGTAATTAATACCGTACCCCAGCAGATAGAAGTCGGACTAAAACCCCGGAATTTAGGTATTTGAGATCCCCGAAGTTCCCATCCGTCCTGTCCTTATAGTAGAACTCAGATTAGAGCTTGGATTCATACTTATTAACTACGGAACTACAGGTCCCATCTTATAGACTGGAACTCACAACTAGAACTCAAAGGCGAACTCCTGGCTTGGCTCACTTACTTACACTCAGAAGCCTTGCTTCCCGATCCTTACTCAGTCCAAAAAGGGGATATGAGATTACTTCTTTAGCTGCTGATCCGTTCCCCGCCTTAGTTAGTCCAAGAATGGCAGTTCCCCTCCTGCCTGCCTAAATAGTAGAACTAGAAATAGAAGTCAGAGCTCGGGATCCCTAAAAGGACCTACTCTTATTATTATTAAGTATGACTTATTTTACGGATATCGGTAGTTATAGTGAAGTCCTAACCAGACAACAGATCAGAGATCAGGTCTTTTTTTTTTTTCATACGGCTTTTGCCCTGTCAACAGTGTTCCGCTCTACTTGCTACTTACTACTGACTAGCGCCCTTAACTTCTCTAACTTAACTTCCAGCTTATTCCGAAATCAAAGCTACTTGCAACTAAGAGCAAGGTGCGTAGCTGGCTTGTTAGGGGAAGAGGTTAGTTTACTTGCTTGTTAGAGAAAGGCTTTAGAAAGCACAGTAACAGCTATGAGATAGCCGCCCTCTTACCCGCTACTCTCAATCTCTCTTTCGGCCCTTTTTGTCTTGTCTTCTGGCAACCTTCCATGTTGGAGATAATTTATGAAGGGGGCTCGCCAATCTTCGTCTTCCCCTCTTGCACTGTTTTCAGGTTCAACATTTGGGATTTGGCCGAGTGGCTGTAACACTCTCCTTTCTCTAGCTGTTATCGTGATCATTTTGCTGTCAGGAAGTGTCATTGAAGCAGCAAGGCTTGAAAAAGAGTCAGCTCGGGAGTTGGTCTACATGAAAGATGTGCATTTTTCTGAACTGAGAAAGCAGCCGGTTTGCCCTTTCATGATAAGGGATCAAGCTCGTCTTTTTGACTATATACTCACCACGTAACTCTTTCACAGCTAGCTCTGAGTCCCCTGTAAGCTCTTCAATGGGAATTTGAAGTGCTAGTTCGAGCCCTTTACTGATTCGTATTCCGCCTCATTGTTGGAACAGCCTTCAGATAAGGCAAAGGGGTGCGGGATGATCCCGGGGCTACGAAAACGATCCCTATTCCTTATTTATTCTTTTTTTTCCTGTTTTTGGCCGTCGGGACTCCTTGAAGCTAAATCAAAGTACATTTTCCAGCCCCTTTTTATCTCGATCTGCATAACTTCTTCATCTGGTAAGTCTGTTGCCAGAGGTGAATCATCGGGGATAGGATGTGCTGCGAGGAAGTCAGCCAAGATGGTTCCATAGATGGGTACAGAATATCATCCGTCCAAAGTTAGGTACCTGAGACAGATGTCGAGAGCCATCACATAAGGAAGAGATTGATAAATAAGCTTCGAGGGCACTCCGGCCGGTGCTTGCTTCCTCAAGTCGGGTATCCGTATCGGTGGCTGTTGGCAATTTCGTTAATGGAGGAAAGGCTTAATAGGAACCCCCTGCCGACGTCAATCCGATACCTTTTTTTTTTCTCGTTTTTTCATTTATTTTCTTGCTTTATTTCCACTATTCACATGGAAGGGAAAAGGTACCACTGAACACAAACTTAATCTATCTTTTTTAGCTGAAAAAAAAAATTTTTAAAGGTGAATTTAGGATGTTTAAAGAAGAGTTTTATATTCCAGGTTTTTCGAGTTAGGTTCCAGTATTGCATATGGTTTATAGAATGTTAGTAGTTAAGGCTTTGTTAAGAAGTTTCTTTCTTTGCGCCTTTAAACCTGAAGGGAGTTATGGCATTTGAGTTGAGTTACTAATAAGGTATCTTAGGAGCAATGCAGTGTAGAGAGAGAATAGCAGTCTAGGGAGGGAGTCGCTGTCTATAAAGAGAATAGCTTGAGAGTGAGATCAGAGTAGGACCTGTTAGAATCATACCGAAGCCATACCCAGGCCATACCCGAACTCACCTCCCATCACCCCTTGAAAATAGGGCTTCCAACCCCTGGTTAAGGACCTTAGTCTAGCTTTCCTGTTTACTTGCTTTCCATTCATCCATCTCCTCCTGGAAGGACAGAATGGTAGGGGAGGCGAGAATCACTGGTAAGGGTTGGCCCGGAGCTCTGCGGTTGATCCGTTGGGTAGGAATAAGAGTCATTAATGGCTTTCGAGATGAGGCAGCCAGCCACTCTTCCTGGGTAATGCGCCCAAGAAACTGTGCATGTGTCACTGTTCCGGTCGTTGGGAACGGTCATGGTGTAGCCTGTGCAGAAGATGAGTGAGATGTATCCCGACAAGGTGAAAGCCATTCAGGAGATGCCGATCCCACGAACTAACTGAGAAAGAAGTTCACGGATTACGAGAACAGATATTCAGCACTAGAACGGACGTGCTGCGCATTCGCTTGGGCTGCTCTGGCAGTACATGCTTTATCACACAACTTGGCTCATCGCTCGCATGGGCGCACTGAAATACATATTCGAGAAAGCCTCTCTCTCTGGGGGGATAGCAAGGTGGCAAATGCTCCTGGCGGAATACTACATTGTTTTCAAGACTCTCAAAGCCATCAAAGGCCAAGCACTGCCAGGTGATCTGCCAGTGTGTTCAGGGGTTAAAGGTATCTTCCTGACCACTATCCAAAGGATTCAGGCCTCTAAGACAGTCCCATAATTCTTGAGAGTCTTTATTTGTAGCTAAAGGCAGAGGGTCCGTTACAGACAGGTGCGGAGAACTAGTTAAGGTTACTTGGGAATAAGGGCTTGGAAGAGCAATGCGGAGAATCAGTTGTTGATTTCGCCCATTGTTGTTGCGAGCTCCATTGTAGTTGGAGCGAGAGGAACGATTATCAGAAGCAGCTGAAGTCTGAGACACAAAGGCTGATTGCTGCTCACTGTGTTGTGCAGCTTGTATGCGATGAAGACGCGATTCTTGGTTAAGGACCTTAGTCCGCAGCTCCTCAAACGATGGAACAGTCTTAGAGTCGGAGATGGTTGTAACAAAAGCTTCATATTCAAAGGGCTTTGTAGTGAAAACTACATCCTTTGGGGACATAGAAGAGAGTTGATAGCAGCCAAGGCATCAACCATAGACTTCAGTTCCCGTAAATAGGCATCCATAGGCTTGTTACCTTTCCTGTTATTCTGAATATCGAACTTCAATTTCATTTCTTTAGCCGTGGACTGATCAACAAATCTTTGCTCTAAAGCCATCCAAACATCCATATATGTTTTGTTTTCATATTCTATTGTAGACTTCCGTCAACATGTCCACTGAGAGTGTCGCATTCAACCAAGAGCGAACACTTTGATCCGTTCTCACCCAAGCACTATAAGCGGGGTTGAGATGAGCCCTTCCTTCGGCATCACTGATGAATTGAGGGGAACATGGGAAGGTCCCCTACACATAGCCCATTAAATCATTACTGATGAGTATAGGTTCAAACTGCGATTTCCAGAGAAGAGAGTTGCGTCAGTCTAGCTTTATGGATACGAGATGGGTGCAGCAAGAAGGGGCGCAGGTGAGAAGGATGATGGGTTCTGGTAGGTGGAAGGGAAAGATTGAGGAGATGCATTGGAAGACATGGTGTATAACGGTGAGAAGGCAGCAGAGGGAACCGTGGTATATACCTGTGGGGAAGGCATGAAAACATGACTGGAGGGCTGTGGAATAGATGCCGAGGGTCCTGCAGTCGGTCCATGAACCCAATAAGAGGGCAACAATGGTTTCGGGTTCACAAAGGACAACGAACCAGATGCAGTGGTGTAGGACTGCAAAGCCGTAGCCTGTGACAGCGATGAAGACTCGATGCTTGAGTCTGTCATGAGTGAAGATGCCACTAGGGAAGCACTGGGAACGGCAGAAGACACACCAGTAGTGGAGGCAGGAATCAAAGTAGAGTTCTCAGAGGAAGAAGGAGCTGTTGAGTCAGATGTGGCATTAGACTTCAAATAGGTTCTTCTCGAAGTGGTCATTAGTAAGCCAAGGAAGTTATTTCCCCAAGGCAAAGAGTCCGTTCATGGTAGAAGTCCTTTCCTTTCAACTAAGAATGCCGACTTTCCTCAAACGATTGGAACTAAGGTATCCTCGCCGAAGGAAAAGAAGAGTAAGCCAATAGTATCCCGGGGAAAGAAGAAAATGGCACATTGACATTCATCTTCCTCTCGAAGGGCTTTGAGAAGAGGGGCAACAGTGAAGATGCCGAGAATGGCCGTGTCTATGGGGATTACCGGTCTTAGTAAGAATCTGTTGCAAATGCATGTGAGGGAGGAATGCCCGCATTAAGATTTAAAACTTGTCGTCTACTTGAAGGAAATGTTTGGAACAGGGAACTTACAATAATACAACGCCGCATTCTTCGAAGATTGAGGAACAAGACGAGATCTATTAAGAGAATGATTTATTCTCGAAAAAATCTGAATAGTTACATCCAATTACAAACTACACGAAAGTTGCCCCTTTTTCATGGAGATTTACCCATCACAGAGATGCATAGAGGAACAGAACGAACTTCATATATCCCTTTTCCACTCAATCCAGAAACAAGATCGGACGTTATTCCGGTTCGTCTCCATTTTAGTGAAACTCTTCCTCAAGCAAGGCAGCCGATAAGTCATCGAAGGCTTTGTGTGAATAATGTAATAGTCAGCATTACTTCTTTTCAAGTTTCCCAAGGTGATTTCATATCTTTGAAAGAAAATGATGCTATAATCTATTCAGAAATAAGGAGATCCTTCTATATCGAAATTTCAGTTTCTAAAATCATAGGAAAATCCCTGGATAGCCCGGTAAGAATGTGGAGAAGAACCAAAACGGAATGGTTCCGCTTACTTAAAACTAAGAGGGGATGCCGCCTACTACTGAAAGACCCGTTTTTGCAACAGTTGCGTTCTTCTATGCAAGACGAAGACTTAGAAAGAACAAAGAAGTTTGGATCCGAAAAAGTATGCTTAGGCAGTTCTTTCGCTGAGCACAAGAGAATAAAGAGGAATTTTTATCATTTCAAATCGATATTCTTATCGAAGAGAAGGAACGAAAAAACCCTAAATCTTACTACTAGAAAAAGAAGTCCTATAGTTTACAACTCTTCTTTCTATAGTAATTTGACCTCTTGCTCCACCCATCAGTCTTCTATGAAGAGAAAAATAAAAAGCTCTTCCCTATCTACTCATTATTCGGAGGTGAATCATAGAACACCAAAAGCTGTGCTATCTTATGGACCTAACATAGGTCACATCCCTCACGTGCGCCAAGAGCACATTCGATAGCATCCTCTTAAGGTTTAAAGATCCAAACCTTCTTCTTCTTAGCGGAAACGCACGTGGCCAAAACATATAAAGATCGGCATAGTCGCTCATAGGGGCATATCTATCCGGATAGAGGATAGTCTAGATCTTGATTCACTATTTCCATTTTTCTTTTTAGATTTATTTTTTTTTTTTTCTCTGTCTCGTACGAAGCAATGGGAGGCAAGCTATGACGGCAGGATGTGACCTTGCCTTTCGCCCTGCTACCGCCGTTCTAAGTTCTTCTGACTAAACGAAGTTAAGACTAAAGTTTCGGAACTGAAGTTTGCAACTTTTTTCAGCAAAGCTTAGTAAAAATCCGTCCTTCGGCTACCTTGGATCAAGGGTAGAGATAGGAAGTAAGTCAAAGGTAGATCAACAAAAGTCTTAGTATGGGAAGAGTCAGAGCGAGGGGAGAGACTTTCTAAACGAAGGTTAGTCTAAGTAAGGAAATGGGCACTCTGCTCACATCGAAGTAACTGCTGTCTCCCTTATGGTCGACGTTCTCTCCTCCCATCCTCTCCTCTCCCTACCGGTCGCCGAATAGAACTCTTCTTTGCCGTTCTGGTTGGCTTAGGGCGGTCGAACTCTCCCCTCCTCTCCTTAACAGTCGAGTGATTTCTCATTCTCTCTCCCTCTTTCTATAGATAAGCGGGTTCTTCGATCATTCTAATGAAATAGGTTGTTCGTTAAAGCCAATTGATCGAATTCTGTTTTAGATTCCTATTCCACTCCAACCGGTGCAGAACTCTTAACCTTTCTAGGACCCTCTCTACGGCAAGGTGCTGCTCTACTCTTTCCACTTGCTCCCTCGTGTATAGCGGTTGAGTTCTTCGCCTCACGGTTTGGCTACCCATCGTCATTCCCTCTCTGTCTAAAGTGAAAGGGGTTCTCTGCGCGCAGTGTAAGATTCCCCTGGATGGGTCTCGTAGGCAGCAGCATTCGTGCTTGCCTTTGCCGTGATTGTCCGTTGTTCCCTTGGTGCGCTGTCATTGACGGTGTAAATCTGTTCGTTCGAGAAAACATGTTGATCTCTTTCCATATCCTATCCCCGGTTGTTGCCCTATCAAGATGTGTCCCTTCCTTTGACCCCTTTTCCGATTTATTAGTGCTGTCCCCCTTGCGTTCCCTCCCTTTGTGAAGAATTCCATTTCCCTTTTTCTCCACTCTTATTTCTTCCTTTCTTATTCTCCTGTTGGAAGTACCTAATCTGCTTTTTTAAATCTTTCCTTTCTTATACAAGATTCTAAGGTCCTTCCCCTGTATATAAGTCTGTGCGATTTTTCCCCTTATCTTCTGGCCGACGCTCCCCTTACTGGTATCAGTGCAAGGGCAATTAGTACGGGTTGCCATAGTTGTCTGGATGGATTGGAACGAAGGGATGAAGGAGGGCCGGCCTGCCCAACAAGTAGACCGGAATAACTAGCTTCTAGTCCAACTAGCTAGAGCTCCCTCCAAATCGAAGCTTCGGAGAGCCTTCTCCCATGCGATGAGATGAATTCTGTCTCTCCCTCCAACACCAGACCGTGGACATTTCGTCCGAATTCCTTCAATCCTACCAGCCATTCCTTTCGGGACCCCGGACAAGGAGGGAATAAAGGCAAGCTTTGAAGAGTGGATTTCATTAAAAACAAGGCCTTACCAGCTTGACCTAATAGGGCGGGCACCTTTCCAACCCGAAAGCTTCTTGCTGAATTTCTCTGTAACTGAATTCCAAAGTTCATCTCTTCATCTTCCCAGCATACCAAAATGAACCGAAATGGAATTGGCTATTGAACAGCCAAACATATTCCGGCCGGCCCTCGTAGTGTGGATGGAGGATGAAGGAAGAACACCTTACTTCTTTCAAAAGACGGAAACAGAGTAATTTTTTCCCACTAGCCTAACTAATGATTTTACCTCACTTTGTTGTATTGTATAGACAAGCCTTACTTTATAGATAGGAATTCAGAAAAGAGTTATAACTTACCTTCCTGCTTTTGGACCTATTTTATATTATAGTGGTAAGACTGTAGTCTACTGCAACAGGAGAAAGGAAAGCAGGCCAATATTCATGATAAGACCCTCTTTACGCTCTCTCTTTCTGCTCGCTCCTGTCAACGAATGAATTTACTACTTGTGTCACTGACATTCCATTAGCATGGTGGACTATAGACCGGCTTTCACGTTCACTCTATAGGAAGGGGACTTAGATTAATCGATTCAATGGGCGAACTGCTTTCCTTTAAAGGTAGCAAGTGATTGAAATGACAAGCTTGTAACTGATATGAAATCGGAAGACAGTAAGTTGGACGAGGAGCTCCTGTACCACATAGTGGGCAAATGCTCCCCTCTTTCAAGAGACTGTTTCTGTTCTTGTTTCTTTAGTCTCTTTACCTGCGAGCATGAATTCCTGAACCGGAAAGAGCTTCATACCCTATAGAACTGACAGATCGGCTAGCGAAGATGGCTCAGTCTCAGTAGATCCCTCACTCCTCACCGGCTTACGGAAAGAGAGCCCTAAGGGAGAGAGTTTCGGTACTTCAGGCATATCTATCAATGGGCAAAGACAGGAGAGCCTTCTATCTCTTCCAGTCTTATAAAGGAAAGAAAGCAGGATGAACAGGCTTGAGTGTCGATAGGTGACTTTAAGGTAGGCGCCTATCTCTTATTATACTATAGCAACGGGAGAAGTCGGGATTGGTGCCCTAAATGAAGGGAAATCTATAAAAAATTAGCATTTTGCCCAGATAGAACTTTTTCAATTCATGATCTGCTCTACGAAGGGAAAAGTGAAAGTCTCATTTGACAGCTATATAAGATAGACACTTTCGAATTTCCATGTCTGTCTATGAGGGAAATAGGTCAAGTGTCATTTTGCAGCTATATGAGCATGAACATCTACTTTCGAATTTGAATAGTCCTCTTAGCCGGTCGATTGGCTTGAATCTCTCTTTCTTTTGAATCGTAACCTACTATTAGTGTATGCCTAAAACTGAACTAATTACTTTTCTCTAACCAACTTATGACCAAACAAAAAATGACTTAACTAATGGCCAGATTTCCCTCTCCTCATTAAAAACTACTTCTATCTAGCTCCTCTCTTCACCATCTTTTGGTCAAAAAGAGTAAGAGTATTAAATCCCAAAAGTCCTAGGAGTTAAGCATGTTGGTGATGAACTAGTTCTCGTTCACCCCAGACTTGCTGGGTGGAATGAGTCAAGCTAGTTCCGAAATCGCCAGAGCCCTCTTGTTCTAATCTTTTTCTTAGCAACTGGCTTTCAGAAGTCTTGCTGCGAGGAAGATTAGAAACGCCTTACTATATTGAATTTAGAATAGTGGCATTTTTTCTGCAGATATGGAGTTTGTTGAGAGGACTTGCATCCTTCGTTCGTAGTGGTCATTTATAGCTGTTTTTCCAACTGAACCTAATTTACTATTTTGCGACAAGAGGGGGCTCTTACTTCTTTCATCTCTAGGTTGAGTACTAGCAAGTCAGGGATAAGAGAAAAGCCTGGGAAGGAATCGGGTTTTCAGCATCTGTAGTGGAAGAGTGTACTGGTGGTGGTTTAGTTAGAGACAACAACGGGAAGGGGGCTCTCTCTTCTTTCAGCTGATTCTCCTTTTACTAGGCTTGGATAGATGGGGGTGTCGGTGTAAAGATCGCATGGAACAGTAAATGGCAATGGAATCAAACCTCCTCCTATAGGTAAGTTCAGTCTGTAACTGAGGCTTTCTAGGCGTTAGATATGTGAGCCCGGAAACACATTTTCAAATACGCCTGTCAGCGCTGCTCTTTTTGGAACGGTACGAGCAGACCACTTAAGCAGATACCTAGACTTCCATTTTGAACCACCAAGCAAGGTAGTTGTGTAGGCGGAATATAGTATCCTTCATCGGAATCAGAACAAACTGAAGGAACGAGACAGCACCAGATCAGCTTTAAAGAGCAAGCAATAACCACTGAAAGAGGCCGGTACCTTTCGTATAAGAGCCAGCAAAGCTACTCATGCACCTGGAGCTGGCGATTGAGGGGCAATCATATGCTTCTGTGAAAAAATTATCCTCTTATCGATGTTCTACCGAACTGAACTAATAAGAGTTTATCATTTAGAAAGAATGGCGAAAGAGGCCTCCTTGCATTGCCCAACTAGAGCGAAAAGCCTTATTGCGTTGCGGCCCTAAGTAGCTATGGGGTGTTGATGTACTTGGAACCTAGACCGGTTACCTGAGTATGGCGGTTCGGTAGCCGTTCAATGATAGCATGAGATCCTCGCTTCGGTAAGTTACAAGGATGAATGCAAATAGCAAGGCGCTGTGCTGTGTGAAGTGAGACTGGCTGCCCTAAGTTAAGTGCTTCCTTATTAATATTAATTAATGATCTTGCTCAGTAGGAGGGCTTTCCCCCAGCCTGATTCTCTCTCTGGAAATGAGGGTGCCCTCGATTGACATTTATCATCGAATAAGGAATCCTTCCATGGATGAGAAGGTTGAGTTACAGTACAGACTCCGTTGGCTTTCGCAAGGAAGCATCTCGAAAGTTCCGCAATCTATGGTTGATGCCTCACTCGAGCTCTATCCCATACCCTACTCGATGCAAGGAAGAAGTCAATGAAAAAAGAAAAAAGACGAAAGACGAGAATCGGCGCAAGGATCAAAACACTTAATAGACATAGAAGAGTAAAATAAATGCTTCCTAGCCTACCGAAAACTCGGTTGAAGCTAGTTAGATCCTCCGGTCAGTCAAGTGTTGACACCGGATTTAGTTGGACCTTCCTTCTCAATGTCCGGATGAACATGCATTCTTTTCGGTATGGTATACTTCTAACCAATCCAATCGGAACCTTTAATTCGAGAGATCAAACTAGCTAGGCATGTATATGCGGATTCACGCCTTCTCTTACAGGGACGCTCAAAAAAAACCGAAGCCTTACCACTTGGACTCCATGCGCAGTCTGAGAGATAAAACCACCTGACCTTTCTGAGTCGCTTACTTTAGCTTCCCCCCCCCATGGAAAAGAATTCCTTTTTTCTTCAGCTTGTTGTTATTCCTTCTCCGAGCAAACCTTCTCTGAGCCAACAGCCCGATCCATCTTAGTTCGATTTTGAAGTCCATGCACAACGAGAGCGAAGTCATGCGAACTCAGAAGCAGCATTTGTTCCGTTGGAGAAGGCTTCATTCAAAGATCAAAGGCAATCTAATCTCCTAAAGTAAGAAGTCTAAAAATAGACAAGAGCGCATTCGATCGTATATTCATAGTTGGCATCAGTGTCTTATAAAAAGAAAAAGCTCGAGAAGGTGGATCTATGGGACTTATATCCGTAGCAGCTCTTACAGTTAGAAAGGGAACTGAATCCCTATCCGCTGTGAGAGTAGACGGTGCTAGCGAAGTTAATTAACTGGTTGACTCTCTTTCTAAGAGCAAAGCAAAGGATTCGTGTCCCGAGAAGGGGTGAATTTGGTAACATCACCTCTAGAAAAGAAAAGGTCCCTGCGCTTATTGGAGGTCTCCAGAAAAAGCTTTGGAAACTTACACCCAATCTCAGAAGGTTAGAAGTGGAGTTGCGGTAATATTTTACGCGTGTCCTAATGCAAGAGGAGCTTTTATGGAGACAACGTTCGACTTGCAATAGTTATCATTTCTTTTTTAGGAGTGGCACTTGCTTGATTCGATGATGGTGGCAGGGGAGTCACTAATCAAATAAGGGTATGAAATAGTTTAACGAATTCCGAGGCGTAGAGAAGAAGGGAACCACCTTGTGTTCCTGAACAAAGTAGATACGATTCAGAAGAGTTGTTGCCTTTTCTTTCTATAGTCAGTGATTCACAGACTGAAAAAAAAGAACAAAAAACGGGTACGGCAAATGAAATGACTCACGCACTGGATAGAGAGATTTGACTTACTTCCATTTTCTATTGCCATTTATTTTAACAAGTTGAGTGGGGTTCGTCGGATAGGCTGGCCTCTACGACAGGGAGATATTCTTATGGTGTGCTGTAGGAAGGTTAGATGTAGCCGGTACCTAGAAACTATTCCCTAGTGCGACAGGCTCAGTACCCGAAGACAGGCAAGGTTTCAATTGCTTTCTTTCCCTCAGACGAGAAAAAGGAGGTGATCCTCGGATAAAGCGAGTCAAGGAACCTTTTCTCTTTGCTGATAGGCTCAGAGCTCTTGCTTGAATGCCAATAAAAGGCGTAAGCGCAGCAATTGTACTGCTTTCGATTCCGATTGGAGGGATTGCTTTATATTCTATTATTCTAAGATGTGTGGATAGAGCCCTTTCTAAGTATGATATTTTGAATGGAATGCTTACGTCTTTCGGAAGAAAGCTACGGCAAAAGAAGAGGAGTAAGTGGATGGGGAGAGATAATCCTTTTAATACGAAATAATCGGAGTAAGGTTGGAATGAGCTGCTGCCCAGGTGTAAAGAAATTGACCACTGACAAGACTTCCAAGAACCGCAGTCACTGAACTCACTAGATCAAAGACAGTCAACTTAACTGCCAAAATGCTAGCAAGACTGACAACTACTACAAAGAAGTTTTGAAGGCATTGCACGCTAGTACGGGATAGGCGAAGGTTTGGTAACTAACAGCTTCCCCTGTTCCCGGGAACCATTAACCAGGAAGAGATTCTAATGAAACAGTTGGAGAGGCGGATGAGATTCCATTGCTTCTAGGCCCACCCGGTGGATCGAATTAATGAACTCGCTGAACCAGGGCGTACCGATCTCCACTCCAAGTCATATCTTAGGCCGTAAAAAATATATCCTAGCTCTTTTCTATGCTAGGTATTCCCTTGTGGACTTTAATTCAAGTTCAGTTTTCACTACAAAGTGCCGGAATGAATGGACGAATTACATCATTCCAAAGTACCGAACCAAGCTATTCCAGGCTTATATCTTATCTGCGGCGAAGACATGCCGTGAAGGATATGAGATGCTCTTATTTCGAAAAGCTAAGCCCATTCCTCCCTCAGAGCTGATGAAATTGCTGAAGCTGGAGCTAAGATAAGAGCGGAACCCTAATATATTTCAGGCTCAAAGGCCTAGAGAGCTAAAGTCCCACCTATCCCTTTTCTTTCCCTAGCGAGTGAAGTGCCCCATAAGCTATAAGGGCGAGCTATATGTATCAATTCCGATTGAACTGAACGTAAAAAGTGCATCCAGCAGGAATCGAACCTACGAATTTGCCCGGTTGGGCGCTTTAACCATTCAGCCATGGATGCAAAGAGACTCAGCGAGTGAACTAGGTTTTGGTATTCCTTCTTGAGCTTCTATTTCTTCCCTTAAAGGAGATTCGAGAAAAGATGGAATAAGAAGACGTGTTTCCAGAACGAACAAGATACGGGTTGAGAAGGGGGAGTTAGCAAAGTTAGACAAGATTGGAATGGGCATAGGAACATGTATTGATGTACCATATCGGCTAATGCTCCCAGGTTGATGCGATGTATTCCACCAGTTGACTGAAGACTTGATTATTGGTATATCGATCGGTCCAGCACGGATTGAAATAGGAGCCGGTTCGATAGGAAGCTTTTGAAAACGCAGTGCACCCATGTAAATAAGGAACGAGATTAATACAGAGGTTAAACGAGCATCCCACACCCAAAAGGTGCCCCACATAGGTCTTCCCCGAAACCCCCCAGTAACTAAGGTAAACAACGTAGAAAAAGCACCCATTTCTGTACCGGTTCCGAAAGAGCGAAGAAAAAGGGGATGTTTTGTTAATAGGAACAAGAACGTGTTTATAGCCGTAGCGATATAAACAAGAATACTCATCCGAGCCGCAGGAACGTGTACATAAGGAATACGAGAATTTCCACCTTGTTGAAGGTCTAGTGGTGCTACCCGAAGACTTAAATGAATAGCCATCGCTGTTAAGAACAACCGAGATCCAATGAAAATTTTCGCGTAGCTTCTGGTCTTTGACATCAAAAAAGAAGGTTGTAATAATGAAAGGGACATCTGATAATTTTATCCTAGCTAGTGGAACAATAAAGACGAAGTGTCTAATTATACTTATGGTCCTTTGTTTCCAAATAGAAAGACACCAAATTCTCCGGGAAGCCCTATCTTTCGAAGGACTTCTCGATTTGCTCCCCCTGACGAGCCCCCTCCAGCCTACCCGCCGGACCACCCCTTCTATCTCTCGCGACCGACCCCTTTTTAGTTCGTAGAGCCGGCGCTGGGCGGCCAACCTCATGGATCACGCGTCTGGTCCCTCTCCCATTGGGCGAGAGCTTTCAATAAAGCATCTCTCGCTTGGAAAGCAGGAACCGGTCTGCTTTGGAGATCCCGCATAAGTTCCCGGATCTTCAAAAGCTTCGCGGGGGACGCGACGTCCAATTGTAGCTTAATCTTAGTCTTTTGTAGTACACTCGAGGTCACTCCCCTATTTCCAAAGGAAGAAAGAAAAGAGGAAAGCTCCCTTTCTATTTCCTCTGCTGTTGGTCCCGGCGGACGCAGAGTTAAGTCCAAATCGAGTTGGGCATTTGAGGAACCCTCCTCTCCTGCACATTCTGCGTGTTCGACCAACCACTCAGAGCCCGATGGGCCGGAAGAAGGGTCCGGAAGAGAAAGACTTCTTTCTCCGGCATCGTACAATTCCATATCGATCTAGTCAATTCATTTCTGCGAGACGCTGCTGTACTCTTTTGCTTTAGCATTGCCATACGAGGGAGATCCCTCAGTGACATGTAAAAAGATATAGAATTTCCAACCACAGATTGAAAAACATAAATTGAGACCGAAAGATATTCATTTCAGTTAAAGATGTCTCTTTCTTGCGTGATAGGAACAGAGCTTCGGGCAAGCAGCTTAGTCAAGGCAGCAGCGTAGGAGTTCTTCCACGGCATGTTCAGAGAAAGACTTCCCCCATGGCATAGCTCAGTCATTCAATCATGGTAGGGTCACAGGATTCTTCTCCTAAGCACAGGTGTAGCTCCCCATGGTGTTCATTCCAGTTCTCATACATCCCGGTATGGTTTGGCTTGGTAAACAACTATTTATCTTTTGCCCAGGGGAACACGACAATCAGAGATAAGGGCAATGTTACAATGAATGAGGATAGATGTTGAAAGAGGACTTACTCTCCTTATTTATCGAGAGAGCGCTAAAAGTCAACTAGAGGACTCCAGTCCAGAGACCAGCTAATGGTCTAAAAGCGGAGAGAGGAATTTCTCTAAGCCGTATCATCAATGTTAATAGCATTTCTCGATGCTTCTCAACACTGACTTTTCTTCAGGTCTTACGAATTTGATTCGAACCAATCAAGCTACTTGCCTTTTATTAGATAGTAAGAAAAAATCTGCTGTACCATTCATATCATAAGAAAATACTTAACTATAAAAAAAAGTTTATAGGCAGCTTAGGGGCCAAACCTTATTGCTAACCCTCAATGGATGGGGAAGAGAAATCCCCTTACCTAGCTATAAACTAAGGCCAGCGAAACCACGGGTATATACTGATTCCGCAAGAGCCAAACTAAGAATTATTGATGCGACAACTACAAAGACAGACACGGCTCTTACCCTATTTTAGATATGATTTAATAGAGAAGATTTAAGATATGATTTAAGTAAGCCGAGTGGATCAAAGTCTCCTTTAAAAAGATCTTTTGTGGCCGACTCTCCACAATCACACGGACTTGAGACATAATGCTCACTACAAATCTGATTAACAAACGTATCTTTATATACCTTAACAACTCACCATAAATCCGGAAAGCAAAAAGCATCTGGCTTCATGAAACAGGGGCTCCGAAAAATAAAAAGACAAAAATCAGCGATGTCGTCATCATAGAACTCGTTGTTCTAAGCACTGCCATTTTACTTAAAAAGAAGTGAAATTTCTTATCTAATATAGAATATAAGATCATAGACTAGTTGGATCGTATGTAACTTGTAGTTTCCGAAAGCTCTTCACGTCAGAGCACTACTGAGTCAAGTCGCAAGCACCCCTTTTCTTTTTGAGTTGAGAGAGAACTTCCTATTTCTTAGGTTGGAGTACGGTACGCTAACTTGAAAGTGAAAGGACTTTCTTGGGGGTGCTTTAGTTAGGGGTGATCCGTTAAGTTCTTCCTCCCGCGAAAAAGCCCTTCTCTTTGATTTGATATCCCCAGTTTCAGGTAGCCGAATTCATTATAGACTTGTTGTAACAACTCTTACACCTACAGCCTTACTATGTCTTCTCTTTCTCACTTTCCTCCTGAAAAAAAAATGGATTTTCTCGAAATAAAAAAGGGTTATTTGCTCTAACTTTTATCTTCTACTGCTTTAACGCTGTCTTGCAAATAGCTTGTCGCGGATTGCCTTTCTTTGGACCTTATTTAATTCTTATTCAACCAGTTATACTTCACTTACGAAGGGCGCTCTTTTCCTTTTCTTTTTCAGCCTTTTCACTCGGCATCGTTGGATCACTAAGGCCTACTTTCATCCCTGTTCTAGGCGGGTACTCTATTTTATCCCTCTCGATTCGAAGGCAGCCCTCTTTAGTAAGGCGCTGAGTGGAGCCAATCCCCTTAGAATCGCTCCCTATGGCTACAGCTACTGGCTCTTCAACTGGCTATCACCTTCGAAGCAGCACAGGATTCCCATCATTTTTGCACTAGGTCACAACGGTTTTTTTCAAAACGAAACTCAAACGAAAGAGGCCCATGTCCACTGCTCTTCCCTCCAGTTGCTTTTTTTTTATTCAGAATCACTGGGGCCTCGCATCGAAAGCCCGTCTCGTGCTTTGAAGCTACAGCAAAAAAAAGCAAAACATAAGTCTACTACTTACAAAAATCCATTAATATTAATAAATTATAATGCCCGCAGATAAAGATCACTGTTGACCTGCAGCTCATTAAAAATACGCCACTATATTCTCATTATCTTGATGTAGATGAGCACTAACATCATGAATACTTATAGCACGGGGTTAATATGATTTTTTCTAAAAAGACTTTCCAAACGGTCGTCAATTAGACCTTTTCCAAACTGAGAATCTTTTTTTTCCCCCCAACGACAAAAGAACCTAGGCGCGGAGCATTTTCGGGGGCTAGCCTCCTTCCTTCTTACTTGACTTCCGATTCGACTCTTTTTTTCTTGAATTTGAATCATTTCCTCTTTATCGCCATTCTTCTGTTTAAGAACTGCGCCCCTTGCCTCCGATGGCTATTTAACTAAGGCTGGAAAGAGGTGCTTGCTTTATGAAACTGAAACCTTCTTTCTTTGATCGGAATACGGATGAGATCAGAAAGGCCATCATTGGGGCAAACGATGCAATAGCTTCGGTTAGAGCAAAGCCCAAAATGGCATAACCAAATGATTGTTTAGCCAATGATGGATTCCGAGCCACGGAATGAATCGAGGAACTAAGGACGTTTCCAATACCGATAGCAGCTCCCGCTGAAGCAATTGTAGCAGCTCCGGCCCCTATTAGTTTTGCACCTTCTAACATCTCGAGTTGATAATTCTCCTCACGCTTTTTCTTTTTCATTCACGATTTTATGTTCTATATTCCTCTCTAGTCTAGATTCCTCGTCGATTCTTCCCCTCGTTCTTAATATCTTGGACATCTCACTTTTCCATGCAACGCATTCTTTTCGATCTTGTACCCGCTTGCTTCGCATAGGCTACACAAGCGGTACACTGAACACCAACCCAATCTCGATGAAAAAAGTAGAAGCAACTAAAGAAGGGTGACGAAGCTTCTTTGCATCCCATAGTGCTGTCGCACTAAGCGACTACCGTTCCAGAGTCCTACAACGAAGTGATTAGCATACCAGAGTGACGCAAGGCTCTAAGCTCGTACCTTATAAGTAAGCTCTTTATGCTCTCTCCGCTCGCTCCTTTTCGTAGCGTAGATCTTTCTTCTCTTAAGAGATTTTGAGAAGAGTGAGTGCGCTTTCGAAAGTTTCGACTTTTCGATCTTTCTTCCCTTAGCGCACAAGCACTAAGCAAGTAAACTACCCTTTTTCTTCTCTTTCGTCCCAGACTCTTCTTTTTTTTATTAAAAAAATAATCCAGATATCCCCGAGAAACTACACTAAAGGGAACTGTTAAGTACAGACGATGCCTAGAAATGATAGTAACACCTGGGGCCTTCGAAATACCAAATCCCAGCTTAAGTCCAAAAGGCCTACACTTTAACTAGGAACAGAAAGGTCCGCGAAATAACCGCGTTGCTCGATCAGTGAAACCAGAGTGATGGTCTTCTGGGACGATACATTCGTAATGGATCCCTCATATACGTTATTTTAGATGGTTCTAATTGTGGGCGATAGTCTTCAACTAGGGGGACCCGGAGTTTCCGAAATCTATACTAGTTTGCCCAGTAATGTTGTGGCTGCAATGCGTAGGCCGTCGTTCTCTGATCCATTCTTTAGGTGAGAGGAAACCTTCTCATTAAAAATGAATGGAAGGTAAAAAATAGGAACTGCCTGTAGATAAGTATATAGACATGCTATTTTGATGTGATGTAAGAATCGATTATCACATCATATACTATATTAAGTGACTTACTCCCCAAAAGCATGCTACGCTCAAAGGGAGAAGCCGGTCCGTCCGATTTAAGTTGAAGTCAATTCACGGGGAAGAAAGAGCTGGCGATCTTCACTCGTCCATCACTCCCACTTGAAGTTAAGAGGTAGTAGGAGCATGAGATGAGGGCTCACACAGATACGAATGTTGTCAAAGCTACTAAGGAAGAAAAAACCCCAGGAATTTAGTTCTTATTCTTATGGGGAAGAGTGAACACTATGACTGGTGGGGCCCCCTCCTTATTTGAGTTCGCACCTGAGAATCGTATCATCAAAAAGACATTGACTGGACTTGAGAGCATTCTCATTGAGTAGGTATGATCGCCAATAACTTGACTTTGATTTCACTCTGACTCGCCCAAATCTATGAATTGCGTCATATAAGGATCAAGATAGATTACTTTTGTCATATTGATCATCAGTCAAAGGGGCGGGTTAGGCGAGAGTAGGCAACTAGCCCATCCTTGCTAGAACAATTGACTACCAGACTTGTATACAAGAATCAAAGAGACAGGGGCTCTATCGATGAGAGCTTAGGTGAAGGCTCGAATAGCTTAGTTGTTAGTTGAAAGACTCTGTATGGGATGTTCTTTCTATAGAGTGATAAACGGAGGGATCTTGCTTTCTAAAAGCCATAGTCAGGAAGAAGGCAGTGTGCAGTCAGCCAGTAGATGACGCCAGAGAGGGATTTGTCAAAGCACGGATAGGAGCTCTACCACGATATGATCTCTCTCATTGAGAAAGCGCTATCAAAGCCGCTGTCCCAATAGCTTCGTTCAGGAGCGAACAACCACTAAATTGCTTGTTAAATGGAGGAGCGGAAGGGGCAAAGTCAACGACTGAGGCCAGAAGGTATGTGAAAGTAGAAGCCAGGGACAGAGAGAGCGGAGGAGAGGACTGATTGAATGAATGTCATTTCACGCTGATAGGAATGGGGGTTATCCCTGTATATTCTATTTCTCCTGTCTTATTGATCAATGGTGTGCCATGAGATGCTTCGCCCGGAGGATCATTCATGGTGAAGATCCCAACATGATCTACTCGGTCAAGTCTGATTAAAGCACTCCAACCAACCCAACAAAAGAAGCAACGGGTACTACTGGAATGAAATTGGCATCTAATTTCATTTCTTAGGTCTGGGTCGGGATCCAATTCTCTTATAGAATAAATGGATTTATATGGATTTTTCCCAGCCGCATTGTCATCATCTCACTTCCTCTTCATGACAGAAAAGGAGAAGTTGCTTGACTCAGTGTACGAGGCGAATGAGGGGCTACTTAATGAAAAGAGAAACCCGCCACTAGAGCGGAAGAAGGATTCTATACTCTATTTGACGATACCAGCAAGTCCGTCTTCTCGGCTGACGTGACGGCTGAATGGATTGATGATTCATCAACGGGCACAGGCCAATTCAAAGCGGCTTAGAAGCATCAAGGGAAAAACTGGGTGAAAGTATCCCAGGTTAGTGTGCAGATAGAGGACTTCTTTCACAAGGGGGAGCGTACCAACCAAGATAAAAACAATCAGACAAGACGAACATCGTGAGATGAGCCTCAAGCCCCAAAGGAAGGGCACTCACAAAAGATCTTGCTGCGCGAGAATCAGGTCTGATACAAGCAGTTCCTCGCCTGGGACAATAACTGACGATAGATAGCGAGGGGGGGGGTACGAGTTCCAACTAGGACTGTCATAGGAGCGAAGCCACTCGACCGCAAGGTGCAAAGCCACTCGACTGTAAGGATAGGGAGAGGTTCAATTTAAATATGGAAGGATGGAATGGCTTATTCGAATAGAGACGAGACCTTACACTTCGCAGATAGGATGGTCGGAAAAGGGGGAATACGGTTATGTCTAAATGCATGGGCTCAACCCCCAGTTCCTATAGAAGATAGGTTAGTGGAAGGTAGGCGCCTTCACTTGACTTCTCGTGTAGTAACTTTCACTTGCTTCCTCTCAAAGTCCATCGCTCTAGTGTCTACTAGAAAGAAGTAGTAGTCTTAATCGGTTGACTAGAAGCCTATCTCACGCCCCTTCCTCCTAGCTCTAGCTATCCAAGTCCAACCTCCTGTCTTACTCCATCATGTCTCTTCTGAAGGCCTTTGTCTATAGGTTTATTTAAGATTAGACTAGAAACCTTCTTTCATCAAAGCAGAAAGCCGATAACTACGATTTTTGAATAGCAGTTACAGATCGAAGGAAGTGATAACGTTCAAAAATGCCCGCTTTCTTGGATCAATTCCATCACTGATTTAAGGAAGAAAAGGGCCAACTGGAGCAATGACAGAAGACTTACTTTCTCCTTTGCCTGCTACTCAAAAGAAAAAGCCAGCCACTCCTTTCGTATTGACATAAATAGTAACGCCGACTTCAAGTTTGAGTCCATCGGCCAGGTCACTTAAATAGGTCCCACGCTTTCCGGCCTTTATCGTTAGCGAAACGAAAACACCAGGGCTGGATGGGGATCCTGTCGTACAATATCCAATTCCGATCCCGATCCGCGTAGAAACAGGCAGATGAGGCCAAATCGATAGACTAAGCAGCTTTCCGTAGAGTGCTATGAAGCATGGCTTCTTTCCATCTAATTCGGGATGCTTTTCTTCTTTCCTTTCTTTCTTTAGGCAGAGACTTAGCTCAGAGTCAAGAAGAGAGCACATGGGAGATCATGTTCAACAGGAAAGCTTGAAAGAAAGCAACAGTGGTCGGGTTGGTAGTCGCAGGGAAACCTGTGGCTGGATTGAATCCCCCTCTGGGAGAGCACAACCTCAATTTTGAACATGCGACTTCGAGACTTGCTAGTACCGTACTACATTCAAGAGATTCTTTTATAAAGTAGCAGCTTTCTAGCTCTACAAGGAGCCTTCCTCTTTAGATGCTTTCTTTTGCATTGATCTGGAGTTGAGGTCGCAACCACTATCATATTAGATAGTGTTCGAGACTGCTTCCGCGCGGTTTAGCTCGACTATCCAACAGAAAGAACCTATCTTTGACGTTCTCGGGTTCGGCGCCCCATAGTTTCGGCAGCCAAGCTGAAATATGAATTGGGGCTATTGTGTGTGACTGCTTCTCATCGTGATTCCTGCCTAGATAGAATGAAGAAAGGACGTTTGGCAGTAAAGTGCTGAAATCTTAAGCTATGGACTCACCTGATAGAAAAATATGAAAAAAGAATGGTATTTCCTCTCGCGCGGGATATAGGAAGGCCCCTTATTCCCTAGTCGGCTTTTTTATTCCTTTTCCCATGCTTTGTGGCGGCTAAACATGCCGCCTGTTCCTTTGTTCGCAAATTCCGAAATGAAATAAAGTAAAGTGAAGCAAAACTCAGAGGAAGCACTCTCCCAATTTCTCTTTGCAAACGATGTTAGAATATAATGGCCATAAACGGAATCTTAAGAAGCTTAAAATCTTTCTGGAAACAAGTAAGAAGCTTATTGTAATGGCCAAAAGGTAAATTTCGATAAGAGCCAGTGCTTCCTCTCGAACAGAGCTCCTCGCATAAATTCCAGATCATTGAAGATGTTCCCTTGTCCCTCAAGAGAATAAAGAGATAACATTGTCTTCCTCTAGTGGAGAAAATGAAAAAGATAATCTCAGGTTGGAAAAGAAAATTGTTGTCCTCCGGAGGTCGACTAACGCTTATTAAACATGTTCTAGTCTTCCGATGCATATGTGAAAGTTTTTTCCTTAATTAGCCGGCCTACACTGCGGCTACTAATAAGGGGATAAGACCTTACAACTAGATTGGAGATGATCCCTTCTCCCCAGTGAGTGCAGTGAAGGACTCTCGCCTAGTTCTGAAACTCTTCCCGCAGCCTTGCCCTTATTGCCCTGCCTACCTCGGCAGGCATACCCCGGAACCAATTCATCTCATCGGCCCGCTTTGCTAATCCGTGGACCAAGGGATGTAGGCCTAGGAAAACTTGAAAGAAAGAAGCAATACCGACGGTACCAAAAGAGCTAAGAGCCCAAAGGACAACTCTTTACTCACCTGTTCTACGTATACCGTTCACCAACACTCACGGACACTCCCCCCGGGCTGGGAAACTTCCAACCTTCTATACTGATACCTTTCTTGCATACCACTTCTGGGATTGCTTGAGAACCTGCTCCATGATCCGCGTCATTCTTTTCGACCTGAATAAAGTAATGAACTAAAAGTCAAAGACAAGTTAACTCTAGGGGCTTATGGGATAGGTTAGCTCACCTTATGAATAGGTTAGCTCGACTTATCATCCGAGAAGAGTGAAGAGAGGAACCTTCGGAGCTCCTCTTCTATCGTATCGATTGAGCGGTTCATATCTTCTATCATCTCCGTAGAGGGTTCAGTCTCCACTATTTTAAGTCCGTATTTATTTCTACCCCTGAGCTCGAAAACCTGGTGGAGGACTCATATAAACCTATTCGTGGAGGTCTCCATGAAGAAAGCCATTTTTCGATAGTTATTCAAGGTGAAGTAAATCCCCTATATCTGATAGCTGTAACAGGCCTTCTTCTTACAGAGAAATGCCCCTATTGCGAATCTCTCTCATAAGAAAGAAGAGAGCTAGCATAAGCAGAGCTACCAGCTATACTACCAGAAGAGCAGCTACTATCAGTCCTAAAGAGCCAGTATCCGTCCTTCACTCTTAACTTAAGGAAAGGATAGACCTTAGCGCTTCCTCTTGATCACAGTAATGCGGGAAGTCTGGCTAAAGGAAGATAGCATATCATAAAGAGATGAAAAAAAGAAAAATTAAGGCGTCAGCGAGGGACCTCTATAAAGTCATTATCTGATAGCTTTCACAGGGCTTCTTGCTAAAGAGAAATTGACATAGAGAGCGACTGATTCCAGGCTTAGTATCTTCGGTTTCATCTTATAGGCTGACTTGCATCACTCTAATAGGATTCCTTGCTTGCATCATATCGTACAAATAAGGCATTAGAGAGCCCTTTCTCTTCCTTTATTCGCCGCAGGAAGAAATTCCAACTATGCTGCCTTCTAACGATAGGACTGGAATCCGAGCTCCTAGGCAAAAGCTTGAAGCTTGAAGACAGAAAGAGAAGAGATTAACGGGATGCTTTATAGTCGAAGTTGCGCCTAATGCTTAATCTAACTATTAGGTACTATATTAGAGAAAGACTCAATCTGCCCAATACTATACGCTAGGAAGAACTTGATTAGGGTAGTAGCCCAGCGGGGAAGCACATAACTAATAGGGTTCAGGCTTATACGATTCATGTTATCCCCCCGAAGCCCCTATCGCCTGCCTGGAACTCCTGAATTCACTCTTTAACTAGAGGAAGCGCCTAAAAGAAAGCCTTTTTTCGATATTTCTTATAGGCCGTAGTACCTACCCTTAGAAGACAGCTTTCACAGGCTTTTGAGTAAAGAGAAATGGCCTTCTAGCACCTCTCCCGTAGGTCGAGTGGCTTCCTAGATAGGGAGTACGAGCGGTAGTAAATGAGAGATGGTTATTAGTAAGAATTAATCGGCTAAACGCGATTGCTAGCCTCTCCTTTGTGTTGACCTAGGGGCTTGCCTGCAAGTGGCTTCAAACACTCGCTAAGCCCCTATTGAATAGGGCGAGCTTGTTAGTCTTCCTTCCTGGGTGCTTGCCCGGGGTTGGTGTTCAGTACGCTCTTTAGCCTTTAAAAAGGGCTAAGCCGCTAGGAAGGGCTTGCTGGCCTGTTGGGAGAGTGGAACGAAGTGATTCTCGTTAGAGAAGCACGAGTGGAACGGCTTTAGTGTCAGTAGGTGTCTAAATGAAGCGATTAAGCGTCGGGGGCTTTGCTGGCTTGCTGGCTAGCTCGTGCAATCAATAAAAAAGGATTCGCGTTAGTAAGCTAGCTTTGTAAGCTAAGCAAGCCTGGTTCTCCGGGCACTACGGTAGGACGTGGATCGACCATGACGAGAATGGACTTCTCCATAATGTAATAGAAGAGTCACAGTCCAGTTCCACGGGCTTTCTCCCTTCTCGACCAGACGAAGGAGATATGAATTCCATTCAGGCGGGTAAGGGCTTGGCTTGACCCTGTGTTCTCTCCTGGTCGGGTCGGAGGCGAAAACTGGCAAAGTTCATCATTCAGTGGTGGGGTGTTCGTAGAAAAGAAGGCGTCGCCCAACGAGTGGCAGATTTTGATGGAGTCTCGCTTGGATGCTGGGGAGATCCATAGATCTGGATAGAGTCCCCGGAATAGTACGCGCGCTAGCGCGCTACGGCTTACGCAGTTGATCGGATCAGATAGCCCTTCGGGCAACCAACCAAACCCGGCACATCAAATTCCATTCCACTTGGAGGTATGGCTGAGTGGCTTAAGGCATTGGTTTGCTAAATCGACATACAAGAAGATTGTATCATGGGTTCAAATCCCATTTCCTCCGGAACAGAAGTGAAACGGGCGGGCGAAATGACGTGAGAGAAAGAACCTCTTGGTGGAGTCCAGCCCCCCAGAATAGCACTACTTAGTGACTAGGAGCGGAGAGACCTTTGCGCGTTCTTTTTGTTTGATCGGCCTATCTTCTTTCTATAAGCAAGCTCCCTCCGGCTGTCCAGGGACTGGACGGCTCTCGGTTCTTGAGCATGTTGGGGGATTAGGCGGCAGTTGAAAGAGCTGCTCGAAAGCTTGACGAAGAAGCGAAAAAGGCCTATATATTCTATTTTTTTTAGTACAAGGGCTTTTTACTAGTCAAGTGGTAAGGTAGGGCGCTATTCGATGAATAAAACAGATTTTAGGAAAGTGGTTCAGGTAGCTCAGCTGGTTAGAGCAAAGGACTGAAAATCCTTGTGTCAGTGGTTCGAATCCACTTCTAAGCGGGCCAAGGGTCCAAAGGCCGGGAGCGCGCCGGATTTTTAAATTCAAGTGCAAGAGTAAGCCAAAAAATGTGAGCGCTCCTGCACTATACGGCTTTTTTGCGTCGCCCTATCTTGCTGGAGGCAGATTTCGAAAAAAAAGCTGTTTCTTAGGTTCTCGCGTCCCTGTGCCCAAAAGGATGGGTGAGTTCGGTTTGAGTGTTCATCGATCGGGTGGATCTATATGCTCCGGGGTGGTGAGACGAGGTGTAGCGCAGTCTGGTCAGCGCATCTGTTTTGGGTACAGAGGGCCATAGGTTCGAATCCTGTCACCTTGATGTGAGGCATTCCGTCAGCAAATACTCAAATATGAACATCCATCGACCGTTACCACTTCCTCTTACTCGTGACTCGTATATGTACTTTCTATAGCAAGCACACGAGACCTATAGCTAAAGATCATATAGCGCCACAGTATATATATATACGAACCTATACGGAACACTTATCTCTTTCTCAGTGCTTTCTTTAGGCTCCTGGCTGCTCGTTGGTAGAACACAACCCGTATGATATTGAGCTTGAGCATTCGGGCTTCTTTCTTTTTTTTTAAGAAATGCTTCTTTATAATTCTAAGGTGGCAGGGCAGCTAGTTTGAGTGGGGCCTGACGGTTTCCCGAACTTCTTCTTTCATTTTATATTAATAAGGGGGGAGGAAATATCGATGGCAATCAAGGATGGATTTCTATTTCGGAAGGGGTGCTTACTGAAAGAGTTCAACACTACGCTCATTGCTCTTCTTCTAAAGTCCCTTGGAGCCAATCGGTTGCCTGAAGCTTGACATGATGAAGGCGCTTTTAAGCCCTTCCCGAAGGAAAGAGGGAATGGCCCTTCTCTTTAATCAATGGTTGTAGCAGCTTACTATAGAAATGAACATAGGCTTTAAAGGACTAACAGCAACTACCTAACTCAAAAGAGCAAGTGCCGACTCATCCTACTGGTTAAAGCTCTTAAGGTTAGTGTTCGAGGTTTGATGGCCTTGACTTTCCAGTTGCAAATTGTAAGCGGAAAGAGGCTAATCCTAATTAGGATAGGCTGAGCTTGACTAAAAGTACGATGAAGGGTCAGAGCTGCGGGAAAGAACTCGACTAAAAGAACTCGCTTTCAAGGACTAAAAGGCTGTCCCTAAAGTGGAGAGCAGTCCTACTCTAAATCTTTGCTTTATTGGACTCCCTCAGTAGTATAGCTCAACGGTTGTAGCAGTCCGACTCAAAAGTGGAAAAGCAACCACCTACGTCGATAGAGCGAGAGATAGGTCTCATACTGCCTCTTAAGGTTAGTTCTATGCCTCACAACAACTACCTCATAGGTGATTCTCAATCCGTCTTTAGATCAGAAGTAGATGCCTCTTCCAGGGCTCTGTTTAGGCCTTTCTCGTATAAGCAGATGAAAGGAAGTTGAGAAGCTTGTTGACTAGGCCGCAATTCTTCTTTAAATCGTCTTGGTTAATCTATGATTTCATTCATGAATCTTCCCTTTGTGGAGAGAAAGAAAGATCATTCATACTAATAGCAGTCAGTCAAGAACTACCAGGAATGTCTTTACATTATGTATGTCTTTTTCACCTCTCTAGTGACTTCCTTGCCTGCATCTCCTGTCAACAGCTAGTTAGTCCTCTTCGCCCTAATGAATAAGCTGGAGAGGCTAGGTCTTGCTTGAAACCAGTAGAGCAGTAAGCCTGAAAGCTTTCCCGTGTAACTACCAGACCAGGACCTGGATGAATTTAGTCCTTAATGTGTCCAGCATAACACCTTCTTAAAGCCACTCGCGGCATACTGAAAGCATTCGTTTTAGCCTCCCGCTTTAGTCTCCCTAACGGTCGACCTTAGTCTCGCTCCTCAGCTCGACGGTTGTAGCACTTGTCCGAGTAAAAGATCAAACAACAACGGACTCAGTCTAATCTCGTATATGACGACTAATCTCATTCTGGGGCAATGTCGTATGTGACGATCAATTTCTTTCTCAACCTGTTGACTTAACGGTTTGACCGTTCCACTCGTGCTTCTTGAAAGGAAAGAAATAGCTCGACTGTTAAGGAGAGGGAGCACTGAGCTACACTCATTATGCCCGACCATTCCGACTCGTAAGTCACTTTATAATCAATGTATAGAATAACTTAGATTCAGTCCGGGCATTAGGTGTACATTTCTCTGTGCTAAAGGGGGTTATGTGAGGCTCCACTCTATCCTGTTGATAGCTGGAGGAAGAGGGAAAATAGGAATAATACCCTGCTTTAGGGGGACTCAAGTAGATTCCCTCCTCTTTCGCAACTCGATTCCCTCATCCATAAGGACAATGGGAAATACGAATCCCTAGGACAATGGAAAATCTTTATACCTTTCCTTCGAGTGCCCATGCCATTAGACTATGTACTGGGCTCTCTAGAAGGTAAAGCAGGAAGAGAGTAGCTGACATCAACCATAAATCCTGCTGCCCAGGAAGAGGGAAGAGGTCAAAAGTAAGATACTATTTAGAATACCATTATGAATTTCATTTTTTTTTATCCCTATAGAGTCGCATATTTGGGCAGGGTATTTTTTATAATTTCTTTTGGAGCTCTAATGGAGAAGAGAGACATCATTGGGTGTCATGGGAGACCATTTGTTGTCCTAAGGAGGAAGGGGGTGTTAGAATTCGTTCGTTACATCAAGTGATGCAAGCCTTGCACATAGGCGTGGAATTCTATACTATAAAGGGGACTCTCTTTTCTTTTCTTTGGGCTATGTTCATGCGAAGCAAATATGGTGCCCCTCACAGGGCTGTTCTCTCTTCAATTCCTAGGAGTGCTTCTCATTGTTGGAGAGCCATCCATGCCCAGCTGGACTTTGTTTTATCCCACGCCTTGTGGTCTATCGGTAAAGGTAACATTTTTTTTGGCATGATATGTGGTTGAATTCTCCTCTGCAGGTAGACAACCCTCCTCGGCCTCATATCTCTGTCAAAGAGGCCTTCAATGACCCCGGATGAAATTCTGAGTATTTTGGATCCTATCTCCATTCAATAAATTCAATCTATGCGGGGCTGTCTTTCTGAGGTTTATGAGGGCAAACTTCACTGGCTACTTCATCCTGATGGATGCCTTCTCTGTTTCTAGTGCATGGGAATCGACGCGGGCTTCTCATCCTTCTGTCTACTGGTGGAAATATGTTTGGAATAAATGGGTACACCCAAAAATTGCAGGTTTTGTTTGGCGACTTATGCATAAGGCAATATCCACTGATGAGCGTATTAAGTCTCTGGGTTTTCGGTTTCCCTCTTGTTGTCTTTGCTGTTCCAGCCCTCATAGTAAATCCATCTCGAATCTCTTTGTTCAAGGAGAGCTGGCTGCATCCCTTTGGTCCTTCTTCGCGTCTCATCTTAACATTTCAATATCCCAAGCTCAGTCTCTCGAGCAGCGTCTTGAGTCTTGGTGGACTGATACTATTTGCTCCCAGTATTCTTTTTTACGCAATTCTGTTGCTTTATTTATCCTATGGGAAGTTTGGAAAGACCGCAATTCCATTATTCATGACAATGTAAAGCTCAATATAGTTAAAACGAGACAGAAAATTTGGAAGTGGCTGCTTGACACTGTGGTTCTTTTCCACCCGGCTGGGTTTACATGATCAAGCTTGCCTTCATGCTCTTCAGGTTCCTATTATTTCCCCTAAACCTAAGAGGGGACGTAGGGTTAGCATCCACCTGATATTGGCTCTTTCAAACTCAATGTGGACGGTTCCGCTATAAATGGATTCATAACAGGGGGTGGTGTTATCAGGAATTACCAAGGTCAGGCTATTTTTTTTTTCGGGTAAGAACATGCAAGCAGAAGCTCGGGCGTTCATCACTGGCTTGGATCTTGCCTCCCAATTAGGCATACCCCTCTCATGTATGGAACGTGACGCTCAAGTCTAGTTGCATTTCATTCATACAGGGAGCTCCCCTTGGAACTTGGTATATTTGACGCGATCATGCAAGTCTCTCTTATCTCCTTCATGCAATCTTTCCCGCATCTTGCGAGAAGGGAACAAAGTAGCAGATTCGCTGGCATCCTTTGCTCACGCTCATAGGGACAGCATGGTGTTCTACTCAGAAGATAAGTTTCCCACTTGCTGCAAAAGTCATCTGCTTCATGATGCTTTGGGCTTATATAGCTTCCGACCATCATAGGTCTTTTAGCTCTTTTCTTTATGATTATGTAGCCTATGGGCCTTTTCTTTGGCTTAAATCCCCCTCCAGTTACTTTCATTTTAGATCCTATTAATTTAAGGCTTTGCCTTTCAAATAAAAAAAAGAAAAAAAGAAAGAACAAATTCGAACCGGCCTTTCCTTTGATAGTCGACAAGCTTGACTTATAGCGAATTCCATAGAATTGGGCCGGCCGCCTGGAATCAAAAGACTTTCGAACCCGTTGAAGATCCTTGTGGCTCCGGATTCCTCCAATCCAGCCGATTCCGAATCGACCAATTCCGGGATCTTTTGCAGCGAAGGCCTGTCATCGAATTCTTCAAACCTGGGGCATGTCGATCCTGAATGAAACTAAACATCATTGATCCTACTATCAATCAATCCGTCATACAAAGGCCTAACTCCGGCTCTCTCTACGGGTGGAAGGAGGGGCAACAGCCTTGTCAAGGCGCGGGCCAAGCCCACTCAAAGTGAAGCGATTTATACCGCCTGCACTAGAATAGGAAAAGCCAGACATTCCTTCTTTTCAGAATTCCAGTCCTGCGGGAGGGGTACTTTTTTTTGCCTTCTGACTGAGATAATAGCCTTCACAGCAGAGGAGAAAGCAAGGACTTTATTCCCTGGTGATAGCATAACAAGCTGGGTCCGGTGACAACATTGGTATTTGGTGGTTGGTTCCAGGGAGCTAGTCGGTTCCTGGCATCCGATTACGAGCTTTATTGATCGGTCTCACTTGCCATCTTCGGCATTGGACTTTGCTTATCTACGATGAAACTTTCTATGCTCGTACCTACCACTTGTTCCTAAATCTTCGCTTGGAGTAAAGATTATCACTAAAGCCTACCTTGAGTAAAGGAGGAATTTTTTGCTACCGCTAAGAGGATTTAGTTTAGGAAGGCCTCTAAATGATGAAATTGTTGTAGAAAGCAAAAAACTATCCAACCTTGAGGAAAAGCGGCGTTCCAGCCTAGCAGAAAAGGGGTTGATGCACCTCCATCCAATTTCAGTGAAATCTACTCTAGTTATAGGGCGGGCAACAAGAGAAATGCTTCCTCTTGATTTGGAACTACTTTCTCTAATGCGGAGGACCAGTAGCTATCAGATATCATGCCCTCATCAACGAGTAGAGTATGACTGACCAAGGGGAACACCCCCAAGCCTAAATTGAAGTAATGTACACCTGCCGATGCCTTTTAGTATTATGACGGTGCGGAAGCAAAAAGCACAAATCAACCTTTCCATATCTATTAGATCTATTAGGACATTACCTTCAAGAAAGAATTAGCTGCCTGGACAGGGAGTAAAACGTGTTCTGAATGGCCCAGGCCGAAGGGCTTGGCTTGTTTGTTAAAGGGGGTCCCTTTTCTTCTCTTCCCCGCAAAAAGCTACTAAAAAAGCCATAAATCCCATGGTGGGCGTGACTAGTCAAAAAGGAGAGCTTCAAAGGACTTGCCTGCGCGGTATTGGGATGTGACGGTGGGACTCACCTCGTCGGTATGATTGTCTTTTATGTTCTGATTACCGCAAGAAGCTGAAAACTTACCATGCGAAATTTCTTATTTTATATAAGTCTAATTGCTTTACCCGAATGAACCCTTCTTCTAAAGAAAAATAGTGACTTCAGCCCTTCTCTTCTGAGACAATGGCAGATATAATTATTGTATGAAAGACACAAATGTTTAAGAAGCGCTCTTCTTTCTCCCTCTTCGAAAGTATCCGCGTGACTGCCACCCCAAAAGAAGCGACGGACAAAGGTCAATGCTGTGAATGCCAAGTGGAGTGAATCGGTCCCTAAAGATGCTTGTCTCGCTGGGATGGGACTCACTCAAAAAGTGATTGCTAAAATAAAGTCATAGCCTATAGCTTGAATGACAGCACCAACTTCCTATCCTTGACTTCTCCTAGTAGCGGTATGGTATAGTAGAGTGCGTGCTCTCCCTCTCGTATAGTGACATTGAGAACAGAAGAAAGGCAGAAAGCTTGTCTTTACTGATGTTAGAAGCTCTGAAAACAATCCCTGTTTGGGTGAAGTTCTCAAAACAAAAGTCCCCATCTCTCTTTTGACAGAGGAGGGACTTAGTTATGTAGCTAGTGGGGTGGGTAAGCCATTGTATGCTGACCAAGCAACTGAAGAAATGGGTATGATCCACTTTTCTAGGGTGTGCATAGAAATTGAAACTGAGGCAGCCTGTCCTCAAGTGTTGGAAGTGTTCACAGATGATAAGAACTTTGTGGAGGTGGAAGTGGAATACCAAAACAAGCCCCAATCTTGCTCTATCTGCAAAATATTTGGCCATAACATGTATAAATGCCCTAAGTCTAACTTACAATGGGTGTCCAGAGGAAAAAACCCCAGGGGCAGAACCCTCTAGTATGCCTTCCATGGAACATAAGAGTGTGGAAAATGAAGAGTGATTGTGATCCCCTAGTCTAAGCCAAGAGATTCTAGGCTTGCATGCACCGCTGGCCACTCCGTAGATAGTGCACACAGAGCCTTCGGCTACTCGAAAATGTCACCGCACGGAAGCGATATCTTTCACCCCACTTCTCGTTATCTTGTCCAAACCAAATGATTGCCCTACTTCATTTTTTGGATGTCCAAGTCTTATTTTGATAGAGGGCTCCACATAAAGCCTGAAATTTTTGTAGGAGCCATAATCTAGCGTTTGCTCTAGCGATGTCACGCGTCCCTCTAGCGTAGCATTGTCATCCTTTGACTTGCTTTTCCCCCTACGCCTCTTGGCAGGATCTTGGGCAACGACCTCTCGTCCCCTATTCACCTCAGAAGCAGCAACATCGTCAGTGACTCCCGACATCGTGTCTAGCTCTTCCTTGATTACGACCCGCTCGTAACCTTAGCTCTGATACCAACTGTCACGGCCTTAGACAATTATAAGCCAACCGTGCGGCACTTAGCGCTTCAACACCCCTTGTTGGTTGCTAAGTCAGTTTAACCCGAATGGTGAGCTAGAAGGAACTAGGCAAGAAGACCGAAAGCACACAAGAGAGAGTTAGGGAGAATGTAGAGAACTTGTATTGCACTAGAGAGAAGTTTACAAATGCTTGGATGGTTTGGCCAAATGAAGGCCTCACCTATTTATACACCTCCACCTCCTCAATGGACGGTTAGGATCATCTCGATCTAACGGCTACAATTGTGTATCTAGAGTGTTCTATACAAATATCTAGAAATTTACAAGGCTCCAAACTCTTATAGAGAATTATATACAAGTATAGATCAAACTAGAAAAGTATGGAACAATCTAGAATGGATGCCATGCAGACGTCCAATAAGCGCCAACTTGGGTGTCCAGTAAGCGCCTGCGTGGCAAAGCCTCCTTTTAGCAATCCGGGACATTCTGCTCTACTTGCCTCACTCCTCTGTGAGATTTAAAGAAAGCATTCAGCTCACCTTGCACACTAAAAGAATACCAACAATTGCTGATGCAAGAAAAAAGAATCTTACACCAGGAATCAGAGAAACCAAACTTCTTAAGAAAAGCCATGAGAAAAGACCAGTCTAGTCTGTCATAGGCTTTCTGCATATCAATCTTCATCATAACCCCCATAGGTCTTTTTTTTGATATCAGCAATAAGTTCATGAGCCGGGCAAATGCTCTCATGAATAGATCTGCCTTGCACAAAGCCTGCCTGCTCCAAAGATATAATAGAAGGAAGAACCACACTGAGCCTGTCATTAAGAATCTTGGAAAGAATTTTTTAAGAAAAAGGAGTCAAGCTAATAGGCCTCATATCAGAGAAGGAATTAGGGGATGAAACTTTAGGAATAAGCACCAAAGTAGTTGCAGTGTAAGCAGTAGGGAGGGGGGCACCCCTGAATAAATCCTGAATGGCAGCAATGACATCATCCTGGATAATAGACCAACAAGACTGAAAAAATGACCAGTGAATCCATCTGGACCAGGGGCTGAGTCAGGATCAAGGCCAAAGACAGCACTATGAATCTCAGATTCAGTAGGAATAGCACATAACGTGATGTTGTCTTATTCAGTGATGAGGCAAGGGATACAATTTCGAAGGGCACTCTGGTTGTCACAAGCTACTGAAGTAAAGATGTTAGAGTAATAAGCTACACTTCCCCTATATCCTTCCTATCAGTAATAAAAGAACCATCTTGGGGCTGGAGCTTGAAGTTAACTTGTTTGGGGTACCCTTCTTTGATTGAAGCATGGAAGTAGGCTGAGTTTCTGTCACCGCAACCACTTCATTCTAGATTGGTCTCTTAGGATACTTTCTTCCCTATTAAGATTGAGAGCCAGCTCTTTGTGAGCATCTATCAGAGATTGATTGGTAGCAGCAGACCACTGAGACTGAAGGGCAGCCCCCAATCTAGTAATATCATCTTCTGATTTATGAATAGCTTTCTTAATGTCACCAAAGACCTCCCAGTTCCAGGACTTCATTTAATAAGGCCCCTTCTCAGATCTCATAATTTTTCATTTTTTTTTTTTTAATCTAATAGAGGGGTTGCAGCCAAGTTAATGCTCCAGACAAAAGAGACAAAATCATTATGAGAAGCCCACATCTTCAGAAATCTAAAAAGCTTTGTACCTGTAGGAGGATCATGAACCTTGAGAAGCAAGGGACAGTGTCTAGTAAGGTGAAATTTAGGGAAGGAAGAGCAGCAGCATTGAGGAGAAATCTATCCAGCCCATATACGAGGAGATCTCTGATGGTCATTACACCATGTGAATATGTTCCCTTCAAAGCCTGCATCAGGATAAGCCAGCCAATTGTTGAAAGCCAACAAATTCAGTGACAGCCCAAAAGTAAATAGCACCTCCACCAGCCTTCTCATGAGAGTCAGCAACAACCTGTTGATAGTCCTGCTGGGAAGACTTTTTTGGAGAGGTTGGGGCAGATGAAGGCCTAGGGGGCATAGAAGCAGTATGAGCTTGAAGAGGGGCATGGTACTCAGCACTGGCACCAAACTTCCTAGGATCCAGACTAGGAATGGACTCAGGGATGATGACAGCAGGAAAAGCCTTAGTAAAAAAAAGCCAATGATTTCAAGGGAAGATTCATCTGTATTGGAGATTTGGTGGTCTCACCAGCAGCATTGTGAGGAGACACATTTAAGTCAGGAGCATTATGAGGAGTACAAGACAAATCATTCTGTTCAATAGTTGCAGTTGTAACAAGACCAGATTTAGATGTCACAGGTTCAGGCAATTGATTTGTGGGTTCTTCAAACTCCACAACCTTTTTCTCTTTGTTACGAGAGCGCTGACGCCATGTAGTTTGAGGAGGTTTGTCTTGAGCCTTTGGAGGATTAAGAGAGGTGGAGGTGGCTTGTTTGAGGGGCAACTTTGGGGCTACCGCCGTAGATGCAGGAGGAAGACGAGGGGTTTTCTTGGCTAAAGCCTTCCTACACTCCGTTGGTGAATGTCCTTGAAGATTACAATGATGGCAGAAGGCTAACTTGCCTTCAAAAACCATCTTCTGATAGAAGCCTTCGTCCTTCCCAGTGCCCCTTCGAAGGAAGAGGCTGGGAGATATCAACCTCCATGCACACAAGTGCATACATAGGATGAGTCAGCTCTAGGGTACGCTGGTCAGCCCTGAGAAAGCGACCAAAAGTTCCTACTATTTCACGCAAAAGAGGTGTATGGAAAAAGGGAAGAGGGAGGTATGGAAACCTCACCCATGCAGCTGTGATAGGATATTCATATTTAGGGTGGAAGTTCGGAGACCATCTAAACAATCGAAACAGGGAGTTCTCTATCATATTAGAGTCTCGAGACCAGGCACGAACGAGATCCTCTTGGGAAGCAAAATATATCATAACATGCCTTGGATCTAGAAGCCCTACTGTTGCAGGCGCAGAGAGACCCCAGGATGCATTTATATGGTCACGAATGGCAGTCACAGAAGGGCCGTCCATTCGATAACTTTGCAATGAGGGTTGTATTGAAACTGGCGGAAGCTTTAGAGATTTCAATGGGAGAAAAGGCAACGGCTGGAGCACCATTGAAAGTAGAGGGTTGTTTAGGAGCAGAATATCAGGCAAGATTGGTTTGACACAGGAGCCTTGGTGACAGCAGGGGAAGAAGAGAAAGTACCAGCAAGAATAGAAGCAAAGGATGGCTTAGGAGCAGGAGGGTCTCCCGGAGCAGATGGGGGGGCAGCCAAGGCTGCCATGCCCGGCGAGCAGGCCAAACCCTAGCAAGGATAGCCTAGCCGGTAGAGAGAGAGATAAAATGGATCGGGGTGACATAACCGGGATTCACCTCTATATTAGGTAGCCTCCTCACTAAATACAAGTAAGAGCTAGCTTGCATTGAAAATGAGTGGCCCTCCAAAGGAATGGAATCGTTTTCAGCTCCTTACTTACCTACCCTTAATTAATTAAAGAAAAAGAGTCCAAATTCCAATGATTACACAGCAGGTTGGGTTAGGTCGCTCCGCTGCTCTGCTCGCTCCGACGATTCTACATACCGGCTGGAAAGAGAGAGAGCAATGTGATTGGCTCTATAATGGGAATGCTCTGTCGTAGAGCTTCGCTAGCAGTGTCGAGCTTTGCTCGCGATTCGACTGGAACTAAGGACCTGAATGGAATTTCAGAGTGCTATCTAAAGAATGAAGAAAGCGCTACTGAACGAGAGTGAGTGAAGTGAGTAAGCCCCTTTAGAGATAGGGGCGAGCCAAAGAGAAGTTGTAGCAACGAGCTACTAAGGAGTGACTGTGTTGAAGCTTCAAACGTAGAGCTCGCGACGACTTCGAGCGAACTCCACGAGTGTGCCGAAAAAGACTAAAAAGAATCTGTGATAAGTAAGCGCCTGCGTTCAGTAAATCGCAATTCTTTTTGTGTTGTGTGTCGGGCAGCGCGCGTTAAGATTCGCCGCTGTCCGGGCGAGGTATAATATAAATGCAAAAAAAGTGAGAGTTCCCCGCCATCACCTCGCCTAGATTTGGGGGCTTCATACCCTAAGCAGAGGCAAGTTCCAGCCGAGGTAGGAGATCATCATATCTATACGAACAAAGCAGCACAGGTAGCAGTGGTTGCCTGTACGTTTATAGGGGACTCTACTTTCCCCTTTTTCACTATCTCGCCCAGCATATCTGCCGGGAGCAAGAGCATATCCAAGTCCCATATTCAGTTGAATCAGATCTAGCAGCGCTCACTACTGAGGCGAAAGAAAGGAGCAAGATACGGCCAAAAAGCCGGAAATTCTCGCGCAGGAACAAGCGTAGGCCTGTAGCGCGCCCTTCAACCAGGAAGAAGTGCTTTTCTTGGCGAAGCGAGGAAGCACAGTTGCGCGCCTCTCCATAGCCCCTCTATACTCTAGAGGCTATTAGTACCAAGCTGGAAGCTTGCTGTGTAATTTCATAAAGAAAGGTGTGTGAACCTCAGCGAGTCCGGGTTTCATTTCAAACTAGCCTCCTGGACTGAACCTACCTTCTTAATAGGTTATAACTATCAAGAAAGTAGGAATGGCAGAGAAAGAGATGCACTTTCTTGAGTTACAGACAAGGAACTCCATTCTGTTGACTCTACCAGATAGAATAGAACCCGTATTTTTTCATAGTCTAGTCAAAAGAAGAGTTTGATCCTGGCTCAGAAGGAACGCTAGCTATATGCTTAACACATGCAAGTCGAACGTTGTTTTATCGGAGATATTTTAGATTCTAAAGTGACTCAGTTGGGTTCAATTCCCAACAACTCCCATGCTTTCCGTTGGTCAACAACCAACCATATACACCGCCAAAGAAGTCTGGCGTAAAACAAGACTTCTCAAGTCCTGCTTACCATAAAAAAGTGAGTAAAAGCAGGCGGAGCAGAATCTATAAAAAAAATACCAAATGGAACCAACTCTTGTCGTTCAATATCTACTTGAACTTGCTACTACTTATATGATCCCCTCGACTATTTTGATCGTTTCGACCTGGGCACTTTCCAGACGACTGCGAAACTTCACTCCAGAGAATTACCAGGCTCAAGTACGTGAGACTCTGGAAACCAATCTCATTGAGAAAATGAGCGATCTCCTTGATAGGGAGTATGGTCTGACCCCACCTACCCGTTCCGCCCCCGTTCCCAAACCCCGACTAGAGGAGTTTCCCGTTTGACCCTTCATTCTTACTTCGACTACTTAGGACTTGATCGGTGCCTTCCAAGATTAGAGCTCTATGAGGACCTTTGGGTGGAGCTTCTTAGATAAAGAGTGCCAGCCGGGCGGCACTAGAGATGTGGAATCACGTCTTGCGCCATATGTACTGAGGAGATCATCACTCGGGAGACATGGTAACAAGCCCGGCAACCAGTTCCTTCCAATAGGTCAACCTATCCAGTCCAGAGAAAAGGTTGGCATACCAATCAGGGTTCCATCCTCCCAGTGAAGAAGGACTTGCGATAGAAGATTGGAGCGGCTTGAGTCTATACTATATAATATACGCGTACGCGATTTTAGTAGCTTTTTGAATATATATTATCCTTGGATGCGGAAGTCACCTTTCTCTTTCCCATTGGGTAGTCACTCTAAAAAAGATTCTCTTCTTTCTTTTTTAGTTTAGTGACAGTTCATAAAAAGAATTTTCCAAGATTGCTAGATCGAGCACGCGACGCGCATAGTCTTAAGTCCAAGAGCGGGTTGTATCCTCTTCAACATTTCTACTACTTCTTTGCCTCCCTCTTATCTTTTCAGAGATATCCTTGTTATCTTCCTCCTCCATACCTTCGCCGCCTTCTTCATCATCTTGTTCCATCCTTCAGTGATAGACGCAATTATACTACTCTATTCCTACGAAACGAGCCAATAGAGAGTGGGGGAAGGGACGGATTTGAGACTACCGACGTCTCTAGCGCTGTTGAGCTAGGGTTTGTTCTTATTGTTTTGTGAACATTAACTGAACCATTACCTGATTCAGCTAGAGAAGGAATTCCCTGTGTTAGGGGAACTGTAACTGGGGTAGCCTTTCCTATTGATGAGATCAAGCCAAAAACAAGCAACCCAAAGGACAAGAGTCACCCGGTATGTAGCACGACCGTTAGAGCTTTGACTGCCTTTCCTGAGTGTAGTTCTCTATGGGATAAATCTTCCCGCAGGGGATAAACAATCAACATCTTACTAGCAGCTCCGTTGTTTCCAGCCTAAGGTCTATAATAGCCTATAGCAGTTGTGGTTGTAGCTCAATCAGTTAATCTTCGTTCATCCCCCTTTCACTCGGCTGTCTGTCTCCGTTAGCGCTGTGGCAATCGGTGTCGTGTCAAGCACCTTCCTGTAGTGTTGGAAGCTGCTGATATAGAATAAGTGCTGGGCATATATAACCAAAGATCGGAGTAACCGCCTCCCGCTAAAGCAATTGTAGAAGCTCCATCTCCAATTAATGTAGCAGCTTATAACATCCCCCTCGGGGGACTTAACTACCAGAATTCCTTACAACTCGTGCCCCATAGCCTTTCTCTTTGGCTAGAATAGCTCTCAACATCTTTCCCATCTCTCCTTCGCTCTTTATGGCAACTAGTGAAATGTAAGCTAGATTGCCCCGGGTTGGGATACGTTGAATCCGTTCTGCTGAGTTCTATTTGAACTACTCCTTTCCTCTTTCTATCCGGCTAGAGAGTTGGATAGATGGCTTTATCCTTTCTCGGGTTCCGGTTCTAGGGTTCGAGAGAGAATTCTTACTAGTTTAGTTGGAAGGGAAGAAGGTAATCAAATCAGTAGAATGCTGCTTTCCGTACTATCGGTTGTTCACATTCAAGCATGAGTTAGTTCAGAGTCGGCAAGGGGAATCAGAGAAAGGGCAGTTTAGTCAACAATCATGACCATGGGAACATTTGTTCGCTTTATAGGCACCCCCGGATCCACTAGTCATCGCCTTTGAGCTGGGAAATCAACGGCCTGGAGTAGGCTATTCCTGATTCAGTAAAGGAAAGAAGCCTTTATCCCAAGACTAGCTGCGGATTCTTCCTTTTATCCGGACTGACTCTAATCGTGATTTTTACTCTATTACTAGCGCCTCCCTCTGTCGCAATAGAAATCGAGAATAGAGGTGACTTCGCTACCTTTCTCGGTGAAGAATATTCATTTCTTTCCAGCTTTGGTCACATAGGCTTGAACCACTCCTGGGAAACATACTTTTCTATTCTACGATCGGACTTTGCCGGGCATGAGCTACTCTCTTCTAGCCTTCCTCTAACAGATTCAATGGCATCGCAACTTCTTTTTCTTTCAAGCATGAGTGACCAGTCGATTCTCTAATTAAGATATAGCAGTCAACCATCAAGAAATCATCAACTATTTAATCGGGGATGAGCTCTATGGCTAATTCGTTCGGCTATTCTATGTTGTAAGGATCGACTTAAGCTTAAGCTAGAGCAGCTCCTTCAGCGGCTGGTAGTGAAAGGAACTGACGATCTTGGCTTAGATGGCTTTGCTCCTGGGGAACTTCATTTATCGATAGTCAAGGTACCCGAAGTTAGGCAATCAGCACGAATTCCTTTAAATGGATCCCTCTCTCTTCAAGTTCAAGCTAGACTATAATATATACTAAGACAAGAAGGGAGAGAAAGCAAGTTTAGGAATGCCCTTGCTTAAGAGGAAAGACTTCTTGTTACATGAGAGGGTATGTACTGTCAGAACGAAAGGGGGAACGAACAAGCATTCATCTCTACCTCTCCAAGCGACTACTACTAAGTGGATATTCTTTTTAGAAGAAAGACCACAAACTATCACGGATACCTCTATAGGGTCTCTCCTTTCTTTTCTAAGGTATGTCACTTGTCTGTGAAAGGCTCTCTCGCCTACTCTACAAAAAGATTCAATATGAAAAAGAAGACGCACCTGGGATCGGATACATCTTCAATCCTTGAATGTCGGTTTTGCCTTTGAGTCAGTCAATCGATGAAAGAAAAAGTCGAAGGGGGCAAGGTCCTTTCCTTTATGAACCCGTAACGAAAGGTTCCGGTGAAGAGGTCTCGTAGCCATAAGTCAATCAATCCACCGGTTCATTTTCTGATTGATTAGAAAGATCAACCCCGGCCCTAGTGAGAAGAAGATGGTTAGACGCCAATTGAAAGAGTGGTAGTTTTATCCATGATGACCGGGTGGCTCTCTTTGCCCTTTCGATCTACTTCCTAAACTAAAGGAAGATCTAGCTGTGGATGATGTCCCAGCTGGAAAGTAAACCTTTTCATATTCATGCCTGCCCTATTGGAGATTCCAACTATATATGCATTTATGCATTTTATTTTTATGCGACAGGTATGTGACCTTAGGAATTAGGTTCGGGAGTTGCTTTAGCAATTTAAGCTGGCTCCAGGTGTCAGTAATAGAAAAAGATTGGATTGGGAAAGACCATGGAGGTTGACAAACCAGTGCTGTTGGGGAAGCCTCTCATCGAGAAGAAAAAATAAAATAGGACAATAGCTGACTAAACCTCTGAGCTCTTTTTCTGTAAAGATCCTTTTCTTAAAGGGACATTTCCGCACTCATTTCAGATCATAGAGGTCGGGCTTCAGTCGAACAACCTTCTCCCTCCCTTCCACCGATGAAACTACTCTTGCAAAGTAAAAAAGTCGTATAACGTTCCTTCCAGTCGAATAGAATCTATTAAAGCAAAGCCAAGAGGCGATAGTGGATCTGTCTGAGGGCATCTGGAATTGTCTGTTTCGGTATTCACTCTTGTAAACGGTCGCAAACGCTCATCTGTCCACGAATAAGGTTCCCTTCTTTTATTCAAGATAGCTTTTATTCAATTAGGGCGAATTTATTTATTGAAAGATATGCTACTTCCCGGTCGAGATGTCTGAGGGAAACTTTTTCGGTATCAACAACTGTCGCAACGGTCCTGTAACTGTGGAAAAGGGTCCTGTGTTTCAATCACTTGAATCGGTTTATTAGTTATTATATAATATTATAACTGTAGGTTCGGCAGGGTGGGTGCAAAAGAAAGATAAGCTTGAGATGCTACAATAGCTTCAGCCTGATCGATCCGCCTTTAGTATTGGTAAGTTCCCTTGTTAGTCTCTATCGCTAGAAGGCCCTTTCTTTTTAGTGAAAAGGAAACTGAAAAAGAGCTTATAAGGTAAGCCCTTGCTTGTTCTTGTGCTTCCGTTCAATATCTCCCCTCTCCATTCTTTGAGTTCGCATTAACATTTCCCATTACTCTGTCTTGTAGGGCTTGTAGGGCATTTCTATGTAGCAAGAAGCTCCGGGAACTGAAGCACGAAGAACTATCGATAATAGCGCCTTTCTTTTAGGCATAGAAGTCAAACTGGAATGATACCATCCGGGTTAAGCGATTGAAGTATTCATGACTTCCCTCTCTCCTGTAGTAGCACTCTATTTACTAGTACTTATTAGTACTAAACTCGCTTCAAGCTCAGTTAGTCAAGGAATCCGGAGATAGGTTCACCTGTTAGAAGTTTCGATCTATGGGCTTTCTTTATTTAGTAACGAGCTTTGTTAAAGAGATTAGAGAGGGGCTGTAACAACGAAAGAGAAAAGGTTTTCTTTTAAAGCTATGGAGTGAATTCAGAATTCAAGAGGAAAGGATTAGTTGTTTACTTTTATAGAAGCTAAGGCAAGAAGTCAATCACTTTCAGTATCTCTTGCTTCTTTGGTTAGTTCAGTACGAGTGGCAGGCTCAAACTGGCACAGGCAATATATATATAATAATAAATAGGCGGTAATAAAGTCAAGCTTTTGCCAGAGGATGAGTCTTTCTCCTCCGCTGTGAACGCTATTATCTCAGAAGCTCAGGCTGTTGCACGCCTTACATCTCAGATTGCATCTTCGCCTCCACGAAAGAAGAATCAAATAAGTCAAGTTCCATGGGCATCCTCCGAAGTATCATCTCAATCCTGCGCTTTCTAAGGGAAGGCTTTAGCTTTCCAATCGTAGGCCTGGGCCTTCTTTCTTGACCCTTTATCGGAGAGGCAACCGTCTTGTCTTAACTGTCCCGAGCTACCGTTGTGGGTTGTGCTCATTAAAAGAGTTTTCCTAAATGCCCCTTTTTAGCTGTCGCAGGAAGTGAAGCAAACTCGACCAAAGGACAAGTCTTTTCCTCCTTCGTTTTCTGTTCCCGATTCAATCTTCACCTTTCCTGAATGAAGAAAGAGAGTGAAAGAGAAGATATCAGTGCAATAGGTACAGAGGGGAGAGAAACTGTCTTCGTTCGGTTCGGCAGAAGAAAGCCGAGAAAACAAATAGGAAGAGCACTAACTAATTAAGTAAATATATAAAAGCTATCACCACCTCGAGCAGTAAAACAAAGTCGTTATGGCTATGTTACTAACATAGACAACTATGAATGGTATTCATTGACAGGAGTGACCGCTTTCTAGTCGTAGTTGGTACCGCCCCTGTTCACTTCAGCATGCAAGGAAGACCTTCGGGAAGAATCAAAGGTTTTCTCCTCTGCAAAGCTATCAATGCTTTAGTCAAGATCTTTAGCAGTCGATCGTTCATTTTCTCTCGGGAGACATGGCTTCAATTCAATCATTCTCTCCGGCTTTTGAGATAGTCCTTTGATAGAGTAGCCTGGTTGGAAAGGATCTTGTACCTGCCATGTCAAGGTAAGGGCATCCCGCATATCAAGTTACTCTATCGATTATCGATAGCGTAATATAGCCCAACACAGAGAAGGAACAGGGTCGGTAGGTAATTCATCTTCGTTTGGATAGCAGTACGGTACACGCATCAAGATATGATCTTTGCTTTTCCACTCGAACCATAACCGGAACTGGAACCTCCATCTAGACCTAAACCTGACACCCGCATACCGCATATGCCATTGGTTTGTCGGTCGTTGTGTAGAAGTTCATTCGTGGTAAGCCACGTAAGGAAGGGCTCGCCGGTACCTTACAATTATTTGAAAGATATTCACGTCGCCAGGGAGTACGTGTCACGAACGATTCGTTGGTCGGGTATAGGCGAAGACGGCTTGATAACGTCACTTCTCGGCGGAAATAGCAAGGGAGTAAGGATAGCGGATCACTTTCTGTTTCAGAAAACCGTTTTCGGGGACAGTCCATCCGAAATAAATTTTTCAAATTGAATAATTCGGAAGAGAGGAAAGCAAAAGGCCAGGCATTGGACTAGTGGAATGAAACCTTATCCCATTATGGAGTGAGAACCTTATATTCTTTTATCAAAAGACATGGCCTCCCCTAATGGACTTTGGAACAGATACACGAGCCACTATCTTAGAGACCATCTTTCTTGATCGAAGCCCCATCCATAGGTATACGCTTTAAAAGAAACATACACCAATCATGTGCGGGACGAAGCAAAGCATTCGGGATAGTGAAAAACTCGCAACTTCCCCGATCTTTCCTTAAACCAACCCCAATGGGAAATTGACTCAATAGGCTGCTCTCTCTGAGTGACTAAGGAAGTCGGAATGATCCCAAAAGAAAGAAGATAAAAGATCTCTAAAGACCGATTCTCTCTATCTCTTTAGCCCCACTGCCAAATGAATGTGTTCTTCCTATGGCCATTTCCAGGCCTTTTTAGGCCAGTTAACATGCATATAGGTTAACTCTTTGATCTGCAGAATAAGGCCTACGAGCTCTCTCTTTTCTTTTATGGCAGAGATCTCTCCACACCAAGGAACCAAATCACAATGGATCGAACAACTGGAAATGATAACAGAATGCATAGGTCATTAGAAGGAGTTCCAATAAGCGGATAAATATAGTATACCACCTTACTTCTTTCGTCTATGAGGAAGAAATAAAATTGAAGAACCCGCGGATATGTGCAAAACTAAAATTATTGTTAGCCGGAAAATGGCTCGTGGTAAAGACAAGATATACTTTGACCAGACGTGCTCGGAATCTTTTTGTCGATTCGGGGGAAGTTCTCGTTCCTTCACCTCTACAATTCGGTAAAGCGGCTTCGCCTCCTCGCTTTTGTTCAATTATAAATAAAGAACCACTTTAATGGAGATTTATAGCATCATTCAAGTAAATACAGATTAAGATCGTAAAAACATAAGCTTGTAATATAGCTACACCTAATTCCAGACCGGTTAATGCAAGAACTATAAATAAAGGACCAAGATCCCCTATAAAATACAAAATATCATTCATACATAGCATAGTCCAAGCGAACCCACTTAAAATCTTTACTAAACTATGACCGGCCATCATATTAGCAAATAAACGTATTCCTAAGCTTAATGCGCGAAAACAATAAGAAATTAGCTCAAGGAGTACTAAAAAAGGTGCTAACGGCAGTGGGACTCCTGCGGGTAATAAGAAGCTTAAAAAATGAAGCCCATTTCTTTGAAATCCCACTATAGTAATGCCAATAAAAATAGAAAATGAGAGACCTAAAGTAATGAGAAAATGACTTGTAACTGTGAAGCTATAAGGTATCATACCCTGAAGATTACAAAATAACAAAAAAGTAAAAGTGACCAAGATGCAAGGGAAAAACTTTTGTTTAACATTTCCGGAAAGACCCCCTATTTGTTCGTTTACCAGGTTCAGCACGAAATCATAAATAAGCTCTACCAAGGATTGCCAAGCATTTGGTACTAAGTTTCCTCCTCCTTTTTTAGTAACAAAATGAATCAGAAGTAGGACCAAACTGAGAGTTAGCAGCATAAACAAAGATGAATTTGTGAATGAGAAATACAAGTTTCCTATCTTCATAGGAATCAATGGGAGAATGGAAAATTGCTCAAGTGGGCTGTTGGGCGTAATCGTAAGAAACACTTTTCATTTCATCCCTGTAGTTCCGCTTCTTGCTCTAAAAATTAGGAAAGACTTGTCGGAAATCGCCAGTTGGCTTGGTCCGACCAAGAAAGGCATGGGACTCTTTGGGCATTGCTTGGGTCGAGTGAAGTAAAGACTGGCTACCTATAATATAAAGATCCCTCACTGCACACTTTAGATATAATGAAAACCTTTAGTTTAGGAGTCATTCAGGCTAGATCTAAAAAAAGAACATAGCCTTCGTATGATCCCTTTCTAGTACCCTATCTTGAGCAGGAAAGTGTTCAGTAGGAAAAGACTGGAAGAAATGGGATTGTGTCAACAGGCCCCTATTCCGACGAAAAACAGCCCCTTTTCTTTTTGTTTAGCCTGTTCCTATCAGAAAAATTACGATTTCAGAGAAGAGGAAAAAAGTCCTCCGTCATAGGCGGCCGAGGGTACCTTCCTAGAGGTTCCAACATTGGGTTTTAGCAAGTGTTTGATATATATGTTTATGTATGGTTGATATTTATTATTGTTTGTGTGTTTGAACTTAATGTAACATATTACAAGAAGTTCAAACATAAAGATCAAAGATAAAATTAATCATAAAGTAAAAACATAAGTTTCAATACTTAGTTAATTATGTGAGAAGGTAAATTCGAATTATCTAAGGACTAGGATTCGAATCTGGTTAGATTCGAATGACTCACAAGACAGATTCGAATGTGACCATTTTGGCAGATTCGAGAATGTCAGATGGGACAAACTCGAATGGCTTTGGGCCGGATTCGAGTTTAGCCCATGACAGTCTCGAATTAGCCTCTATAATTAGGGATAGACTCGAAATATTATCTGACTTTTTGCAGAATTCGAGAGTGATTAAGCAAAAGGCGATTTTGAGTTTATCATCAGTGTTAGTGCCGTTTCGGAGAGAATCAGTTCGTAGGATCATTCGTGTGTCGTTCGTTCAGCTTCTGATAGTCTCCGTGTTTCTGTTTGAGAGTTGTTTCCGTCTACCCGTTAACGAGGATTCCGCACTCGTTGACGGCTCCGCGTCTAGATAGATCTCGTAGTGGTAGACCTTACAAGTGGTATCAGAGCCTAAGGGGTGTTCTTGGTGTGCTTCGTGTTCATCAAGATATATCCTAGGTTTCTTGACGCTTTTGGACGATTTTTCTCTCAAAATCGTGTTTTTTCGTGTTTCGTCGAGCTTAGCAAATAGTAATCCGGGAAATACTTTGTGGTTTTCACGTTTTTGATCGAAATCAATATTTTTCATTGTAAAAGTATTGATTTAATCTGCAAAACGTTAAAAAATCAAAGTATTAGCCATTTTTCGAGTTTGCGGCGCTCGAATCTATTAGGGGTAATTAGGGTTATACTTAGTTTCGAGTCTAACCAAATCCGCTCCTTTCGAGTCTGATACAGAGGGTTTCGAATATAATTCGAGTTTGTGCTACATTCGAATAGGGTCTCGAGTCTACTTTCGAGTTTAATTCGATTTTAGTTTAGTTTCGAATAGGGTGTCGAATCTGCTGTGTCTTCGAGTTTGCACTGACCTTCAAATCCGAGGATTTTTCGAATCTAACATAATTTTGAGTTTAATTGAATTATAACACTTAATCGAATTTAATCCCAAATCAATTGGAATCTAATTATATTCGAATCTATCTAGATTCGAACGAGTTAATTCAAATTAGTTTCGAATTAAATAATTAAGTTCAATTCAATTACTTTTGAAAGGATGTCAACTCACCAAAAATTCCTGGAAATGGACCACGAGGTCGGGAAGGCAAACACTCCGCCTAAGCTGATGAAACTCGAGGATTATTACTGGTGGAAAGATCGCTTTACCGATTTCGTGCGTTTTAATGATATGCGCATGTGGGTGTGCATCGACGAAGGATATGTTCCACCAGTTTCTGAAGTTGAAGGCCGTCAGAAAGTCTTGTCATACCAAATGATGAAGGAGGATGATAAGAAATTATATGAAGCCGAAAACAAAGCTTTCTCGATAATCCGAATGGCCTTGCCACAGGATATACTACACACATTTAGGACTCAAAAGACGTCGAAGGAACTTTGGGAGTCTCTAGAGAAGAGGTGTGAGGGTAATCCTAGGGTTCGTAGAAAGCGTACAGAGCTGTTGAAACAACAGTTTGCGATTTTCAAGGCGTTAAAGGATGAGCAGCTGGATGACACCATCACCCGGTTCTATCATCTATTGACGGAACTTGAGAGTCACGGGATTGAGTATACTGACACTGACAAGAACAACTTCTTGATGCCTTACCAGCCAAATGGGCTATGTATGTGGCAATGTTAAAGCTAGATGAGGATAAGTATTATACCCAATCTCTGGAGGATATTGTGGGAACGTTGAGAGCTTATCAATTCGAGCTACTGAAGGCCGAAACTGATTACGACCAAGTCCAGAATCCAGCGATGTATTTTGGAAAGTCAACAAAACCTTCAGCGACCGCCGATCTGAAGACTGCTACAGCGTTTTTCACCGGAGAAACGTCGTCACCAGCAGAGACTGATGACACATTGAGTAGAGCGTTCTTAGGATTAGGAAAATCGGAAGAACCGCAGCCTCAAGTACAACAGGCATCGACATCTCAGAGCTATTCGAAGATGCCCATGAGCGCAAAATCAGCGGAAGAACATTTGAAACTGCTTGCTTCTTTTGTGGCCGCTTACGGGAACTGTGTTCAAGGGAAGATTAACGATCCTGCTCTCTGGGATGAGGACTATGATCAGGTCGACCCTGATGATCTTGAGGAGATGGACCCTTAAATGGCAACTGGCCATGGTAACCCAACGGGTTAAGCGATTCATCAAGAGAACTGGGAGGAATTTGACGATGAACAACAAGGGGATTGGATTTGATAAGTCCAAGGTAAAGTGCTATAACTGTTAAGGTCTGGGACACTTCGCCAGAGAATGTCAGAGGCCGAAGGTAGAAACGTATCAAGGGCAGAGTCAGCATCAGGGACAGTATCAGAATCTGTCTCAACAACGATACCTTCTGAGTTCATCTGCCGGTCAAGCCAACCTAGCTGGTCTACTATCCAATGTCACTTCAAACAGACAGCTAGATGGTGCGTATGACTGGAGCTCACATCCAGAATCAAATGCTCGGGCTTTTATGGCTGAAGTCACGGAGACGGGGTGTGAAGGAGAAGAGCAGACCACAAGGGAAAACAGTCCGATGTGGGTGGAAAAGACGAATGATCAGACACTTCTGGAGTTTGCTGCTCAGATGGCCAACGTGGAATCTGATAACTCAAAGGTTAGTCTGACTTACTCTCTTTTTCATGAATTATGTGTGTTGTGTGTTACTTCTAATGATAGGTTAAATCTAGTCTTAGAATCACATAAAACCGTAACTGCTCAAAATGAGAATTTAAAATTTGAAAACGCTAGCCTAAACGATATTAAGCAAGATCTTAAAGAAAAGCTTAAGGCTGATGCTCAAGACATAATAGTTCTAAAAGACAAACTGAGTGAGCAGTGTGTTAGGATAGAGCTTATGTATGAGCATGTAGAAGCTTTGACCAAAAACATTAAAGACAAAGACATAGAGCTAGCTGAAACAAAGGTAAAGGTAACAGAGGCAAACAGTAAGCTAGAGAAGTTTAGGAATTCAAGCCTAAACCTAGGGAAAGTTTTAGATGCCCAAAGACAATCTAAAAAGCCCGTAGGTCTAGGATTTCATGAAATTCCTCCACCTTTTAATGCAAACTATGTGCCTCAGCCTCAGGAGAAAACTGACAAATCAGTAGACTTAGAGGACACACCTGAACCTATACCTGAGCCTTTAGTAGAAAATACACCTAAGGTGGCTGACACAACCGTCAAGGTTAAGAAAGTCAAGTTTGTGACTTCCTCCAGTGAAACACCTGCAGGAAAACATAAAATTGATTGGGCTGATCAGGACGATGAGCCAGTCGCCATAGATGTACAAAGGACCAAGACACAAGTGAGACACCTAAGTCTAAGGGCTCACAAAAGAAGCCAATAGACAAAATGTCATGCTTTAGATGTCACGAGAGGGGACATGTTGCTTCTACCTGTCCACATAGGAAAGTTGATACGACACCTAAGGTATTGAAGCCGGAACAGCCTAAACCCTCAACAAGTGTGGCGAGCACTAGTGGTTCTCAGAGTACCGAGAAAACTGTGCAGGCTGCACCAAAACAAGTTGTGAAACAAACACCGGTTAAGGTTGGACCAAAAGAAGTGGTTAGGACAAATTCACCAAATCGTGTCATTAATCAATCTAGGTCAGCACCTCAACAAGTCTATAGGAGCACAACACCTAGCAGGTCACACACTCCAGTTAGGTCTCATACTCCTGTTAGACATTATGCACCGGTAAGAGCTCAGGGATCACAGTCTGAAATGCAATATAATAGGAATTATTCTAGAGCTCCACAACAAATGCCTACTCAAAGGCAAAGAGTGAATTTAAATCACTCGGCACCACAACAAACTCCTGTTCAACGACCCAAGTCACCTGAAAGGCGAGATGGGTATTTGAAAGAGTTTAAGTATGTGGACGAGAATGGTATAACCAAGTCAGTTATGGCTTGGGTTCCCCTTGATAACTAACCTATTTTCTTTCATGTGCAGGAGATTACCACAGGTCCAAACAACAAGTGGTTCGTCGACAGTGGATGCTCCAGGCACATGACGGGGGAAAGGGGTCTACTTACAGACTTCAAGGGTGGGAATCGGGGATTCGTATCATTCGCCGGTAACAAAGGAGGAAGCATCACGGGTACCGGAGTGGTCACTAATGGGACGATCAAGTTGGACCAAATTTATCACGGTGACAAACTGGTTCACAATCTCATTAGTGTATCTCAAATCTGTAACAAGAAGAACTCAGTGTTGTTCACGGACACTGAGGTGTTAGTGCTAAAACCGGGATTCAAGATTCTTGAAGAATGGGTATTGATGCGGGCACCAAGGAAGAATGACTTGTACATGCTGGATATGAACAAGCCGGAGACTTCGATGGGGCCAATCTGTCTATTATCCAAAGCTTCGGAGACGGAATCGGTACTGTGGCGCAGACGCATGGCTCACTTGCACCTAAGGAAGATGAACTACATAACAAAGAATGGACTGGTGCAAGGTGTGCCTATGAAGAGCTTTCAGTTCGAGGACAAGTGTCTACCGTGCAAGAAGGGCAAACAACATAAGAAGACACACAAGTCCAAGACGCAGAACTCCATAACCTCAACATTCGATTTGTTGCACATGGATCTTTTCGGTCCAATCAACAAAAGGAGTATCGGAGGTAGTTGGTTTTGTTTGGTTATCACTGACGATTACTCACGTTTTTCTTGGGTTTTCTTTTTAGGTACAAAGGACGAGACGGCTTCCAAGCTCATCGGGTTCTTAGACCAAGTGGAGAATTCCTACGGAACAAGGGTTAAAAGGCTACGTAGTGATAATGGAACAGAGTTCAAAAACACTGTAATTGGTGTATATTGCCTATCAAAGGGCATCGTGCATCAATTCAGTGCACCATATGAACCTCAACAAAATGGGGTGGCCGAAGGTAAAAATAGGACATTGATTGAGGCTGCAAGGACTATGCTTTCGGATTCAAAGCTTCCTACCATGTTTTGGGGGGAGGCAGTGAATACCGCGTGCCATATTTTAAACCGAGTCCTTACAGTCAAATCTTTGAACAAAACATGTTATGAAATTCTGAATAAAAGGCCACCTAATTTAACTGGATTCGAACCGTTTGGGGTACCATGCACTCTTTTGCACACAAAACATCAACCAAAGTTTGGTGAAAAGGCTGACGAAGGATACTTCCTAGGTTATGTGCCGAACTCACCAAACAAACGGGTTTTTAACAAAACAAATGGTACAGTGGAGATTGTGTATAGCATTGAAGTCACAAGTTATACACATGAATCCCAAACTTGTCCGGAATGGATATTTGACTATGATAAATTATTTGAGTCATTTAACATTCCTTTGGATGATAATGCAGGTACAATCGAAAAGGACATGGCGACGTTGCATCTGAATGACGATGGCCATATCTTTCCGAGAACTACGTTTGAAACCACATCTGAGCCTACTGCGACTGTAGATGGATCTCCAGAAGTTGCTGATCAAGAAGCACCTACCACTGAGAATCAGTCTCAAGCATCAAGTTCCAACTCTGAGGAAAATGTCCACGAGGAGGAAAATGTAGACACTAAGGCTGTTCCCACTTTAGGTGAAATAGGATCCCACTTAGGAGATAATCTAAGAGTTGATGAGATAGAGACCTCTAGGATTAACAAGAATCATCCTATAGAAAGCATCATAGGAAATCCTAACGAGGGTGTGAGGACTAGGAGTAGTTTAAATAACAACACTGTGTTGTTGTCGATGATAAATGACTCCGAGGCATTTCACACTTGTCTCTATTCATGTTTCATATCACAAGTAGAGCCTAAGAATGTGCAAATGGCACTTAAGGATAACTCCTGGGTTGAAGCGATGCAGGAAGAACTTTCGCAATTTAGGAAACTAGAATTGTGGGAGTTAGTTCCATTACCTCGAGGGGAAGTTGCCATAGGAACCAAATGGGTTTTTAAGTGCAAAAGAGACGATCGGGGTATAGTCACGCGCAACAGGGCTAGGCTAGTTGTAAAGGGTTTCAACCAAGAGGAGGGAATCGATTACAACGAGGTATTTGCACCAGTAGCAAGGCTGGAAGCCATTAGGTTGTTTTTAGCGTTTGCCTCCTTCAAGGGCTTTAAGGTATATCAATTGGATGTTAAGAGTGCTTTCCTATATGGGAAAGTGAAGGAGTTGGTGTATGTAGAACAACCGCCCGGATTTACCGATCCAAAATATCCTGATAGAGTATATCGCTTAGATAAGGCTCTATATGGATTGCATCAGGCACCTAGGGCGTGGTATGAGACTCTATCCAACCATTTATTAGAGAACGGGTTTGAAAGGGGTAGGATAGATAGTACTCTGTTTGTTAAGAGGAAGGGAGATCATTTTATCTTGGTACAAGTGTACGTCGATGATATCATTTTTGGATCATCAGACGAACAGATGTGCAAAGATTTCGAGAAGGTGATGAAGTCGAAATTCGAGATGAGTGCTATGGGAGAGTTAAATTTCTTTTTGGGGTTACAAGTTGACCAGAAGAAGGAAGGGATGTTTATGCATCAGACAAAGTATGTCTATGACATATTGGAATGTTTCGGGATGGAAGGAACAAAATTGACTGCCCATTTCAGCACGTCGATTCAAGTGAATCATAATCTCGGACCGGGTACTGAAAGTGATACCGATGTGGATCCGACGTTATATCGGGCCATGATTGGATCACTTATGTATTTGACTGCTTCAAGACCTGACATTATGTTTGCTGTGTGTATTTGTGCTAGGTTTCAAGCTAATCCGAAGGAGATGCACATGAAAGCTGTGAAGCGGATTCTACGATACCTCAAGTCGAAACCGAAGCTGGGACTTTGGTATCACGCGGAGGGAGATCTAGAGTTGGAGGCGTTCACGGATTCTGACTACAGAGGATGCAGCTTGACGCGCAAATCAACGACTGGAGGTTGTCAGTTCCTAGGAGGGAGACTGGTGTCCTGGCAATGCAAGAAACAAACGTCGGTAGCCGTGTCAACGTGCGAGGCCGAGTATGTTGCTGCTGGTAGTTGCTGCACATAGGTTCTGTGGATACAACAACAATTGCGGGATTACGGTTTGGCTTACACTCAAACTCCAATTAGGATAGACAGTCAATCTACAATTGCTATAACTAATAATCCAGTTAAACACAACAAAACAAAGCACATAGACATTAGGCATCATTTTATTCGTGATTGTGCTGAAAAGAACTTAATCAAATTGGTAAAAGTGGCAACAGAAGATAATAATGCAGATTTATTTACCAAAGCATTTGACAAGTCACGGTTTGAATATTTAATTCAACTAAATGGAATGCGCAACCCAGAGTAATTTGACCTTAGTAGTATTTTATTTCCTTTTATAGTAGTAGTATTTCTTTCTTTTTATAGTAAGTCTGCTAATTTAGGAAAGTTTCTATTTTTAGTAAGTTTCTATTTTTAGTAAGTTTCTATTTTTAGTAGGATAGTAGGTTATCATATCTTTATTGCTATTTCTTTATGAAAAACAAAAGAAAAAAGAGAGAAAATCAGAAAAATACAAAAAAAGAGAATATCAGAAAAGAAGTTAAGTCTTAGATACATAGGTTCAAAGTGACGAAAATTAGCACAGTCGTTACAAACTCTAAGTGTTTAGGCTTTCACACATAATGCAACTAAATTCTAAGTGTTATACTTTAGTTTAGTTTGATGTGTTGGTAGGCATAATACATATAGGGAGTCTCAAGGCAAATAAAATATTCAAGAAAAAGTCAAACGTGTCACTAACTTAGATGTACGACCAATCGGTCTTAATTTTTATGTACAAGACATACAAACTTTGAGTCTAAATGAGGTATGCAAACTTTCTGGGGATGTATAGCAACGTCAAATACATCTGAAAATGGAAAGAATAGAAAAATCATATAAAATTGAGAGTCGAAAACATGTAACTCTGTTGTATGTAAGTACAGACCTGTTGCCTCGGTTTAGATTCGGGTTGGCAAGATATGTTGCTTTGTTGTACGTCGGTACAGACCTGTCACCGCTGTCTTGCTAACTTTAAAAATAAACCTTAAGTCAAACTAAGACACTTTGTTGTATGAAAATACAGACCTGTGTCTTATGTTTGTCTTTTAAAGAAAGTTTGCAAATACCAACAAGTTAGAATCTTTGTCTGTGTGCCTTGATCATAAAAGTATGTCTATGTCTGGGTCACGTAAGATAATTTCTTGATAAATAAAAATGCCAAGGAATATTCCAAAATATAGAATGTTTAAAGGGGTAAAATACCAACAATCGGCTAAATGGGTATTTCACGACAAACAATCAAAGGAATCAAAATTCCTAAGTGTGAAAGTTTAAGTACCGAGTATCAGACATCGCTATCTGATTGAACCTTTCTTAGACTATACTCATCAAAAATATTTTGTTTAGTATTTAGCTTAGGTTATAAATTTTAATAGGTATAGCTTAAGTCTAAGTTAAATTTGTTAGTCATTATTTTTATTTTATTTTACCTTAGTTTATTTTATTTTAGTTTTTACTTAGGTAAAAGGTCAAAAAATTACTGAGGGTGCATTCATAGTTGGATAAAATAAACACTGCGTGAAAAATCATGTGCTTAGGGTAAAAGAGTTGGCATAGTTTATCTTGTTACACAATACCGTTGAAAAAAGGTTGAAAAAGTTGAAGTTATTTCAAAATTTTCGAAATTTTTCTAAGTGTTGGTGTTATTCGAGTTTAGGACAGACTCGAAACTGGGTTTTCGAATCTGTCAGTAGATTCGAGTCTGGCCTTAGATTCGAAGGTAGGTGGTATATATAGGTTAACAGTGAAGTCATTAACTCCTTACTGTTTTCGAATCTATATCCTCGAATCTATTGTGGCGATTTCGAATCTATTCCTCGAATCTACCGTTTCTCTCATAAACGACAATTTGTCGAGTTTATTGCTAAGGAGTTTGATTCTACTATTGTATCTAGGTATAATCAACTTGATTGTACAAGATTCATGTAGTTTTATACACCATTTTAGGCAAAATCATCGTTTTTTTTTTAAGGTTCAAGGGTCTAAATCGAGTTTTCCAACAATTACCAAGATTGGACCGGTAAAAAGTCAAATTAAATGAACATATCTGTGATTAGTAACTAGTAGGACTAATGAATGTAATTTTCTAAGTCCAAAAAGGTTAAAATCAAGAGATTTGGTGTTTGAATAGGGACGACGGTTCGAATCTGTTCCTGAGGTTTCTCGAGTCTGTCATTAAACTCGAGAAGGACACTAGATTCGAATCTGTCATCAAACTCGAAAATGGGGTTTCTTCGAATCTGACTATTCGAATCTGTCTAATTCGAATTTGTCTTTTATTTGCATTATTTAATTTAAATTTTATTAAACTTGTAGAAATTTAATTGTGTTGGATTTTGTACTTAAACAAGTTCAAAATAAAACCGATTTGAATTTAAACAAGTTTATTGATTTTTAATGAATATAATAGTTTATTTATTGTGCAGATATGGCTGTACGAGCTTTTGTACCGAAGCATAATATGGTCATTCCCTATGATCATCATATCCCTGAGGCGCAGGGATTTCGTCAAATGATGGATATTCTTGTTGAATCTAGGATAGCTTTTGCTTTGTCCCATAATATTCAAATTGTAATTCCATATGTTCGTCAATTTTATGATCATCTTCAAGTAGACTGCTCGGTCACCCCGACAGTGCTAAGAACTCGAATAGCTGGACAACCGCTAATGTTTTTGGCGGATATGCTGCGTCAGGTGTTGCAGCTAGGTTCGCAGGAAGAGGAGTCTGGGCCTATCGACTTTCCTCTGAATATTAGGCAAGCGGCCTTTCAGAGAATGGGTTATAGTCTAGATGTGACGAAGGCTTCTTATATGAAGAGCGGGCTAATCGGCCAGAGGAGATTTTGGCTCATGTCTTTATGGTCTGCTTTGCACCAAAGAAAGCCGGTTTTGACTATATGGTCTCGAAGTTCCAGTCTGGGATTATCGCGATAGTGTATAATCGACCATTCAGTTTTTCAGCAATGTTTTTCTCCGAATTTGTTCATCAAATCACCGCACCAGAAAATCAACAATTCATGATATATCCACGGTTCATAATGATGCTTATCAGGCATTTCTTGCCGAATCTGCCTCAGTCGAATGAGATTCAGAGCGTAGCTGTAATGGATAAGAGGATCTTTGCTGATTGTTCCTCGCACATAGGAAGATTGGTTGTTCCAGTTGAGCGTCCGTTGTTTGGAGCCATCTTGGATAGGAATTTTGAAGCCCCAGATGTTGCCAACTGGGCAGGGGAAGTTGAATTTCAACCGAGACAACCACAGCCACAACAACAACAACAACCACAGCCACCGCGTGCACAAAGGCGAAGACAAAGAACCTCTGCGAGTCAAACACAGGCATCAAGGCCTTCTACGAGTCAGCAGCTAGAGGTACAGGAAGCCGGGCCGTCGGATGTCCCAAATGAAGCTGATCAATTGTGCCAAACTCTAAATGAAATTTGGGAGGCAGGTCCTCATGCAAATGAAGATATAGCTGCAGCATTAGTGGGAGAATTACTTGAGCCTCCAGAAGGAGAAGAAGATGTGTTGAGAGATGTTGAAGAATATGAGCCAGAGCAGGCTGGTAATGTTTTGTCATCATCTGCAACCGAATCAGAAGAGATGGAGGAGTTAGAGGTTGAAGCTCCTGGGTCAGTATCGACTGAACCAGCAGTACGAATGGCGACTTATGGTTCGAGATTAGTGGTTATTAATGAAGAGACTTCAAGGAGGCGCGCAATAAGAGAGTCTGATGAATCCGATTTTGAGGAAGAGGAAGTTGCACCTTTAGTGACGAGGCATCGGGCCAAGCGTCATAGATTCATGCAAGGATCATCTTCAGCATCTGCAGATCAACCAGAAATCCCTCAATCTCAAATCCCTCAATCTCAAGAACCTCAAACCACCATCCCACCACCACCTCGCGATGAACCATATATTCCATCACCAATCCTTCCAACTCCGATACAGTCAATTCCATCAACCTCATCATCATATACTGAAAATCAAAGATTTCTGCGCCTAAAAGATCGAGTTGACTTCCAGGAAATCCAACTCTTTGGACTAACAACGGCAATCAATGAAATTCAAAGTCATAACGCAAATCTTCATAACGAGAATGCCGATCTCAAAAAGATTGTGGAGAAAATTCAGGAAGAGAACACAGAGCTAAAATCGTTTGTTTGCGATCAGGCAGCAGAGATAAGGTCGATGCGCTCCCTAATAGAGCAGTTAATGAAAAATTTACAGGCTCAGGGGGAGACATCGTGCCGTGATCATGAAGTACAGATGCCAAGAGATGATGATGATGAAGACAACCAAGGTAAAATGATCCCAGCCCTAAAAGTCAGAATGAGCCAGTAGATTTTTCTACTGCTCAGACTGCTCAATCTCAGGGGGAGCCTAGTCTAGCAGGAGGAGAAGTAGGAGAAGCGAGCTCATCTAAGCCTACAGATTTTGAGATTAGTGAGATGATCGATGCTCTCATGGATCTTGATGATGATCCGATGGATTTAGGTTTTGATTGTGAAGACGAGGAGCTAGAAGAGGGTGAGTTTGTGCCAGAAGAGATAGTTGACTGGCAATCAGATGACGAGGTATGTGCTGATGAGGATGATGAAGCTGATGAGATCGTTGTACAGCAGAATCCTATCACTGATACATACGTGATAGATGGGAACGACATTGTTAACGTAGAAGTAGTGAATGCTGCATTGAATGTTCAGCCATCAATAGAGGAACCTACTCGAGAACTAACAAATGAAGAGAAGAGAAAATTGTGGTTCAGAGCTGAAAAGAAAGAATTAGAGCTGAAAAGGAGTATGAGGGTGCCAGGGACTGGAAAGCTGTCTGGAAGCATACTAAGCTGGTTCTTCGATCGAGAACTGCAGCTATTCATAATTAAGAGAAAAGACGGGCTACAGTATCTGAGGCGAACTCTAAAACCTTTCAATTCACTGCCAAAGATCGAGATCAAAGCCTTAGCATGGAAAGATCTGATTAATATTGGAAATGATCCCTAAGCAGACGTAATTGAAAGAATCATAAGAAAAGAGGGAAGATCCAGAAAGTTCGAACGCCTGAATCCAAGGGTTGGAAAAAGAGTAGAAGATCCTTCACGTATAGATCCTCTAACTGGGCGACCTTGGATGAGAATTCATTACAAACCAGTAAGATGTCTTAGGAAGGTGCCTCTCAAGCCCATGCCACAGAATGTCTTGAAGAATCTGCATTGGTGGTATGCTGAGAGTGAGACTGGAGAAGCGGTCATGGAAGATTTTGAAGAAAAAGTTATTCTTAGAGTCTACGATCCTCTTCACCTGGTAAAACTTTCTAGAGATGATCTTCATATTTTGCATGGTTGTAAGATTTCTAGTGATGCACATATGGATAGTGAAGCTAGGAAATATGAGAATGTAGTCTAAGTATGTGTTGAAAAAGGCTTGTATGCTGGAAGTAGTTTGAATAAATAATAAACAAAGTTCTTAATCAAATGTGTGAATTAATTATAAGCTATCGTCAAGGGGGAGTCTGTTGGTACACCCTATGTGACGATAGCAGTCTAAGTGATCCGACATTGGGTTTTCGCAAGTGTTTGATATATATGTTTATGTATGGTTGATATTTATTATTGTTTGTGTGTTTGAACTTAATGTAACATATTACAAGAAGTTCAAACATAAAGATCAAAGATAAAATTAATCATAAAGTAAAAACATAAGTTTCAATACTTAGTTAATTATGTGAGAAGGTAAATTCGAATTATCTAAGGACTAGGATTCGAATCTGGTTAGATTCGAATGAGTCACAAGACAGATTCGAATGTGACCATTTAGGCAGATTCGAGAATGTCAGATGGGACAAACTCGAATGGGCTTTGGGCCGGATTCGAGTTTAGCCCATGACAGTCTCGAATTAGCCTCTATAATTAGGGATAGACTCAAAATATTATCAGACTTTTTGCAGAATTCGAGAGTGATTAAGCAAAAGGCGATTTCGAGTTTATCATCAGTGTTAGTGCCGTTTCGGAGAGAATCAGTTTGTAGGATCGTTCGTGTGTCGTTCATTCAGCTTCTGATAGTCTCCGTGTTTCTTTTTGAGAGTTGTATCCGTCTACTCGTTAACGAGGATTCCGCACTCGTTGACGGCTCCGCGTCTAGATAGATCTCGTAGTGGTAGACCTTACACTGTGGAGCTGCTGGTGATGTTTGTTTCTCCCCCTTTTTGGATGCATCAGGTTGTTCAGAGGGCGGCAATAAATTTTCTACCAATACTGCAAGTGTAGCATCATGTTTGAGTAGGCTCTCACCAGCAACTCTCATGGCTTGCTTTATCATGACAATTTGTTGTTGTTGTGCAACTATGACTCGCTGCATGCTTAAAATCTATTTGCCTTGAGCTTCAATGATAGCCTTGTAGTGATCAAAGGCAGCAATAATAGGTACAAGAGTATGATTCGTCAATGCCTGTAGTTGCAGACTAGCCTCAATGTCCTCAAGTGTTGTTGACACCTTTGGAATATCACTGGCATTACTACCAGAACGTGTTCTCCTAGGAGAAAAGTCTGGGCCCCTATGCTCTTGGTTCTGGGGACTTCCAGAAGATGTATGAACATCCTCTGTTGCCATGGTAGTGGTCTTAAGGATGTTTTCACTGTCCTGAACCCCTCTTGCAGGAGTATCAGTAGTGATAGCCACAGATACCATATGATCAGCCTCTGGTGGGTTGATCACCTCCTTGTGGAGGTTGGGAGTGTCCTCATTTGTTTCCCATTGGATATTTAGCACAGGAGGATGCTCCTATGCAGGGCTTTCAGGCAGTTGGGTGAGAGGTGGGATGGAAGGAGCATCACCACTTCTTTCTTTTTCCTTGTAAACATTTTGAGTGCAGTGGGTGATGGAAAAGCTGATTAGAAGGAGCAGAGGGAGATTTATTTGTATCATGGGGAGGGGTTTGGGTTCCTGTTGGTTGAGCAATATGGTGGGGTTGTTCATGCTCAGGAACTTCTCCCTTGTTTTCTATAACAACAACCCTCATTGCTTGAGTCAATGGGGTTTTAGTGCCTGAAAATTTGTTATTGTGTTTCAAAAATCTTTTGACAGATTGTCATGTGTGACAATGGGAAACATGTATCCTCGAGTGTGTTTGAAAATTTTAAAAATGATTTGCAAAAATGTGAGCCAAAAACCTAGGATACATCAAAAACTTCCCATGTTTGAGATTCAGATTACTTAACATCCCTTGAAAAATCAAACCAGAAAAATTGAATCGTTAGCCAGTTGATAAGCAAATCAAAGCAGTAGCAAGGTTTGAAGAAAATTCCAACCAACCAGTTCGTTTAGGGCTTAGGCATTGTTGAAGGATATGGATGAGGTATTTCCATTGGGAACCAAAAAATTGTTTGTAAAAAGTAAGTTTGTCCAATGTGCCCTCATACCACAAACGTGCAAGTCCTTCAAATATGGTAGTAGAGATGAAATCATTATTACCTACGGCATCTTGCAGTTGTAAGTGCCCACAAATGGAGTCCTCAATGATGGTGATCGGTTGGCCATCAGCAGTAGAGTCAACGGAAGTGATTCCATCGACAGTTCGAGTACAAGCATAACTCCAGAATTCCTCCAGTTGAATAATGTAAATTGTAGGATTCAGCATCAAAGCATAATAGATGTTTGTACATCTCAAGAAATCCATCATCTCGTGGAAATCATCCAACTCAGCATGCTTCAAAATGTAGGGCAGACAGTTATGCTCCTTCAAAATCTTTAATTCTGCCATCAATGCAATCATGAAATCAAGAACTAGGGTTTCGAGTGAAAGTGGAATTGCGATTTAGGGCTCTGGATTTGAAACTGTGATTCTGGTAGTTTAAAAACGAGACTAGTTTGTCCCGCGGTTGAAATTAATCAAATAATTTTATAAAACATAGGTTAAAATTAATCAAGTAATTTTATAAAACAAAGCTTAAAATTAATCAAGTAATTTTATAAATTAGGTTATATATAATCAATTCAATTCCATTCCATTCCATTCCATTAATAATAAAACTTAGGTTAAAATTAATCAAGTAATTTACTAAACTTAGGTTATATATAATCAATTCCATTCCATGAATAATAAAACTTAGGTTAAAATTAATCAAGTAAGTTTATAAACTTAGGTTATATATAATCAATTCAATTCCATTCCATGAATAATAAAACTTAGGTTAATATTAATCAACTAATTTTATAAACTTAGGTTATATATAATCAATTCCATTCCATTCCATTAATAATAAAACTTAGGTTAAAATTAATCAAGTTTTATAAACTTAGGTTATATATTCCATTCCATGAATAATAAAATTTAGGTTAAAATTAATCAATTAATTTTATAAACTTAGGTTACGAAACACTTAACAGCTTGAGAAAATGCACTAACAGCTTAAGAAATGAACTAACAGTTCGAGATTTGCAAAAACAGAATTTCTCAATTTAACTCAAGTAAATAATAAAACTTCGGTTAAAATTAATCAAGTAATTTTATAAACTTAGGTTATATAAAATCAATTTCATTCCATTCCATGAATAATAAATCTTAGGTTAAAATTAATCAAGTAATTCTATAAACTTAGGTTATATATAATCAATTCAATTCCATTCCATTCCATTAATAATAAAAGTTAGGTTAAAATTAATCAAGTACTTTTATGAAACTTAGATTATATATAATCAATTCAATTCAACTCCATTCCATGAAAAATAAAACTTAGGTTAAAGTTAATCAAGTAATTTTATTAACTTAGGTTATATATAATCAATTCAATTTCATTCCATTCCATGAATAATAAAACTTAGGTAAAAATTAATCAAATAAGTTTATAAAACCAGGTTATATATAATCAATTCCATTCCATTCCATTCTATGAATAATAAAACTTAGGTTAAAATTAATCAAGTTTTATAAATTTAGGTTATATATTCCATTCCATTCCGTTAATAATAAAACTTATGTCAAAATTAATCAAGTAATTTTATAAACTTAGGTTATAAAACACTTAATAGTTTGAGAAAATGCACTAACAGCTTGAGAAATTGAACTAACAGTTCGATATTTGCAAAAACATAATTTCTCAATTTAACTCAAATGAATAATAAAACTTAGGTTAAAATTAATCAAGTAGTTTTATAAACTTAGGTTATATATAATCAATTCCATTCCATTCCATGAATAATAAAACTTAGGTTAAAATTAATCAAGTAATTTTATAAACTCAGGTTATATATTATCAATTCAATTACATTCCATTCCATGAATAATAAAACTTAGGTTAAAATTAATCAAGTTTTAAAAACTTAGGTTATATATTCCAACCATTCAATGAATAATAAAACATAGGTTAAAATTAATCAAGTAATTTTATAAACATAGGTTATAAAACACTTAACAACTTGAGAAAATGTACTAACGACTTGAGAAATTGAACTAACAGTTCGTGATTTGCAAAAACAGAATTTCTCAATTTAACTCAAATGAATAATAAAACTTAGGTAAAAATTAAACACGTAATTTTATAAACATAGGTTATATATAATCAATTCAATTTCATTCCATTCCATGAATAATAAATCTTAGGTTAAAATTAATCAAGTAATTTTATAAAACTTAGGTTATATATAATCAATTCAATTCCATTCCATTCCATTCCATGAATTATAAAATTTAGGTTAAAATTCATCAAGTAATTTTTTAAACTTAGGTTATATATAATCAATTCCATTCTATTCCATTAATAATAAAACACAGGTTAAAATTCATCAAGTATTTTTATAAACTTAGGTTATATATAAACAATTCCATTCAATTCCATGAATAATAAAACTTAGGTTAAATTTAATCAAGTAATTTTATAAACTTAGGTTATATATAAGCAATTCCATTCCATTCCATGAATAATAAAACTTAGGTTAAAATTAATTATGTAATTTTATAAACTTAGGTTATATATAATCGATTCAATTCCATTCAATTCCATGAATAATAAAACATAGGTTAAAATTAATCAAATAATTTTATATACTTAGGTTATATACAATCAATTCCATTCCATTCTATGAATAATAAAACTTTGGTTAAATTTAGCTTGTTTACAATTTTTCATAACTAATAGAATGGTTTGAATTTTTTGTATTTTCCATCAAATTTCCTTGTTTATAGGAATTTGACATTCCTTACAACTCATTGATGAATTAAATTCCAACCTATAAATGAATTAGATTCTGACCTATGTCTCTGATCAATACTAAAACTATCTTCTATCTTCAATATCAAATATTAATAACTAAATTTTAAATTATAATCCTTCGAATTTCATTCTGTGAACCAAACGTCACATAAGGTTAAAAATAATAAAGTAATATTACAAAATTTAGGTTATAATCAATTCAATTCCATTTCGAAAAAAAAAACCTTTTTTTATTGACAAAAATACCCTTACTAGTACAATAGGATGGATTTTATTTTTAGGGGAATTTACGTCATTTCAGTAGAAATATGAAAATGGCAGCTTGTAATGACCACGCGCTTACATCCGGCGCCCTTTTCCTATTCCTGCCAATCATCTTCCCCAATGTCCGAACAGAGCATCACCATATAATCACAGAAGATACGATCTTCTACAAATCATCATTTCAAACTCTGGCCAAGCAACTACGCAAATCAGATTATCGATTATGGAGGTTCCAAACGAAGTAATAGCGAGGATATTGGGGTTTTTGTGGGAATCAAGTGCCTCTGAACTTTTTAAAAGCAAGACAATGTAAGTTTCCTAACCCTAGCATATACTATCTATTCAACTAAGATAATGATGTATTTGTCTATTTAAGAGATAGATTAAGGTTAATAAACCGTAGCCCATTTATTAGGGCTTAGATTTTAGATTTTTTGAATGAACATGACGTATTAAGAAATTACAATTGATAATAATGTATTTGCTTATTTAAGAGTATGGTTTATTAAGAAAATACAGTTGATAATAATGTATTTGTCTATTTAAGAGTACGTTATAATAAGCTTTTATGTCTGCATTCATTATAGTTGAAAAATCTTCAAACGAGAAGCAACATCGGATCTGGTTTTTCAAATGATCGAAGTTGATTCCATCCTTCGATTTGGGTTAAGGAAACTGAACTGCTATCCCTTCTGAGGGAGAAGGGAAACACAAACTTGCTGTTAATGATGTACAATTTATTTGCCATGCTTTCTATTGTTTTTTTATTTGCCTAAACATAAAATACATATTCATGTTTATTTTCTTGAAAATGCTGCCTATTGGAATCTTTAATGCAGAGAGCCGCCGAGGACAATCTCAAAGTTGGAACCTTAATGTTTGATGAGGGGATTGATGCCTTGACAGAGGTATTTGGTCCCGAAAAGTCAGGATATGCAAGAGGAGTGGGAAGCGCAGTGACAATCAAAAAATAATTTTAATATTCCTCGAAGAAAAGCATCGGATGATGAGAGAGTCAAACTACTTCAAGCAGAACTTGCTGCTGAGAGACGGCGACGTGAAGCTGATCAGAGACGGGAACGTGAAGACAAAGACCTTAGGATAAAGTCGTTGACAACGCAAGTGGAAGATACACAGACAATGGTTAACCAACTTATGGCTCGGTTGGATGCACAAGGGGAGAAGCTAAATTCATTGTCAAGTCATGCACCAAAATCTGAGGAAGGCATTTATTGTATTAATTATGCTAATTAACATTTTATACATTTATATTGCTAACAAATGCATTTCTTAATTTTTATTGCAGGTGTCTCCAGTGGTGTCTCCAGCATTGGACGTTAATCCTAACGCTGCCAATACTCATTAGGATGAGGGTCAATTTGCGAAGGAAAAGCCAGCTGTACAAACAAATGTAAGTATTAAAATATTCGAATTAAATTGATCAGTTTAATATTAATTTCTCACTGTGATTTAATAGTTTTACATATATACATGACTTATTAATTAACCGAGTTTTATATATAGGAATCGATTGGTAAATCTAGGCTAGTCAAACAGCACGCCGCCTGATTCACAAGTCACAAAGAATACTAAACTAAGGCAAAAGAGGCAGTACTCTCCAACAGTGCCAAAACAACCGTAGGTAATAACTTTCAAACTCAGAACTTTATATTGAAACTCAGAATGATTACAGCTTTCACAAGAACCTCTAATCCTTTTGATTAGACGAAGAACACAGACTGTTCTTAGGATTTTACAACCTTAGAGGCTTAGGAAAACTTAAAACAGAATAGCAAAATATTACGTGTGTACATTGAGAACTTCTATCTACTCTATTTATTATATTCTATTTGTTTCCTTGTAAAACTACAATTTATCTTCAAAAGATATCTTCAAATCTTCTAATCTTTATCTCTTCCTTGATTGTAGCACATGCTTTTATTATCAATAAGCAACTTGATCATTTCACTCTAGCAGCTTGAGTTTCTTGAACTAGTAGCTTGAGTTTCTTGAACTAACAATTTCAGAATTGTAAGCATCCCAGAAGTATGCTAACAGCATGAAAAACTCAACCAGCAGCTTGAAATTTATACTAAATGGTATTTTCCCAACAACATATGTATTCATCCAAAATATTCATACGTACATTGATCTTATGTTTAATCAAATTCTGATGCATGCATACATAAAAATTAAATATAAAAACATAATAATCGTTATCATTTTCTTTAGATGTTCAGCTGTAAACTGTGGAACATAAAGAGGACAAGCATCATTCCTAAGGGTAGTTTTTACATGACAGATTAAAAAGTGATGCTTCATAACACACCACTCCTAGATGATTGCTACGAAGTGTCTGTTGACCAATCGATAATGGATGCAGCTTGAGTTCCGGACGAAGGAAACAATGGTTTCGAAACAGCTAAAGACGCAGTAGGTGGTTTTTATGCATGGCCCAAGGACAAAGTGATTATTGATGAGGGTCACGAGGTATTTTATCTGCCTATATATATATATATATATATATATATATATATGTGTGTGTGTGTGTGTGTCTGTATATACACTAGTAGTGTACCCGCGCCAAGCGGCAGCGATAACAAATATTTTACATTTAGGTGAAGTTTGTTTCATGGAATTTAACTAATTTACCTAAACGTTAAATAAATTTCTTACCTTGAATGTGAACTAATTTTACAAAGAACATTAAGAATTGTATCATTTACATATGATGATCCTAAGTTCATACTTCATCCCTACGCATGTATATTTTACCTTCGAAGATCAAAGTTCTAAACATCTTATCCCAATGTCTACATACTGACTGCTAGACTTGAAAAAACCACGTTATCCTAATCTTTACATACATAATAAAAATTGATGAATAAAAATTGCTGAAATATCATAAATGACCCTTACACAGCACATTAAAAACCTTCTATGAACAAAATTTCTATAAAAATATTACATTTTAACTGCTAATTTGCATTTTCACTTATTAAAGTGTCATTTTTTTACATAAAATAGCAACAAACTTCCATCTGATGTCGGATTTTGACGATACTTTCTTTCTGTTATGATATTCCTGATTTTTGAAAGCAAAGAACACACAAAACACACACAAGACTCAATTACATTTTGTCGTTATGGCTAATGTTGCTGCTGATGTTTTCCTTCTGTTTTTAACAGTAGAATGCTAAACATAATGACATAGAATGAGTATATATAAATTTACATAACAGGGCTGTCGTTTGATTATTTATTGTGGCCATTTAACTCACCTAAACACACTTGTTTATGCATACATATATGTATTACAAGCTACTGATTTTTCTGTTTTCAAGCCACAAGCACACACACAACATAAATACTTAGTTCATTCATCAGTTAAGGGTTGTTGCTACCAGACACGGAACCATTTGGATCATACAATCACACACTTAATTGTTGTTTTTATTTTGAGATGTTGCTACTGTCACTGATCTTTAATTCTGTTTTCAACCACAAGGTCCACAAGCACATACGAAATTAGATTTATTTCTAGGTGCTGCTATTGGTTCTTCTTTTCTGTTTCCAGTCACATACAGAGAGTACACTCTACGTAGCCTAATATGGTACCCACACAAAGCAGCGGTGGCGACAGATAGATTCCTTACGTAACATGTTCGTTTAGGAACGTGTCATCCTTTAAAAGACATAGAGGAAGAACACCGTGGTTATAATTAACATAATTTTTGATGGTCATAAAAATAAATAAGTGCTTATGTTAAGTGTCAACATATCATTGGTATACAGACGAATATAGAAAAGTTTTAACTAAATATCATATATTTACATGTTGGAGTCGATTACACCTCTATCCTAAAGGTTATAAAACTTTCATTGAATGGTCATATTTTCACTTATCATTAGTCCTAAACAAAAGGATAAAAAAAACCATTTGTTACCTTAAAAGATGAAATAAAGGATAAAAATGATCAAACTCAAATATATAAATAATACCTTTATCATAGACTGTAAAGATTGGAGTTAACTTTTTGTTTTTTATCTTTAAAACAAAACCAATACATCACGCTAGTTTCCTATATCAATTTTATTATACATCAATCAACAAAGTACGCACTTGATGACTACACCATGAAATCATACACGAACATTCATTATACAAAAACTTGTTAATTATTTGTCATCTTGGTTGTATTTATTTGCTACAAACAAGCGTGTGACAATGCACGAATTACATTGAGAAAAGTATAAACCAATAAGTTTGTTACTATTTTTACAACTATGTTTCTATCCTCTGTCCATCAATCATATTTTGTACACCTGTTTTCTTATATTTCCTCCATTGTTAATACTTTGTTACATCAACCTCGAGTAGCTTCAGTTTAATCAAGTTTAACGTCTTGTTGGTTCCAGGTCAAAGCATTTGGACGTCTGCACAGATTTGTTGTTCGCCTCACGTAATTTCTTCCCCTTTAATCAAGTCTACAAGGAGAATTGAATTACGTACATGTTAGCAGCAACATGGCAAGGACTTAACACTTATGGCTAAAATACTCACCCATTGAAAATCTCTACTCATTATTCTATACTAAACATGGATCAGAACAAACCCATGATGTACAAAAAAAGAGCATGTTAGCTTCAAATATTATCTACATGTCCTTCAAGTCACTTTCAAGCTCAATAACAATGCCTAAATTTACAATACATGCTAAAGAAAGAGTCTGATCATATCATCTGTCAAATCTTTGGAATGCAAATAAATAGCTTGGATAGATGTAATAGACCTACAAATCACACAATTTGCTCATCATCATCTCTCCCTCAACTAAAGAATTAGAATACATTTTACATAAAAAAGATTTCCCAAATGGTATAAGCAAATTCCAAAAAATCCTAATTGACATGTATCTTTATAAGATTAAAAGGTAGAAACATAGGGAAAAGTAAGTTAGTTGAGCTAGAAAAATGGCACCCTTGATGCCTCAAAACTTTTCTTGTATCTGTAAAAACTCTACACCCATTCAACTTAAAGAAATATCACACATAAACCTTATAATTATATAAAAAGGAAAAAGAGTTTAGTGGAAAATGCATTGAAAACAATGTGATGATTGATGTCAAGGTGCATGTCTATCCCTAAACACGAGGGCCTCTGAGATGGAAAGCCCATTTACATAAATGATTCAAATTTTCTGAATCTATTGTATATCTATAACCTCCATCTCCATTGAAATCAATCAGAATTTGTTCATATAACATTAGTGATATCTAATTGAACAAATTACAAAAAAAAAAAAAAAAACATAGATCAAAGATGGTAAAAAGAATTCAAAAGACGCAACAGATTTTCTAAAAAGAAACCCATTAAACACGGATTATAATGTCTCAAGCAACAAACACAATAAATAAAAACACCATAACTATAGTCTATATACTAAAAGCATAGCATCAAGTTGAATTTAGAGGGCTTGTAAAGCTATCCACAAAAGGCAGCAATCATTGTCTATTTATTGTTTAAATTTTGGTTTCTTGTACCCTACAATGTTCGCATTCAAAGTTTGATACCCCTAAAGAATAACAAACGATGCAACTGATACAACAAAAGAGTAACAAATTAGCAAGTAACTGATACACCAAATAACCATGTAAGTATGTAACTTGTAAGAGAAAAGGGATGATCAAACAATATAAGAATGTCAATTCTCCCCTTTCCTATTTGGTGATATTTACTCAACCGAACAACTAAAATTGAACATGAAATTATAGATATAAAAATATGAAATGTTGAAACTAACATCTACAGAAAACAAACTAAATAAGTTAAAGCCAACCATCACAAATAATCAATAAGCAAGCAAGCAACTGATACAACAAATAACCATGTACTCATGTAACATGTAAGAGAAAAGAGATGATCAAACAGCCTTGAAAAAGAAATAAGAATGTCAATTCTACCCTTTCATATTTACAGACAATTACTCAACCAAACAATTAACAATGAACAGGATTTGGTATCTATAATAATATGTAATGATGAAACTAACATCTGATGTCTATAATAATATGTAATGATGAAACTAACATTTGTCAAGTTTTGGAACAAAGGGATGTGCCAAATACCACCAAGTAGTTCCAAATCACATGTTACTGCATGAAATTTTTTGCTTGATAAAGTATGCAATTCGTCGGCAACTGAATCGCCTAAGAAATACAATAAAACAATGTTAGATCCCAATTGTGGTTGTGTTTGTAATGGTAGTGGAGAAACGAAGAAAAATAATACATTAAAAGAAACAATATTAGCAAATAGAGAAAAGAAAATGGATCACCAAATGCATGAATTTAACTCTACATCAGAGTTATGTAATTCTGTTATAATAAAAAAAAATTCTTTGGATAAAAAAACACAGATATGCAATTTATGGATGAGCTAATTAAAAATCTTTAGATAAAGGACATTGGAGAAATTTGTGGGAATTGATCTAATTAATTGATGAGCTAATTAAATTCTTTAGATATCCATAATGGATGAGCTAATCAATTTTATGGATGAGCTAACGATTCTATCCCTGTTTAAAGTTTAAACATCTATTTAGTTCCACCTGATTTCATGTCCAGCATCTTCTGAAAACATACCAAATTAAAGAAGTAATGTATGACTCAATTTCCACAAAATTGATGCCATAAATGATAAAAGTGTAAAACAGATAAACCCCGTTAACTTAACATTTCACAGTATTTAAGAGAACTTTCGAGGTGGAAAGCTTACTGGGTTATGCATGCAGTGCTAAAAGTCTCCAATGTCTTTTATCTAAAGAATTTAGTTAGTCATCCATAAATTAATTAGCTCATCCATAAATTCCTTAGATATCCATAAAAGTCTCCAATGTCTTTTAGCTTACTGGGTTATGCAAAAAACATCATAGGTGAAACAAAGTATGAACATGTAATTTATGGATGAGCTAATTAAAATCTGGATATGTAATTTGAATTGCATACCTTCGTAGCTTTTGAATTTCACATATTAGCAGTTGCTGAAACAAGTTTGAATAAAAGAATTTAAATTTTAAAATAGATATCTAGAAGTTGAATGGCACTTACCTTTGTATGTATGGTGGTAAAGGATGTACCTTCATTAATCGACTTTAGTCATTCTACTCTTGCAAAAGAACACAACGATATAAATCATTGTTCTGATAGTTCACTAAAAAGGAACATAGATTAAAAAATTTCAATGTAAAAAGTTATGCAAGAAATAGAAACACAGATAAAGCAAAACACTGATTCCAGAAGAAGTACAAAATCAAATAATGGAATGACAAATAAAACAGGACACAACATGTTCTTATTTACCCTACAATGTAAAGAAACTTGGGAATCACCATGACAGAAACTTGACGATTCTAATACATGAATGTTAATATCAAATTATGAGTTAAAAGAATATTTTTCGAAGTCTAAAATCATATATAAATCTTTAATCACAAATCTCTAGCCATAAATCTTTCATATTACAGAGAGATGAACCTGATATTAATCAGTTGCCAATCGGAGAGTCAAGATCGAGTGACATGAGAAAGAGACCCATGACGGACACTTTTGTGTAGTGAATATCGACTTCTTCTAGTCTGATGATAGATGTCGGGAACAAAACCTTAAGGAAATGATAACTCTCAAATGCAGTGGTGATGACATATCCATTAGGTGCAGTAGGTGGTTCATAACATGTTTCTGGACCCCAAATTAAGCTAGATCAGAAGATATAATAGAAGCAAAAAATCTATAACAATTGAACTTTAGTTTTATTACACAAAAATAATGAATATTACTTTTTCCATTCAAAATTGAAACTTAGTATCAGAATTTGAATATAACAAATCTACAATGAAGCAAATAATCTGTAAAAAAAAAAAGAAAGAGAATGGATAAATTGACTTTAGAATTTAACCTCAAATTTAATATTTAACGATAAGTTTACCACAAATACAACCTGCAGGTGTTGATTTTGATCTCAAAAAGTGACATGCATTTATTCATTTAAATCCCCAAACCATGAATGTTAATTAACCACAAACCCATACATGGTAATAGATGTGAGAAAGCTATTGGAGATGTTTAAGTTACGAGTTTGTTCGAACTTTGAAGTGCTTCTACATTATATCATTAAACCGGTCATTACCTTAAATAGTACGCAGTGGGCCTCTGAATTGCAAAATTCATGTTTCAGTGTTCTATACAATATCTACTGAAAACACCGATCGTTCCAACCTTCAGTAGCTAAAAAATAGAAAATCATATATTATTGTCAAAAACTTTCTTCTGATCTAAAAATTAATAATATGGTAGATTACAGAACCTCAAAACCAAATATGAGATACAAGAACATATTCCAAGAAAGGCTGAAATTCAAACTAAAATGTTTAGGAATATTTTTTTAAAGATTATAATCACAAATATTTCACATGAGACTTAGAAGACAAGAGAGCCTGACATATCTCAACCAATCGAGAGTCGATGACATGAGAGAAAGAGACAAATGAACCTGAGATGAGAGATTCAAAATCAAGTAAGATGAGAAACAAACACTAACCCAAAATCAAGAAATATACGAGGGAAAATAACCTACTGGCGGAGGCAAGGCAACATGGGCGGAGACGCAGCGTTAGGAGGCAGGGGTGTCAATCTGACTAATTAACTACACAAAATACATTGCCATGGCTAAAAATCAGAGTACAACTGTGCTTGGATAGCCAAGGAGAGTAGTATATATATAATTTTTTAGAAATGGAAGAAGAGGGTAGCGCTTATCCTCCAGTTATAGTAGTCACTGCCACAACCAACCACCTCCACAACCACCATATACACCACCACACTGCCATACGTACCGCCACTGCCGGTGTTCCGAGATGAAGCTTTGAGAAACTTCAAACGGAGAAGAACAAGAAAATTAAGAAGAAAAAGCTTTGAGAGACTTCATTTGAAGAAGGAGAGGCATACGTTTGATTGTTGAGTGATGGATTGGGCGATGGAGGGTGAATTAATTAAGAGGCGTAAACGTAAATTGGTTTGCAGAGGCGTGAGTTCGTTTGTCTTCCCAATAAAGAGCGTCTTCCCAAAATGAGAGATAGAGATAGACGGAGTGGCAGACTAAGGAAGAGTGCGGTGGTTGTTTTGGATATGAGACCCCCCTATTCCCAATAAATCTGCACAGGTAGTTTCAATAAAACCTTTTGAAAGTTTAGTTTGAAATTTGAATTTTGAAATTGCATGGGATTAAAGATAGATGATGCATTATTTTTGTAACATCCGGGATTAATTCAGGTTAGCAACAATGACCTAATCTGTATTTAATAGTCAATTATAGCCTAATCAGTGGTCATTAGAAATTAATCAAGTGATTAACAAGGTTTATTAGAAAATTCAACTCAATTAGAATCAAATTCATCGGTGCGATGAATCTGGAAATCAATTAATCCGATCAATTTACGATATGAGGGATTAATTCAACTAAGTACATAATTAAATTATGATTAGTGACACTAATCATACACTAATAAAATTACTTAACATTAATTATGCAAGACTAAAACAATTAATTAAAACAATGCATCCAAAAGTATTTATGAATTTACAAAAAAAGGGAAATACAAGAATACATTTCTAAATACTTATATACAAAAAAATAAATGAAAATACACCAAAAATACATCCCTTAGGCCAGCCAATAGGAAGGACAAAAGGACCTTGGAATATTTTATTTTACTCAACATATCAAAATCAAATCCTTTTTATTTCAATTCATCCAAGATTTGCACTATTCTTCATCATTTCACTATCTTTTCAAGATCCAATTTTTCCTATAAATAGAGAACATTTCCATTCATTTTAAACACACCAAAACCCCTCTTTTCACTCTTCAAAAACCGGCCATAAGCCCTCCCAAAGCCAAAAACCTTCAATTTTTGGTGTTCCTGAAGTATTTCAAGTGTTCTCATATTTTGAAGTGTTCTTGGTGCAACTTTTGCAAGAGTTTCAACTTCTTCTCATAAGAATTCTTATAAAACATCAAAGTAAGTAAATACTAACTTATTTCATCATACATTTATGTTTATATAAGTCTTGCATAATATATATATATTCACCAACAACAACAAGTTTCATAAAAAAACTCAAGTTTATAAGTTTTTAGTTTTTATTTTTAAGTTGTTTCTTTAAATATGTTTATGAATATATGAACACATTATAAACATGTTAATATTATGAAAACATGTGTTATATAACTTTTATAACTTTTATAGAAGTAGTCTTTGAATAAACAACAAGAATCATAAGTTGTTTCAAGTTAATAATACCGCGGATTTTCGGCAGAAAATTTATATCGACTTTGAAAAATCATAACTAATTCATAACTTAACGAAATGAGTTGATTCTTGTCTCAAAAGTTAGATCTATGTCTTAACTATAGATCTGGAAGTTTTCATAATTTATTTTGGAGTTTAAGACCTCTAGAAATTATTTGGGAAACCGAAAGTTTGACAGCTCAAAAATGGCCAACATAGGGTTTTTAAAGAGCTTTTTCACCAACCTAAACATCTCGAAAAATGGCCGTTATTTATTCTAAAAATCCTTTGTATATAGTAGTTTAATGCCCTAGAATACCAAAGCCTAAAACGTTTTGGAGCTTGGTCAAAAACAGCCTCAAAGTAGGCCGAAAAACCTCCGAAAAAGCTGGAAAATTATATATATATAAACTTGACATTTTAAGCGGATTTTATTTATAAACTTGTAATGTTGGGTGATTTAAGACATAAAAATCTATAAATATATATATCATCATATATTAGAGATATTAAGACCTTATTAACATTTAGGACTCGATTAAACTCACGCGACGCACCATCCATCCATTCACGTTAAAAAGATTTTTACGCTAGATTTTGCCATCGCAATCCCGGTGACTCTTCATAGCCCCTATCTCAGGTCAAGTTAAAGCCTAGATATTCGAAGCTAATATCTTTTGCTTAAAAGTTTGAGTCCAAGTGTTATTGCTAACACTTGAATCCCTCAAACTAATGCTCTGATACCATCCTGTTACATCCTTGCTTTAAAACATGCTTGCTTATCCCAGGAATAATAATAAATGCATAAAGCTAAATAAAACATTATAAGTCTTGCACTACACGTGCTACAAGGTTACAGTATTAAGTTGCTAAAAACATCACTATTAAAATAAAAGCAGCTACCCAGAACCCAAGGCATCATAAAGCTATACCACAAGCTGAAAGTGAGCTAAGTCCTCTGGGCAGATCAGATAATAGACCTAAGCAGAAGGTCCAGCTTGTTCTTTAACTTTTCCTGTAAAAATTGTGAATAGCAACTGTAAGCTAATGCTTAGTGAGTAAACAGATATTCATGAATGCATGTAAAATATGAGGCGAAAGTGCCTAAAAAGGCTGTTATGCTTGCTTGCTTGCTTGCTCATTTGCTTAATACCCAGAAAGAACGCTGCACAATTGAGACATTTCACGCAGAACGGAGATGCCACCACTATGGGTTTACCGCTGACAGATGATCAATCTGTGATGCGGGGCTAGCTACCCGCATAATGCTCAAGGGATAGTGGTGAACATCAGAATTGCTTGCTCGCTAAATATAATGCTTATGAGATGCACAAAGAAACGCTAACACAAAGTTTGCTGTATAGTATGCAGAACAATAAACAGATAGCAGATAAATATGCATATTAATAGATCAAATGTAAGATCCGGCTAAGCTGGGCATCACCTGTACCACAGTGTTCGCCTTCACTCACAAAAGTCTATTGAATTCCAAAGAAATCATATAGAAGCAATTTATGTCTCAATTTCATATAAAACATGTAAACAAGAATAACTGTTACTCACAGTACTGAAAATGCTTTGAAATGCTCTGAAATACTTGCTCGGGCTTATTTACGCTTTAAATTGCTTTATAATGCTTGCACTTGCTTATCTAGGCTTTTAATATATTCTGGCACTGGCTTTGACTCGCAACTGGGCTAAACAGCTTATGTATAATATCTGAAGTTTAATATTACAGAACATGTGCTAAATTAATATTGCTAGCTCAATATTCCAATATCTATAAGCCATAACTTCTAGCTAAATATTTTGCTATTTATTTTGCTAATTTATGCGTTGTTCGTAAATTTTATCAATTAAATTCGAAATTTAGGGGCTAGATTCGAATCTGAGCATCAGACTCGAAGCCAGATTCGAATCTGAGCATCAGATTCGAAGACAGATTCGAACCAGGGCTTAGGTTCGAAGACAGATTCAAATTATGGGGGTTAGATTCGAACCTCATTCGAATCTGAGGATAGATTCGAAACCCATATCTCGAATCTAGCTCTACTCGAGTCTGTTCTTGGTATTTCGAGTCTGTTCTATGCATACTCGAGTTTGTTCATAAGTTACAGCTTTAAACATGCATTTTCAAGCCTCAAATCCACAAATAAGCTAAGTAATAAGCCTCGGTTTAGTTATATTATACTTAATCTATCATATTCTAGTAAAACCTATGCGAAATTAGCTTTAAATCACCTGTAAATGATAGACTCGAATCTCATATCTTCAAAATCGAAAATGCAGAACACGAAAAGATCGATTTTTACCTCAAAACCGTATGAAATCACGCATGCAATAGGAGATTCGCGTAGTACTCTTCGAGATATTTCCGTTAACGTATAGAATACGAGATTTGGCCGGTCGGTTTGGGAGAAAAGCTAGAGAGATGTTCGATTCTAGAGAGAGGAGCTCTGGAGTTGCTAGAATAGTTTTGCAAAAGTGAGAAAATGAAGCACCCAACTCCTATTTATACTAAAACTCGAAATTACATCATTTTACGCAAATTGCTCGAAAATACTTAAAATAAATTGCAAATAAAAGCAAGGTGTTATACATACCACCCGGCAGAGCCATCATTTAAGCCATACCGGCCTTACCCAAACGGCCCTAAAATGTTGTATACACCCCGAAAGCGGGTGATCACGCCGAGACGGGAGTTTATTCCCATCTCGACTCCTCAACCCAATCCCCCACCACCACACCGACGTGTAGACGCCCGACGATGGGGCTGGATACCTGAAACCCTCCGTGAATGGAGGCAAGAGGAAGGAATCCCTTCCCACTTTGAGATCGGAGGACCATCCTCCGCACCTATCCCGTCACTCACTCAAGAACCCGCCGAACAGACCATACCACTCTTGGTAGCACGGTCTTCCAGGCATGACCTCCAACTTCGGTTGCTTAACCAAGACATCGGAGAAATGACCGCTCGTTTAGAGCGGGAGGAGTTACAAAACTCCAACATATACTGGGCCAACCAGCACGCCCTCGCCATTCAGCAGGACGAACTAAATGAGCTTCGGCAACGATTAGCCGAGAGCGAGGCCTGCAATGAGGAGCTAACACAGCGCCTCAATGCTTTAGAAAAGGGAGAGACCCCTGATCACTCCCGCCCCTAGTACCCCCTTCCTCTATCTTTGTAATATTAGGAAATTATTATGTAATAGTGTAGGACTAAAATTTTCGGGTAATAACCCGCCCCAATGTAAGAAAATTATGAATGATTAATGAAAATTGCAAGTTATTCATGAAATTGTGTTTGATGATTATAGTGTTGTGCCTTATGAAAAATTTACATCTTTAAGATTCAACTTCTTACACTATGCTATTTTCTTTAAACTTTAAGATAATGCCGCCGAGACGAGTTATGAACGCCGCAGAAATTGAGGAACTAGTTGCACAAAGAGTGGCTGCTGCTATAGACACTTACGAGACCAACAAAAACAGTTCGGCTAATGGAGATGGTGGTGCTAGCCGCACCACGGGAGGAACTGAAACCCACCCAAAGGGTTGTGGAATTAAGGGGGTTTTGAGTTGCAAGCCCCAATACTTCAATGAAACTGAAGGAGCCGTCGGATTTGTACGATGGTTCGAAAAATTAGAGTCTGTCTTCCGTGTTAGCGGATGCATTGAAGGAGAAAAGGTGAAGTTCGCCACCCACACCCTGCAAGACAGTGCCTTGACATGGTGGAACTCGTATACCCAGTCTTTGGGGATTGATGTAGCTTACCAACTCGCCTGGACCGAGTTGAAGCAAATGATGACCGATGAGTATTGCCCGAGGAATGAGCTACAGAAAATGGAGTCAGAGTTTTGGAATCTTGCTATGAAGGGAACGGATGTAGCTGGGTACACCAACCGATTCCACGAACTAAGTATTCTGTGCCCTCAGATGGTGACCCCTGAGTACAAGAAAATCGAGCGTTACATTTGGGGACTCGCTCCTCAAATTCAAGGTAATGTCACTGCCTCCAACCCATCCACCATACAAGATGCCATCAGAATGGCCAACAATCTTATGGATCAAGTGTCCCGGAGAAATGAAGCCAAGGCCGGGGAAAACAAGAGAAAGTGGGAGGACAAGTCAGGGAGGAATACGGGCTCGCAATCCAAGAAGCCCGAGACCATCAAGGCTTATGTAGCATGAGCTGAGTCAAGGAAGGGCTACACAGGTACCAAGCCTTTCTGCACCCAATGCACCTTTCATCACAACAAGGGTCCCTGCCTAACCCCTTGTGGAAAATGCAAACGTATTGGTCATGTGGCCAAAGACTGTAAATTTGGAACCCCGGGTGTCAATGGCGGCAGTCAGAGAGGCTGCTATGAATGTGGAGCTGCTGGGCACTTCAAGAGTGAGTGCTCGAAGTTGAGAAATGGTGGAGGAGCTCAGGGGAGAGCTTTTGTGTTAGGAGCAGGTGACCCTCGTCAGGATCCCCATGTGGTATCAGGTACGTTTCTTTTAAATGACATTTACGCTTACGTACTCTTTGATACTGGGGCTAATAGGAGCTTTATATCTGATAAGTTTAGTAAGCAATTGAATGCCACTCCTTTTCCCTTAGACAACTCTTATACTATAGAACTGGCTGACGGCAAAATAATAGAGGCAAGTAGTATTATTAAGGAATGCACACTGAAGCTGGCAGATCATCCCTTTAAGATAGACTTGATGCCTATAGAACTCGGAAGTTTTGATGTAGTAATTGGTATGGATTGGTTGTCACACAACCAGGCCGAGATTTTGTGTGGTAAGAAAGTGGTACGGATACCACTCCACAAGAAGAAGGTCCTAACAGTCCAAGGGGAAAGAAAGAACCGACAGCTGAATGTCATATCCGGCCTAAGAACATTAAAGTGCCTTAGGAAAGGTTGCCATGCAGTACTGGTACAAATTGCAGAAAAAGAGTCGGAGGAGAAGCGACTCGAGGATATTCTAGTGGTTTGTGACTATCCGAAGGTTTTCCCAGAAGATTTGCCTGGGCTTCCGCCAGCTAGGCAAGTGGAGTTTCAAATCGATTTGGTGTCGGGAGCTGCATCGGTCGCAAGAGCCCCATACAGACTCGCTCCTTCTGAAATGCAAGAGCTATCCAGTCAAATACAAGAGTTGATGGATAAAGGATTCATTCGACCAAGTTCCTCACCTTGGGGAGCTCCGGTCTTGTTCCTGAAAACGAAAGACGGATCCTTCAGGATGTGCATAGACTACCGAGAACTAAACAAGTTGACAGTAAAGAACCGCTACCCCCTTCCCAGAATTGACGACATGTTTGACCAACTACAGGGATCTAGCTTCTACTCTAAGATTGATATGCGATCCGAAGGAGTAAGGAAGCTGGTCATGGATGAAGGGCATAAAACAAGATATGTTATTCATCCAGGGTCAGATAAGATGTACCACGACTTGAAAGGAATGTACTGGTGGCCAAACATGAAGGCTGACATTGCTACCTATGTCAGCAAGTGCTTAACATGTTTAAAGGTTAAGGCTGAGCACCAAAAACCATCAGGATTGCTAGTTCAACCAGAAATACCCCAGTGGAAGTGGGAAAACATCACCATGGATTTCATCACCAAGTTGCCGAAGACTTCTGGAGGTTATGACACTATTTGGGTGATTGTGGATCGACTTACCAAAACCGCACATTTCCTGCCAATCAAGGAGACTAATAAGATGGATAAGTTAACAAAAATCTATCTTAAAGAAGTCGTCTCAAGGCATGGAGTGCCAGTATCAATTATATCAGGCAGGGACAGCCGGTTCACATCAAGATTTTGGCAGTCATTGCAAGAAGCACTGGGTACACGTCTGGATATGAGCACAACCTATCACCCGCAAACAGATGGTCAGAGTGAAAGGACGATTCAGACTTTGGAATGCATGCTAAGGGCATGTGTTATCGACTTTGGCAAAAGTTGGGACAGACACCTGCCATTAGTTGAGTTTTCCTATAACAACAACTATCACTCAAGTATTAAGACCGCCCCATTCGAGGCACTCTATGGGCGAAAGTGTCGATCGCCACTTTGTTGGGCTGAAGTAGGAGATAGTCAGATTACTGGGCCTGAGTCATCCAGGAGACTACAGAAAAGATAGCCCAGATTCGTAACCGGTTAAAGATCGCGCAGGATCAATAGAAAAGTTATGCAGACGTTCAACGGAAGGATTTGGAATTCCAAGAGGGAGATCAAGTAATGTTAAAAGTCTCGCCTTGGAAGGGCGTAATCCGTTTTGGGAAACGAGGAAAACTCAATCCTCGTTATATCGGACCATTCAAGATCACCAAAAGAATTGGCCCGGTAGCTTACCGACTCGATCTGCCCCCAGAGCTTAGTAACGTTCATAATACCTTCCACGTGCCCAATCTTAAGAAATGTCTGGCTGATAAAACACTCGTTATACCCATGGACGAGCTAGAGTTAGATGATAAGCTGAACTTCATTGAGCAACCTGTAGAAATAATGGACTGAGAAGTCAAGAAACTCAAGCACAGTCGGATCCCGATAATAAAAGTCAGATGGAACTCTAAGCGAGGTCCTGAGTTTACGTGGGAACGCGAAGATCAGTTTCGAGAAAAATACCCTCAGCTGTTCTCAAATACTCAAGCAGTGGAGAACACGAGCTAATTTCGGGACGAAATTCCCTTAACAGGGGGAGACTGTAACATCCGGCATTAATCCAGGTTAGCAACAATGACCTAATCTGTATTTAATAGTCAATTATAGCCTAATCAGTGGTCATTAGAAATTAATCAAGTGATTAATGTTGGGAAATATTCTAAGTAGTTCAAACTGTTAATTAGTCTTCTCAGACTGTTAGTAGAATTTCTGTATAAATATGAAGTTCATGCTGTTAGTTGAAGAAACTCGAGCTGCTAGTACAAAAGTTCATGCTGCCAGAGCACTTTACTCAAACTGTCCTGCTCAAGCTGCTAAGTGTTTCATGCTGCTCAACGGTTTCAAAAACAGAAAGTGCTGATATTCAGGAAGAAATATCTACATGAAGATTCCAGCATATCTACTATCAGAGAAGTCAGAGTCCTTCAAGGAAACAAATCAAGAAGCATTATAAATACATAGAATAGGTCTTTCTATTGTATAGGAGTTTTCTGCGTATTCAAGATTGTAATTACTTTTTGTTTGAGTTTTTCATAAGCCTCTAACGTTGAAAAATCCTAAGAACAATTTGTGTTCTTCGTCTAATCAAACAGATTAGAGGTGATTGTAATCATTGAAGTCAGCAATACAAGCAATTTTGATTTACTTATTTATATTTATCTGTTATAAGTTCTAAAAGCTTTTGTTAAAATTATTGAGTGTTATTCCGCAAACTTCTCAATTAAACTTTGATTCAAAGCAAGATTATTGATTTATACTCTGATAAATTCAAATCAGTTAGTCTTAGTTAGTTAAGTTAAGATCCTAACAAGTGGTATCAGAGCCACAGGTCGTTCTTTGTTTTTCAAAGTCGAAATCTTTCTTTTAAATTTTTAAATATTTTGCAATGGAATTTGATAATAGCAGCAGTGGATCTGGGCAAGGACTCAAAGTGCCTATGCTCAAGCCCACTGAGTTTGAGATGTGGAAACTCAGGATTCAACAGCATATTCAATTCATTGATTATGCCATATGGGAAGCTGTTGAATTTCCTCCTGTAGTTGATCCAGAACTTGATGATGAGGGAAAACCAGTCAAAACTCCTCCAAAAACTGAACTTGAAAGAAAGGCTAGAATGAATGAAGTGAAAGCTCTTACACTTTTACAAATAGCCATTCCTAATGCTTATCAACATCAGTTCAAAAAGTTTTATACTGCTCCTTCTCTTTGGAATGCTTTAGAGAAAAGATTTGCTGGGAATGCCAGTTACAAGAGAAATCAAAAAGATCTTTTAAAACAGCAGTATGAGAACTTTTCTGGTGGCAAGAATGAAAACCTTACTCAAATCTTTGACAGGTTCAACAAACTGATAAGTGAACTGGAAAGTGCAAAAGTCAGCCTGGATCAAGATGAGGTCAACAGAAACTTTCTCAGATCTCTTGGAGAAGAATGGACAGTTTATGCTGCTCAATGGAGAACAAAAGACACTCTTGATGAAATAGAACTGGAGGATCTGTACAATAGTCTAAGAGTGTTTGAGACTGAGATTGACACTAAAAAGAAATCCCTCTCTTATAATCATAATACTGCACTTATGTCATCAGAAAAATCTAATTGCAGTGATTCCTTTTCAGGTGGTGATGACAACTCTACTGAAGCTCACTATGAGGCTTTTGTTGCCAATGATGGATTGTTTGCACTAAATGCTGAAGATCTAGAACAGATTCATCCAGATGATCTTGAAGAGATGGATCTGAAGTGGCAACATGCAATGCTGACCATGAGGGCCAAAAGGTTTCTTAAAAGAACTGGCAGGACTAACTTTCAAGCCAGAACAGAAGGCAAACCAGCTTTTGATAAGTCAAAAAGTTGAGTGTTACAAATGTCATAAACTTGGCCACTTTGCCAGAGAATGCAGATCTCAAAGTCAACAATCATCAAGGCCTCAACAGGCTAATCAGGCTTCATCATCACAAGCACTTGTCTCTCAAGAAGACAATGTGTTTGACTGAAGTGATCAGACAGAGGAAGAGTTTCAAAATCTAGCTCTAATGGCAGAAACATCAAATGTCTCCTCCACTGAACTACCATCTGAGGTAAATTCTAAACTCTGCTCTCAAACATGCAAAAATATGGTTAAAAAGTACAGAGACCATAATGAGAGCATGTGCAAAACTCTAGCTAAGATGGAAGAGAGGAGATTGGAATACATGCAAGCCATAGAAGATCTTGAAAAACAGATCAATGACTATAAGGATAATGAGATTCAAATGGGACATGATAGAACATATCATGAGTGGGAGAAAAAGGAGCTAAATAAGAAAATAGAATCTCTAAATAAAAAGGTAGAAGAGACTGAACAAAAGGTGTTAGAGGCTAATAAGAAACTAGAATCTGTCAATATAGATCTAGGTAACTTCAAATTGGCTAATCAAAAGCTGGAACACCTAATGGAAGTCCAATTTAAAGATAGGGTAAAATCTCAGGTTAATCCCAAAGAAGGCATAGACTACAGGGCTACTCCACCTCCATACAACAACAAATACATTCATCCAATGAGTGAGGTTGTTGATAGGCTTGTCAATGAACCACTAGATGAGTCTATGACTACTGTAGATCCTATCCTTGATAACAGTCCTGAATCTAAAGAAGATCAGATTCAAAATAGAAACTGTGAGTGCACAGCAGTTGAGCAAGAACACAAAACAATGAGTGCACCTATAGCAAACCAAATCCCCAACAAGAAAGGAAAAGAGAATATGAGTGTATGCCATGCTGCTCCACAAGCATCTGTACCTTCTAACTGTAATACTGCATCTTCCTCAAAGAATACAAAAAGGGGTAAAAATGTTCCAGTCTGCACATGCCAAAAGCATGGTGTTCAAAAGTTTCCCAAACAACAGCAGGTAAGGGGAAATCAAAGGAACAAGAACCGGAAACTATCTAATAAAACTGGTTCTTCAATTCAAACAGTCAAAAGGTGTTTTCACTGTGGCAGGAAAAATCACTTGGCCAAGGATTGTTTTTATAAACCAGCTGTTGCAAAACAGACTGTGATTCATAAAAAGTCAAGTTCTACTCATGTAAAAAATTCAAAGGTCAAACCTTCTGCTACATCAGTTCCAAAGAAAACAGTAGATCACAGGTTCACAAAAGTTAATAAGAAACAGTCCACACAGCAAAAACAAGTTTTAGCTAAACCAAAGGTAAATTTTAAACAAATATGGTGTGTCAAAAGTACAAACTCAGGTGAACTTGTTGATAAAAATGTTGAAACTGCCAAGTCTAAAATTGAGACTGCTAGTGCAAATTCTCAAGCTGTTAGCACTACAGAATCAATTCAGACTGGTAGGCTCAAAATTGGGACTGGTAATGGATCATCTGAGACTGTTACTGAAAAGGATGGACAAAATACCTGGATACCTCATGTGCTAACTAAGTACTCTCCACAAACTCCATCAGTGGATCTTACTAAGTATAAGAAATCCAAGACAGTATTTAGTTATGTTAATGCACAAGGACAACCCAAAACCAACTTGGTTTGGATTTACTCCACTACTAACTAAGCTTTTATTTGTGCAGGGCAACCACAGGTCACCACATAAAACAAGATGGCATTTGGACAGTGGATGCTCTAGGCACATGACAGGCAATTCTGAGTGCTTGTCAAATTTCAAAGGCTTTGATGGAGGATTTGTTGCATTTGGAGGCAACTCAAAAGGAGGTAAGGTTACAGGTAAAGGTACTGTTAATGCAGGCAACATGATTTTCAATGATGTTTTGTATGTTGAACAGCTTAAGTATAATTTATTAAGTGTCTCTCAAATCTGTGACAAACAAAACATTGTTTTGTTTACAGATTCTGAGTGCATTGATTATCCTTTCAAAAGATTTCAAAATTCCTGAAAATCTTGTTTTACTAAGAACACCAAGAAAGGATAATGTCTACTGTTTGGACACAGATCTTTTATCCAAAGCAAATACTTTAAGCTGTTTGATATCCAAAGCATCATCCAATGAGTCTGCTCTTTGGCATAGAAGGATGTGTCACATGAACTTCAAGTCTATGAACGTTTTAGTCAAAAAGAATCTGGTAAGAGGTTTACCACAAAAGGAGTTCATATGTGATGATCATTGTGTAGCATGTCTTAAAGGCAAGCAACACAAAACTTCTCATAAGGCCAAAGAAGTAAATTCAATCTCATCTGCTCTTCAGCTGATTCATATGGATCTATTTGGACCAACATCTGTTTTGAGTTTGAATAAAAGGGCTTACTGTTTAGTCATTGTTGATGATTTCACCAGATTTACTTGGGTTTACTTTCTTAGGTCTAAAGATGAAACTGCTGAGCTAGTTAAGTCATTTATTCTTAAGATAGAAAACCAATCCAACTCAAAAGTTAAGGTGATAAGATCAGACAATGGAACTGAATTTAAAAATCACATTCTAAACAGCTTTTGTGAGTCCAAAGGTATTGCTAGGCAATATAGTGCACCAAGAACACCACAGCAGAATGGTGTAGCTGAGAGAAAGAACAGAACATTGATTAAGGCTGCTAGAACCATGCTAGCTGATTTAAAACTGCCAATGACCTTTTGGGCAGAAGCAGTCAACACAGCCTGTTATGTTCTAAACAGGGTTCAGATTGTTTAATCACAAGGGAAAACTCCATATGAGTTATTCCATGATAGAATACCCTTAATAGCCTTTTTCAAGTCATTTGGCTGTCCATGCACCATTCTTCACACTAAGACTCACTTAGGAAAGTTTGAAAGTAAAGCTGAAGAAGGTTTCTTTGTAGGATACTCTCATCAAAGCAAAGCCTATAGAGTATATAACAGTGTGTCTAAAACCATTGAAGAAAGTGCCAATGTTGAATTTAATGAAAATACTGCAAATGTCAAAGGCACTGGTCCTGATTGGTTGTTTGATTTAGATTCACTAACAAATTCTCTGAGCTTTGTTGAGTATACTGCAGAAGCTGATGCAAACATAATTGAAGCTGTCAACACAAATTCTCATGCTGACAATACAAATTCTCAAGCTGTTGGCCCAAAGTTTCAAACTGCTGCAGATTCAAACAATTAGGATGAGTATACATCTATACCACTTCTGTCATGTGACCCTCCAGGGGTTCTGAATGCTCAACATGATACAGACCCAGACACTGAAGTGCCACTCCCAAGTCCTGATAGAACAGCTCCAACGCAAAGGGAAACAGTCCCAGATTCACGTCACGCTGTTCCAGAAGCTGAACCATCCACTGGTCCTGATGGAGATGATACAAACCTTGGATCTTATTTTCAGACAGAAAGAGAGCCTACACTCAGAGTTCACAAGTATCATCCTCTCATTCAAATACTGGTGATCCACGTACACCTGTACAAACAAGGAAAATGGTTCACAATGAAACTGCTGCTGCTGAACAAGCAGTTCCTGAATTCAGTCTAGCTGCTTTTGAACATGTCTGTTTCATGTCTCAGCTAGAAAATAAAAAGGCATCAGAAGCATTGAAAGATTCATCCTGGATTGAGGCAATGCAAGAAGAGCTTCTACAGTTCAAGATTCAGAATGTATGGACACTGGTTGATCTTCCTAAAGGAAAGAGAGCAATTGGTACAAGATGGGTGTTCAGAAACAAAAAGGATGAGAGAGGGATAGTCATCAAGAACAAAGCAAGACTAGTAGCACAAGGATACACTCAAGAGGAAGGCATAGAGTATGATGATGTATTTGCCCCAGTGGCAAGAATTGAAGCCATTAGACTGTTTTTGGCCTATGCAAGCTTCAAAGGTTTTAAAGTGTATCAAATGGATGTGAAGTCTGCTTTTCTATATGGCACAATTGAAGAGGAGGTCTATGTGTGTCAGCCTCCTGGTTTTGAGGACTACAAGTATCCAGACAGAGTCTACAAGCTAGATAAAGCTCTCTATGGACTTCATCAAGCCCCCAGAGCATGGTATGACACTCTGTCATCATACCTTATACAGAATGGGTTCAAGAGAGGCACTCTGGACAAAACACTTTTCACAAAGTCCATCAAAGCTGAGATTCTGCTTGTACAAATCTATGTTGATGACATCATCTTTGGCTCAACAAATGATTGTCTGTGCAAAGAGTTTGAGACATTAATGCACAAAAAGTTTCAAATGAGTTCAATGGGAGAACTCACTTTCTTTCTAGGATTGCAGGTCAAGCAGAAGCCCACTGGTCTCTTCATAAGTCAATCAAAGTATGTTAAAGACATACTGGAAAAGTTTGGGTATCAAGACACCAAAGTTGCAAGTACTCCAATGGATCCTCACAAGCAGCTCCATACAGACAAAGATGGCATAGATGTGGACATTCATTTATACAGATCTCTTATAGGATCTCTTATGTATCTAACATCTTCTAGACCTGATATTATGTTTGCTGTCTGTGTGTGTACTAGGTTTCAATGCTCTCCAAAGGATTCTCATTTGGTTGCTGTTAAGAGAATCTTTAGATATCTCAAAGGCCAACCACATTTAGGCCTATGGTATCCTAAAGACTCTCCTCTTGAACTAACAACCTACTCTGACAGTGATTATGGAGGATGCAATATTGACAGAAAATCCACAACTGGTGGATGTCAATACTTGGGAACAAGATTAGTCTCTTGGCAGTGCAAAAAACAAACAACTGTCTCCACATCATCTACTGAAGCAGAATATGTAGCAGCTGCAAGTTGCTGCTCCCAAGTGATGTGGATTCAAAACCAACTGAGAGACTATGGTATGAATTTCCTATCCACTCCCATTTATATTGACAATTCAAGTGCAATTAGCATTGTACAAAATCCAGTGAAATTTACCAAAACCAAGCATATAGAAATTAGATTTCATTTTATACGGGATTGCAATGAGAAGAAATTAATCCAAGTTACCAAAATTCACACTGATGATCAGTTAGCTGATCTATTTACAAAACCATTTGATGTAGGAAGATTCACCTTCCTAGTATCAAATATTGGTATGGTTAACATGGATTAATTTAATTTTCTGTGTACATATGCTTGTTTAAGGGGGAGTCACTGTTTCATTAACAGTCGCCTAATTTTCAACTAACAGCTTAAGTATTTTCTCAAGCTGCTAGTTCATTTTCTCGAACTGTTAGTTGTTTCACTTGATCTGTCAAAGTGTGCAGGGTAATATGGTCATTTCCATAAGTGTGTGCGCGGGTTTAGATATTTTCAAAAACCTTTAAAGGTTCCAGTTTCGTTCTATTATAACTACCAGTTGCAAAATATCTTCCTGAACCCTTCTTGATTCTCTGAAACAATTTCCACGCACATCTCTCAAACCCTAAAATCTCCAATTGATCTTCAATGGAGTTCGTTAAAGAACACAACTGCCTACCCTAAAGCATACTGATCTTGCACCGTTCCATGACATCTTGGAATTCCTTCGAAGTTCCCATATCAATCATGCTCTCAATATCAATCCCTCCATATACATCTCTCATATTGAGCAGTTCTGGAACCGTGCTTCTGTACAAACCATCAATGGAGTCTCTTCTATGACATCCAAAATCGATGGCACTACCATCACAATGACTGAGGAATCCATTCGCCAACATCTGCATCTTCAAGATGCCTCAGGTATAACAGACCTATCCCTTAATGAGTTACATACTGGTCTTTATAATATTGGATATAGGGGTCCTGCCGACTCTTTTACTTTCTTTAAAGCACATTTTTCTCCCAAATGGAAATATCTTGTGCACATTATTCAGCAGTGTATTAGCCCTAAAAGAACTGGTTGGTCCGAATTTTCATCAAACATTGCCACTGCCTTGGTGTGCTTTTCAACAGGCCAACAGTTCAATTTTTCAAATATGATTTTCCAGGGGATGTTAAGGCATCATTCACTAAAGAATGGGAATTTTTTGATGTATCCTCGATTTTTGGCAGAGATAATTGCAAAAACTTGCACAAATTTTAATATACATAAGAGGATACATGTTTCCCATAGGCACTCACTATCTTCTATTAAAAGGCTTTTAAAACCAAGAGCCAATTTTTTGAGTGTAGATGTTCCATTGCCTTCTGCAATGATGAACATCATTCCAAGAAACAGAGGAGAGGGTCCTGAGCAGGCTCAGCCTAACACTACTGCTTCAACCCCAGGACCCCAACCCACTCCTCATGATACACAAATGCCTTCAGTTCCTTTTGTTAAGCCCTCATCCCCACTGCAACTATATAAAAGGAAAAGAGGTCCAGGAGCTCCTTCCTCCTCAGCCCTCAGACAATAGCAAAATAACCCTGTGCAGGAGGACACTTCTGCACAGAATATCCAAAGGGTACCCATTGAGGACACTCCCAACCTCACTCAGGAGGTGGACATCTCACCAGAGATAGTCCATATGGGTTCTGTGGCTGGCACTACTGCTGTCTCTGCACAAGAGGCACATGACAGTGCCAACATAATTAAGACCACTCCCATGGCAACAGCAGGTGTGCAAACACCAGATGGAAGTCCCCAGAACCAAGAACAGAGGGGCCCAGAGGTTTCTACTTCTGGTATTCATGCCAGTGACAGATCACAAGCACCACATACGTTTGCTGATCTTGAGGCTAGTCTGCAACTTATGTTATTAACGGATCCCAAGCTGCAACCTGTTGTAGCAATGTTGGAATATCATCAATCCATCATTGCTGCACAGGGGGCACAAATAATTGCACTCATGCAGGCAGAAGCGGCTCAAAATCAGAGAATGGATTATTTCCATAAAGGGTTTACCCTCTGTGGGAATAAGATCATTCAATTAGAGCGTTTGATTCAAACCCAAGGGGCAAAGGTTGTAGGTCCTCCTGACCAAACCAATGCTTCCAAAAAGGGGGAGAATCAGGAGATCCCTAAAGCAGTCCAAGCAGCTCCAACAAAATCAGTCCAAGCAGCTCCAACAGTTCAAGTATCTAGGCTAACAGTCCCAACAGCTTCTCAAGCTGTTAGCATAGAAACTCAAGCTGCTTCTTCAAAAGCAACTGGAGTTGTTACAAAAGAAAGTTTTCAAGCTCCCATCAGTTCAGTCCAAGCTACAACTTCGGCTACAAAAGATAAGGGCAAGGGCATTCTTATAGAGTCTCCAAAGCACAAATTTTCTACCAAAGAAGCCCAGATTGCCTTTGATGCTGAGATTGCTAGAAAGTTAGCAGAAGAACAAGATAAAGCTTTAGACCAGCAAACCCATGCCCTAATGCAAGATGATGAAACCTTAGGAGACTACCTAAGAGGGTTTGTGGTCAAGCAAGGTGAAAGGAAAAGAAAGATGCCAACAGGGCACTCAAAGGCTGAGCATAGAAGATTTCTGATTAATTTTGCCTTCGCAGCAGGTATTCTGTAACATCCAAGTTACCACAAACAGTACACGTCATAAAATTTCATTTCATTAAGTAATAAATATTACTAATTGTTTGATACCACAGGTCCATCTGCCTGATTACTTAATTACAACAATATATTAAAGATCAAATGGTTGTCTAATCTAGCTTCTAAATCTTCAATCAGAGTGCGGAAGACTGAACAAGCTACCCGAGACCGCATCATCTTTTCAAAATAGGCGTCAGCAAAAAGTCCAAAAGTCTGCTATTCATCAAATGTCCAGATTCACTTAGCCTGGGACGGACTACCTGCTATTGTCTTGCCCTTATCAGCTTTTCCTGAAAAAGAGTTGTCATGACAGAGTAAGCTAACATTGCTTAGTGAGTAAACAGAGTTCCATTAGTTACCACACATATATAACATACTATCAGCTCCTGTCGGCAAGTCACTACGTCAGAGACGGCAAAAAGGTTGGGAGACAACCCAGTTTGTATTCCCCTGTGTAAGGCCGAAGCCCTACGGGAAATGTATGGAAACAAGTCATATAGGAAAGGAATCTGCAGAATTCCCTCCTGTGAATGGAGATCTCACATTCGTCCTGTCGGATAATGCAGTATGCAGCGGCAAATATATAAACAGTCAAGTAAGCAGTAAGCATGATAAGTGTTTACATAAAATGTAAAAAAAATGAACATGCAATCAAGGCAATTCAAGTGTCAAGCTTCAGAAATGTCAAAATACGTTTCTATGATACAATATAGTATTAAAGAAACATGCAGCATCAATCAGAAGTTTCCATACAGTCAAGGACATTCACCAATAAGTATCGAAACATATGCAAGTAATCAATGAAATCTGTCACTCACAGTAGTCCGTAGTCAGATAATGCTTAACGAAATAAGTTGTTCAGTTTACTCTGTCAAATCGGCGGTTTCCTGCAGTTCAGTTTCAAGTCTGGCATATTAATGTCAAGTCTGTGTCATAATCTATATAACCCTAGCTATATATTCAGGTTATTGTCAATTCTGGCTGTCGAGTCTGAGGTAGTTCCTATCGTCCCAAAGTGAGTCTATTCTTAACAGATTAATACGATCCCTAATTACACATATATGTGGCCTTGAAACGAGGCCAATCATATTACTAGCTAGGTGAATCATGACATACGATTTCTAAGAGTTCATTCAGTGCCTGTTAATTTATTTGTGCATAAAAATAGTTTATGCATCTTGAAACTTATGATTTTTATCATAATCAAATGATACTTTCAATTACATAAGGTTGTTTAATAACTTAATCTGATTTAGGAATTTATCTATGGATTGGAACTAAACCAGATTCGATTATAGCCATTTCAAATTTAAAGAGACAGGTTCAAAATAGCCTTTATTCAAGTCTATGGAGATAGGTTCGAAACACACCTATTCGAGTCTAAGGAGTTAGATTCGAAACACACTCATTCAAGTTTAAGGGATTAGATTCGAAGCACACCCATTTTTCGAGTCTATGGGATTAGATTCGAAGCACACCCATTTCGAGTCTATGGGATTAGATTCGAAGACAACCATTTCGATTCTAGAGGGAAATAGATTCGAAATCAACCCTTTCGAATCTATACATGAATTTCTCGAATTTGTTCTTCTCGTTCATCGTTTTTCCAGGTTTTATCAACTTAAACATGAACATAAATGAGGGAGAAATAGTTACTAACCTTCGTCCAAGCTATATCCTTCGACTATAGAGTTTTCCAAGCCAAAACAGGTCCTCAAATCGGGACCAAAACGAACATGCAATGGTAGATTCGTGTAGAGCTCGACGATCTCTAACCGACGGCGTATAAATCACGAGAATCCGACGGTTCGTTTAGGAGAAATTCTAGAGAGAATGTGAGGGTGTAGAGAGAGAAGGAGAGAGAGTTCAAGCTTCCAAACTCAAGAAATGAGGAGGAGTGCTCTATTTATAGGAAAATAGGGAAAAATCAGATTTTCTACTGAATTTCCGGAATCGACCAACTTTTATTCCCATCAATCTGATTTGCATTTCAGATGCAAATAATAGCAAAGGAGTTCTAGATTTGCTATAATTGTCTTTTAGTCATATTTTTATTCATTTTAGTCCGTTTCGTCATTTTCAGTCTTTAATTTGTCATTTAGCTGAATTTTAATTATCAACTTTATTTCAGCTAATTTTGGGGCAACTTTTCATAATTAATTATAACTTAATATAATTAACTATTTAAGATTCATGTTTTCGGTTAATTACTAATATTTGGATAAAATTGCTTTATTATCCAAAGTCTGATGCTATAATTTATATTTAATAAATTACGGGCTGTTACAATCTTCCCCCGTTAAATTGATTCCGTCCTCGGAATCGACTAAGACAGGAATAACTTCGGATACTTTTGCCTAATCTCGTCTTCTCGTTCCCAAGTATGCGCAGATCCCTTATGGTATTTCCATTGAACTAACACCATTGGAATTTCTTTGTTGCGCAATTTCGAAACCTTATGGTCGATTATACGCTCGGGCTCTTCTTCGTATCGCAACTGCTCGTCAATTTGCACTTCTTTCCAAGGAATCGCAGCTTCAGCGTCAACTAAACCCTTGCGAAGATTACTAACGTGAAATACATCATGAATCCCAGACATTTCGGCAGGCATCTTCAATCTGTAAGCTTGCAGTCCCACACGCTCGAGAATTTCAAAAGGACCAACAAATCGAGGACTCAACTTTCCCCGTTTGCCGAACCTTACAATTCCTTTTCTTGGCGAGACCTTCAGCAACACTTTATCTCCAACTTCAAACGCAATTGGTTTCCGTCTTCTATCATGATACTTCTTTTGTCTGTCTTGAGAGGTCTGAATCCGCTGTCGAATCAACTGTAGTTGGTCGTGTGCTTCCTGCAAAATCGCTGGTCCAGAGATCGGGCGTTCACCTGTTTCCCTCCAACAGGTTGGAGTTCGGCATCGACGTCCGTACAAAAGCTGATAGGGAGGCATACCAATAGTCGAGTGATAACTATTGTTATAAGCAAACTCCACAAACGGCAGGTGAGTATCCCAACTTCCACCAAGATCAATCACACAGGCACGTAACATATCTTCTAAGGTCAAAATCGTTCTCTCACTTTGCCCGTCAGTTTCAGGATGATAAGCGGTGCTCATCTTAAGTTCAGTCCCTAGTCCATTCTGAAAAGCCTTCCAAAAACGAGAAGTAAATCTGCTGTCACGGTCCGATACTATAGACAATGGAACACCATGTCTAGTCACGATTTCTTTCATGTACAATTCAGCTAACTTTTCGAGGCGTTCATCTTCACGTATGGGTAGGAAATGGGCTGACTTAGTAAGTCGATCCACTATTACCCATATAGAGTCATGATTCCGCTTAGTCCTGGGCAGCTTCGTCACAAAGTCCATAGTTATGTGGTCCCACTTCCATTCCGGGATTGGCAATGGTTGTAGTTCCCCATACGGCTTCTGATGTTCAGATTTGACTTGTAAACAAGTCATGCAATTTTCCACATATCGTCCCACGTCCTTCTTCATTCCAGGCCACCAATATTCCGTCCTCAAGTCTTGATACATTTTAGTAGAACCAGGGTGTATCGAAAATTTCGACATATGAGCTTCCGACAGAATTTGATCACGAATACCTCCTAGTCTGGGAACCCATATTCTATCCATGAACCGTCTAAGACCTCGATTATCAAGGGTCAGCTGGGTCACATATGTAACCATACGTTCAGATTTCAAGTTCTCATCCCGAATGGCTTCGGTTTGAGCGGCAATAATCGACTCAGGCAAGGCAGACTCCAAAACAACTGAAGTCAAAGCATAACATCGGGTATAATGGTCTTGTCCGATTTTGCGGCTTAGGGCATCTGCTACAATGTTTGCTTTACCTGGATGGTAAAGGATCTCACAGTCATAGTCTTTAATCAATTCCATAGATCGCCTTTGACGCATATTCAGCTCTTTTTGGTCAAATATATACTTCAGACTTTTGTGATCTGTATATAACTTGCATCTAGTCCCATACAGATAATGCCGCCAAATCTTCAATGCAAAGGTCACGGCTGCAAGTTCTAAATCATGCGTCGGATAATTCTTCTCATGCGCCTTTAGCTGCCTTGATGCGTAGGCAATTACTTTATCCCTTTGCATCAACACACAGCCTAATCCCATCTTAGAAGCATCACTATAGACTACAAAATCATCATTACCCTCAGGTAAGGCCAGAATCGGTGCTTCTATTAGCTTACGTTTCAGAGTCTCAAAGGCTCGATCTTGAGATTCATTCCATTCAAACTTAACTTCTTTCTTCGTCAGACTGGTTAAAGGCACCGCAATCTCGGAGAAATCACGGATAAATCTTCGGTAATTGTGGCACCCTTGCCACAACAACCACCAATCACAAATCACCCAGGATTAATCATCAACATACAATACATAATGATCTGAAAACCTAAATTAAGTGCGGAAGCATTAATATACATAAATGAGATAGTGCAACAGTGTTAAACACCCTACAGTGCTATAAGTTACCAGGTCTAAGTCTACACACCCATACAATTATTACAATCATCCCGAATATTACAACATTGTTTCATATCATAAATTACCGATGAAATAGTGATGAGTCTCCCAAATCTTCCAAATGACCTAACTAGAAGGTCCGGCCGCAGACTTTCCCCATTTCGGGTACATGACCAAATTTATATCATAACTAAGTTTGAACCCATTTCAAGTTCATATATTGACCTTTATATAGCTCATGACATTTTATGTGTTGTTTATGAGTTTCATTCAAAATACACAATTCTAGGGAGTAGTATTCTCAATTTTAGGCATTAAACTCGAATTTAATGGGTTAGATTCGAAATCAAGCATCAGATTCGAATCCTATTATCAGATTCGAACCCATCTTCGAATCTAACATCAGATTCGAAGCCATACCCTTCGAATCTATCATCAGATTCGAACCCCCCTTAGAATCTGATGGTACACCTTCGAATCTAGCACCAAACTCGAGTCTGTTCTTACATTTCGACTCTGTTCTTGACATATTCGAGTCTGTTCATCATTTCAACTTAAATCCTTCATTTCTAAGGCCTAAAATCAGTGTTATATCATGTAGGATGCATATATTCGATTCTACTATGCATATAGTATCATAATCCAGCAACATTTCAATCAAAAACAAGCTTAAATATGCATAAAATGATAGATTCGAGATTCATGTTCTTCAAAACCGAAACCATAACTTAAAAAGGATCGATTCTTACCTCAATTCGCACGAAATCTGAAATCCGTTTGTAGATTACTGTTGTACTCCTCGATACCTTTCCGATAACTTATAATTCTCGAAAATCCGACGGTCGGTTTGTGATTTATCTTAGAGAGATGTAGAGAGAAAATTTCTAGAGAGATAGAGTAGAGAGAGAGTGTAAACTAGAAAATGAAGCCTATTGCCCTTTATATACTATTTTCGTCATTTTTGCACATTTCACCACTCGAGCTAACCGGTTCCATAAAATACTGATTTAATCTTAGAATTGTTATAATAACTTTTATAATCTTAATTTTCCACAAAATTGATTCTGAGTTCAATTTTCTCAAAAATAGCAACAAACTTTGCTAAATATCCAATATGCATAATAATCGCCCAAATTCAACTTAAATACATAACTTTCCACCTAATTAATCAAAATACATCAAAATAAGTCCGAGGATGTTACAGCATGGGCTCCACCACGCTCAACTTCGTCCTCGAAGTTACTCGGACTCAAACAACTTCGGATACTTTCTTAACATTTCCGACTTAGCTTCCCACGTATGATTTGCTCCTTTATGATGCTTCCAGCGTATAAGCACCATTTCTATCTCCTTGCTCCTTAATTTCTTCAACTTAGTATCCAGTACACACTCCGGCTCTTCTACATACCGGAGCCTTTCATCAACTTGCAGTTCAGTATGGTCAGCCCAATCCTCGTTTCCAGTGTTAAACGATTTTCGAAGATTCCCAACGTGAAATACTGGATGTACGCCCGACATCCCTTCAGGCAATTCTAATCGATATGACTGATTTCCAACTTTTTCAACAATTTTAAAGGGTCCGACAAATCTCGGAGCCAATTTGCCCCTCTTAACAAAACGAGTAACACCCCTCATGGGTGATACTTTCAAATAGACCCAGTCATTCACTTCAAAATTGATCGGCTTATGCCTCCGATCATAGTAGCTTTTCTGACGATCCTGGGCCGCCTTCATGTTCTGCCTAATCAACTGTATCTTCTCGTTTGTTTCCTGAAGTAAGGCCGGCCCAGCGATTGGTGTTTCACCCGTTTCTCTCCAACATGTAGGAGTCCTACATTTCCTTCCATACAAAGCCTCGAACGGAGCTTTCTTGATCGTAGCATGGTAGCTGTTGTTATACGAAAACTCTATAAGTGGCAGGTGATCGTCCCAATTGCCACCGAGATCTAACACGCACGATCTCATCATGTCTTCAAGTGTTAAGATGGTTCGCTCACTCTGACCATCAGTTTGCGGGCGGTAAGCTGTACTCATTGCTATCCTTGTTCCTAACCCTTCTTGCAGTGCCGACCAAAAATTCGAAGTAAATCGGCTGTCCCGGTCCGATACTATGGACTTAGGCACTCCATGCCTAGAAACAATCTCGTTCATGTAAATTTGAGCTAATTTCTCCAACGAATAACTTTCACGAATCGGTATAAAGTGAGCCGACTTTGTTAACCGATCCACGATTACCCAAACCGCATCATGCTGTCGCTTAGTCTTCGGCAGTTTCGTAACAAAATCCATAGTAATGTGCTCCCACTTCCATTCCGGAATGGGAAGCGGTTGCAGACTGCCATAAGGTTGTTGATGCTCAGCTTTTACCAACCTGCAAGTCCTACATCGTTCAACATACTGCCCTATGTCCTTTTTCAGTCCCGGCCACCAAAAGTCTGCCTTTAGGTCGTTGTACATCTTTGTGCTCCCAGGATGTACAGAAAACTTAGATTGATGTGCTTCCTCAACGATCACATTTCTCATACCACCATATTTCGGCACCCAAATTCTTCCATAAATTCCTTTCAATCCCGACTCACTTGTTTCCATGTTCTTAACTTGTACTTTAATATCCTCAGCACCAATATTTTCATCTTTCAAGGCTTCTTCGTGAGCGGCCTTGACATCATCAATTATCGTGGAGGTCAGCATTGTAGACGTCATCATATAACAGAAATCTTTAGCATACGCTTTCCGGCTCAAGGCATCGGCTACTACATTAGCCTTCCCGGGGTGATAAAGGATTTCACAATCATAATCCTTTATTAACTCCATTGATCGTCTCTGCCTCATATTGAGCTCCTTCTGACTGAAAATATATTTCAAACTCTTATGTTCCGTGTATAATTGGCACTTAGTCCCGTAAAGATAATGCCTCCATAACTTCAATGCGAATGTTACCGCAGTTAACTCGAGATCATGAGTCGAATAATTCTTCTCATGCTGCTTCAACTGTCTTGAAGCATACGCTATAACCTTTCCACGCTGCATCAATACAGCACCTAATCCCAACCTTGAAGCATCGGTATACACCACGAAGTCATCATTACCTTCCGGTAAAGCAAGTATCGGTGCTTCACTCAAAGTCTTCTTTAAAACGTCAAACGCCTCTTGCTGCACAGTCTCCCAAACAAAAGGCGCATTCTTCTTCGTTAAAGCAGTCAAAGGAACTGCAACCTTAGAAAAATCTTTGATAAATCTCCGATAGTATCCTGCCAACCCCAGAAAACTTCTAACCTCAGTAGCTGAACACGGCGGCTCCCAGTTCTTTATTGCTTCAACTTTAGCTGGATCAACCGAAATCCCAGCTCCAGATATAACATGTCCTAGAAACTGTATCTGTTGTAGCCAAAACTCGCACTTTGAGAACTTGGCGTACAACCTTTCTTTCCTTAACAATTCCAACAGTTCTCTCAGATGTTCAGCATGTTCTGCTTCAGACTTAGAATATACCAGTATATCATCAATAAACACTATCACCGACTTATCCAACATCGGTCTACAAACCCTATTCATCAAGTCCATAAAGACAGCCGGGGCATTGGTTAAACCAAAAGGCATAACCAAGAACTCGTAATGCCCATAACGTGTCCTAAATGCTGTCTTAGGCACATCCTCTTCTCGACCTTTCAGTTGATGGTACCCCGATCTCAGATCAATCTTAGAAAATACACTAGCGCCATGTAACTGATCAAACAAGTCGTCTATCCTTGGCAGAGGATACTTGTTCTTAATCGTCAATTTATTCAGCTCCCGGTAATCTATGCACATCCTCATCGTGCCATCTTTCTTCTTTACAAACAGTACCGGAGCTCCCCACGGCGATGAACTCGGCCGAATGAAGCCCTTATCCAACATTTCTTGCAGCTGTGTCATCATTTCCTTCATCTCGGTTGGGGCAAGACGATAAGGAGAACGAGCTACCGGTGCAGCTCCAGGGATCAAGTCAATCCTAAATTCAACTTGTCTCTCAGGCGGCACGCCAGACAAGTCTTCCGGAAACACATCCGGGAATTGTGAAACAACCGGCACATCGGCCAAAGTTCTCTTCTCAGCCTTAGCATCAATCGCGTATGCTAAGTATGCATCACATCCCTTTGCAACAAGCTTTCGAGCTTTTGCAATAGTCAGCAAACACAGATCCCCGCTTCTCCTATCCCCATATATACATATCTCACGCCCCTCCGGGGTAGTTATCTTTATCATTCGGCTCTTACACACTATGTGGGCTTCATTCCCGATCAACCAGTCCATCCCGACTATGACATCAAACTCACTGAATTCTATCGGTATCAAGTCCAAATTGAAGACTACATCTTCAATTACTAATGTGCAGTTACGGTAGACATGATCTACTTTTACTAAGGTGTTACTAGCAGTTTCAATATCTAGTACAGCAGATAACTTTGATAGAGGCATAGACAATTGTTGAGCAAACATAATAGACACAAACGATCTATTGGCACCCGAGTCAAATAACACTCTTGCAGGTAAAGAGTTAACTATAAACGTACCCGTGACGACCTCTGGATTTTCCCTAGCCTCCTCTGCAGTTATCTGGAAAGCACGAGCCGGTGCCCTTTGAGACTGACCCCGACCTCGGTTAACTGATCCACCGCTTGAACCTCCCGAAGACCGTGTTGTAGATGGAGCAGCAGCAGCTGGATCGTACTTTCTACAATTCCTACTGTAGTGTCCCAATACACCACACTTATGGCACGCATCTCCCTTCATGGGGCAATCACTCTGATAATGGCCCAACTCACCACAACAAAAACAAGCACGTCCATTGGTGCATTTGCCGAAGTGTTCCAAGTGACACCTATTACAATATCTCGGCTCGGTGTTGATGGAGTAAGCACGAGCACGACCACGATCGGAAAAGCCAGATGGTCGACGATACGACTGCTGAGGTGAGTACTGTGAAGACCGGGAAGAACCAGAATATCCTCCCTCGCGCTGGCGCTTCGGCGGCGACGGCTGTGTTGGGTTGGTGGAAGCAGCAGCAGACCCATTAGTATAGCCCGACATGATTAGAATCTGCTCTACATTTCTGGCAGCCTCAAGTAAGCCAGCAAATGTAGGGTAGCGGACGTTGCTCATAACCCTCCTTATTTCAATGTCAAGACCAGCCTCGAACCTGGTCACTTTCCTCTCTTCAGTGTCCACCTGATGAGGTGCGAACAGACTTACCCTCGTGAACTCCACAGCATATTGGGACACCGTCTTAGTCCCCTGTACCAGTGCCATGAACTTTGCTTCCAACCTCCGGCGCTCATCAACCGGACAGTACTGCTGAGTGAACAGATCCTTGAACTCAGCCCAAGTCATAACAGAAATCTTTTCCAATGTCAAAGCGTTCACCATGGCATTCCACCACATAATTGCGTCATTAGTGAACATAGCAGTAGCATAGCGAACCATGTCCTTATCAGCACAGTCGCTGATTCGGAATGTTCGTTCAGTTGCTGTTATCCATTCCAGCGCGGCAACAACATCTCCTAGTCCATTAAACTCCACAGCCCCATTTCCTTTAAAGTCTTTAAAACGACAACCTCGGGGTTTGTTAGATGACCCAGTGTTGTCATCTTGTTCCTCATTGTTACCCCCTTCCTTCTCCTTGTTCTTTCTCTTTTCCTCTCTTCTTTTAGCATCGGCCTCATCTCGAGCCCGAAACTGTTCTTGAATCATTCGATTCTGCTCAGCCATCATGGCTAGCATCATCTCTCTGGCTTCCTCAGGTGTCATTCCTCCAGACATGTTCTGAAAATATAAACATATAACTTGTTTAGTAACATGTCATAATTTTAAAGACACCATTCATTTGTCCCGTATGATAGTCAATTTCTTATAATTACTAGATCATAACCTATCTTAGTTCAGATCATTACTTAGCATCACTACATATCATCACCTAATGTTTGAGATCAAGACCTCACGGACACTTGAATCTCAAACAACTGCTCTGATACCATCTCGTGTGGCACCCTTGCCACAACAACCACCAATCACAAATCACCCAGGATTAATCATCAACATACAATACATAATGATCTGAAAACCTAAATTAAGTGCGGAAGCATTTAATATACATAAATGAGATAGTGCAACAGTGTTAAACACCCTACAGTGCTATAAGTTACCAGGTCTAAGTCTACACACCCATACAATTATTACAATCATCCCGAATATTACAACATTGTTTCATATCATAAATTACCGATGAAATAGTGATGAGTCTCCCAAATCTTCCAAATGACCTAACTAGAAGGTCCGGCCGCAGACTTTCCCCATTTCGGGTACATGACCAAATTTATATCATAACTAAGTTTGAACCCATTTCAAGTTCATATATTGACCTTTATATAGCTCATGACATTTTATGTGTTGTTTATGAGTTTCATTCAAAATACACAATTCTAGGGAGTAGTATTCTCAATTTTAGGCATTAAACTCGAATTTAATGGGTTAGATTCGAAATCAAGCATCAGATTCGAATCCTATTATCAGATTCGAACCCATCTTCGAATCTAACATCAGATTCGAAGCCATACCCTTCGAATCTATCATCAGATTCGAACCCCCCTTAGAATCTGATGGTACACCTTCGAATCTAGCACCAAACTCGAGTCTGTTCTTACATTTCGACTCTGTTCTTGACATATTCGAGTCTGTTCATCATTTCAACTTAAATCCTTCATTTCTAAGGACTAAAATCAGTGTTATATAATGTAGGATGCCTATATTCGATTCTACTATGCATCATAGTATCATTTAATCCCAGTCACAATTTTCAATCAAAAACAAGCTAAATATGCATAAAATGATAGATTCGAGATTCATGTTCTTCAAAACCGAAACCATAACTTAAAAAGGATCGATTCTTACCTCAATTCGCACGAAATCTGGAATCCGTTTGTAGATTACTGTTGTACTCCTCGATACCTTTCCGATAACTTATAATTCTCGAAAATCCGACGGTCGGTTTGTGATTTATCTTAGAGAGATGTAGAGAGAAAATTTCTAGAGAGATAGAGTAGAGAGAGAGAGTGTAAACTAGAAAATGAAGCCTATTGCCCTTTATATACTATTTTCGTCATTTTTGCACATTTCACC
>JAANYP010006523.1:0-129197 GCA_020465985.1 Centrapalus pauciflorus
TTTAAAGAAAAAAATATATTTATTTTGCTAATGTCAATATTTTTGCTATTTCCAATCTTTTCCTTTTTTACCCTTAGAAGAATTAAAATATCACTAATACCAATATTTTTTCACTAATTCCAAACTTGACTCATTCAAATCAAGACCATTAGATTAAATTAATCAATGAACGATATTGGTTCTACAGTTCTACACTAAATGTAGGTTCTACAATAATCCCATCTATATATATATATATATATATATATATATATATATATATATATATATATATATATATATATATATATATATATATATATATATATATATATATATACACACACACACACATACATAGAGAGAGAGGGAGGGAGCGGGGATCAAAAATGATCAAAGGGTCCAAAAAACACGGTGATGAACTTGTAATTAATTGGTATTTCAAACTTTCACAGCAAGGAACTAGAACCTTTATTATGAAGGTTCAAATGTTTATCGTGCAATTTAGGTTTTTTTGAAACTTCCGGTGTGAAGCTTTAGTGGTTTTTAATTTCATACTAAACAACTGAAAATTCAGAGTAAAATTTCATAGGATTATGTATGCGTACGCACATACATACACATATATTGATGCATCAATCTTGCCCTTTAATCCGATAGGTTGAGCTATTGATGTTCCATACTTTTGTTTGGAAATTGTTTTACTATTCTTTTGTTGTTTGAGGCGCCTACTGTGAATTCAAAAGTACATAATACCTATGACCCTCTGAGATAATTTAGGATCAGTTGTAGCAGTCTAGCTGTAGTTACTTGTCATGTATTGGCCAATGAATCCACATATGTATCATACATGTAACGTCATTTCCAGTCAATATCATTTAAAAGGTATAAGAGCCTCACTTTAATTACCAACACTAGCAGCCTAGCTCCTCTAAAAGAGACAGCTACAGCAGCCAGAGTTGTTCTGCCGAATGGGTCAGAGGTTAGATGATATGCCGCTTGAAGATCTTCATTGAATTAACCGTTTAAAGGAATGGATTTAATGGATTGCTAATTTGAGTAATTTACATAATTCCATGCACAGTCCAATGGCCAAAAAGGAAAGAGCATTGATCTTATTTTGTACTGTTATACGTATTCACTTCCCAAATAATACGTACTTTCCAAAATCATATAAGATTCACTTCCCAAATAAGTATTGCTTGGAAATTTTACTTCTTGTTTCTACTTTCTCTTCTCCCATAGTATTCTCCAATACATAGATCTCCAGAACGTTATTTGTCTCGCTCTCGTCTGGAAAATGGATATCTCCAGTAGATTTTCGGTTCAAATTTTTCGTTTTACTACCTTCACTCAGACCTATCTTCCTATCGAACTTATTCTAATTTAAGCATGTGTATATAACCAATTAGGCAATAACACTAGTGTGCAGTACCTCACTCTTCTCTTCTCAGCAGACTGCTGCCCCGGACCTTCCTATGCTACCTATACTATTTGTTTCTAGCTACTAAGATAGTTTCAGTTTTTATTTTTCTGCTTGTAAATTTGGTTTTCAATACTTCATTATTAATTTAGCATTGAAGATTAACATTTATGTATATGGAAAGTCAGAACTAAAGGTACAAAAATAAATTGTTGTATTACATATTGAATTATTATTAATGCTGGTGGCCTGTCTGAGTTGGCTTTTCGTGGTATTGCCTTGTACACACACAATATATGTGGACATACGTATCGATAATGCATGTCATGTCTAAATTATGTAATTTCCAAAAGATGAAGAACCCATATAAACGACAAACTGGATAGTTCATGTGCATAAGACATGGAATCTCATCCACAGCTCATAGACTTAATAAAAAGGCAATTCAAATGCTAGTCATGCATAGTGCTCATAACACAAGAAGGTCAACAAAGTATCACGTACGTAAGTCCATCGTATGGTTCAGGATTGAGTGATTAATCATTTAATCACCTAATGAAAATGAATTATCACTACCATCTCTCTAAGAACCACAATCTCATAATCAAGACAAAGATATTAAGGTGAACTGTCATTTCATATGTGACAAGAAGGGCAATTCAAGGGAGCCTCCTTCGGTTGAGCCAGTTTAAGTGTGTCCCATAGTTCACGATTAAAATTCATCCTATACATATATGCCCTAATTTTATATTTCACTAATTGCTTTATTTCCAAATTTCTATCCCATATAGCATATACGTTTATTCCGATATAAGTTCCTTTATGTGATCAATATAATCAACCCATGGAGGATCCCTTTGTCTACACACAACAAAACGCATAAACTACAAATTCATAGAGTCAAAATACTCGCACACAATCGAACCTAACAGAAAATTACAAAACAAAACCAAACCCTAAAAATACGGAACCACTGGAAAAATGACGAAATCGGCACAAACAAGAGAGAGTGACGAAGATAGAGAGAGAATTAAACATGAAAATAGACGGAATTGAGAGGTAAACCTGCTTGACAGAAATAGGAAAAGTCAACAAGCCAGAAATCTCAGGTTTCTTAACGATCTCCTTCATGATCTCTCTCCAACTCCTACAAACAGTAGCACAACCAACAACATTTTTCCTAGAAGGCCACTTATTTTCAGACGATTCAATCCTAATCAAGACCTCTCTTAAGAGCTCTTGAGGCATATTTGCCCAACAACTCTGTTTCAAACCATCGTCAATTTCATCATCACCGTCATCTTCCATCGCAGCAACAGCAGCAGCAGGAGGAGAAACAGCCATGGAAGTGTCTTGAATTACACGACAAGATCTGGTTCTGAAACCGCAATCTAGATTCATAGAAACAAAAAGTGGTGGTTGTTGAATTTGATCGTGATCGTGATCTTGATTTGTGTAGCTGGTGAAATGGGGGAAGAAGAATTTATCAAAGAGAAGTGAGTGGATACACAGAAACCGGATTTGGTGCGTGTTTTATTTTCGTTTAAGGAGCGCGTGAAGCGCGTCTGAAATCGACATTCATACAACTCATCTATATCCAGGTGGAAATTACAATATCACAGGACTAAGGTCTTTCAATAATTGTGTAATTTTTAAAGTGTACTGATATGATACATGTATTTTTTTAATTATTCATAGTATACGTCGTACAATATTATGTATTTTTTTAATGATTCATAGGATACGTGTACTTTCGGAATTGTTCAAAATATAATCCCTAAGATTACTAGTTATCGGCTATACCGATTATAAAAGATTATGTGGACAAGGTTTTTCAGTTTCAAGATATGAGTTGGCAAGACAAATCTATTAATCATTTGAACGATTCAGTAAGTACACATATAATTGAAGTTCAATTCCTACATCTTTTAGATGACATGACATAACATAACAAATAACCTATAAAAAAGGAAAATGAAATCTTACTTAAAATTCCATTATATGGTTACTCAAATAAAAATCATGATGAAAATCTCCAACATATAGTTGTAATTCAAAATTTAAATTGCATATTACATATATACCAAATAATACATTATTATTAGTAACACACCGGCTATATACATTTACAATTTATTTGTAAATTCAATTTTCATTAACTAAGTGTCTAAATCATTTAAATATTTTGAAAATGTAAAAAACACAAAATGTTTTTTACTATTTTCCAATTTATTTTTAAATTCAAATTTTCAATAATTATATCATTTAAATATGATTTGAAAGTAAAAAAGAAAATACATGTTAGTAAAATACTCAGTAATTTATGAACATTTATTTATCGAACTAATGATTATTTTTAAATTTTTAGTTTTATTATGAATTATATTTTTTAAAATTTATTAGACAAATGTGTTTTGATATATGAATTATAATAATTTAAAATAATAATAAACAAGATAAGCGATTCGATTGATATAACATCCTTAATTTTAGTTTATGTGTAATGAAACAATTAAGTTTCAATTTATGAAATTTTAATGATTTGAAATCCTAATTAAATAAAATCGGACAAAATATGTTGGAAAGTTTGTATGGATTATGGAAAGCTGATAATAAATAATAAATGAAGAGGGATCATCATTGTTGTTAGAGCGAAGATTCAAGAAAAGTGATATTTAAAAGATGGACGCCGAGTAGTGTTAAAAATAATGATTGAAAGTAATTAAGAAGTAATGTGAGGAAAAATATAAGTTGAAATGGGTATTTTGCAAATAGAAATATCGCAAACTTGATACAATAAAAAGGAGAGAGTGTGTGTGTGACTACTGTTCACTACCTTGGAACACACACTTTATCTCACTAAAAATCCACGGTTGCTCACACCCTCACTCTACAAATCAAGAACACGAAAGTGTTGGAATTAAGGGCAGAAAATTTGGAAATACATTGCTAGGAAGAAGCTATAGCTACTACAAACATCAAATTGAGGTAAGAATCACTTAAAATCATAAATTTGAAGGTTTTGGGTTTGGTTTTTATAAACAATCGTAGATCTCTGTTGAGATTATTAATACATGTTGTAATTATCGGTTGGAATGATTAAATCGAGTTATAGACAAGCTATGTACCAAATTTCAGCTTCTGATTCAACTCTTATGTATGATTGTGATTACTAACTAGGTGTTTCAGTGTGTGTGTGTGTGTGTGTGTGTGTGTGTGTGTTCATCGTGTAATTGAAAACACGGCTTCAATGGCCTGATTTTGGTACTTAAAAGGTTAAATTGATGTTAATAAAGTGTTAATAAAGTATATTGGACTTTATACCGATTGATTTCACTCACAGGATTGGTACAAATTGAATGACTAAAAATTTGGAAATTTATGAACTGTTAAGTGATGAACTGCTTAAAATACCCAAGTGTTGAACTTTGCATATGAAGTTTGAATTATATGAACTTCAGATGGAAGTTCGGATGACATGAACTTCGGATCACATGAACACTCATGCAAACTTCGGATTATACACGTAGTTCGGATCATATGAACTTCGGATGACAATTTAAAGTGAAAATTTTTAAGTCATAAATGAATCAAGAAACTTAACTTCAGATCATATGGCATCCGAACTTCGGATTCATGGTGACATCCGAACTTCGGATGATATATTAGAGAATTTATGAAGTTGAAAACTACAAAGGATGGGACATCGGACAATCCGAAGTTCGGATCAATGCGAACTTCGGATGTGGTCTGAACTTCAAATTACTAAGTTGAACTTCAAAGTTAAATTTTGTGAAAACTTATAAAATAAAACCAGTATTGATATTGATATTCACTGACATAACAATATCTTTGTGGTGTTGATTAACACACATTGAAGTATAATTGCGGTAACTGGTATTGTGTAAAACACTGTGGAAACCTTCCAGGGCATCATTGTTAAAATAAAATCACTGTGAGTGATAGATTACTGTTCTAGCATTTATTGTCATTGCATTCATATACATAATGACATGTTCCTGTTGTTTATATGTAACGCCCCCAAATAATAAAGAGGTAATTAAATATCCTAATAGTGTTTGATTATTATAATTATGGAATAATGGAAATTTGTTGTTGATTGTCAAATAAACCATATTGTTGAAAGTAGTAATTATAAATTATGTCTAATAATAATTAGTATTGAAACTAGCAAAATACTTTATAATTTGAAAAGATGAATACTCAATATCATAGTGATATATTATTGTTGGTACATTAATAATAAGAGCTGATCATAAAGATGATTAATTATGTAATATGCAAAATGGGTAGTAACTTTGTAATTGAAAGATAAATTTTGGATAGAGGGGTGCAATATGAAGTAGTGTGATTGTGTGGGGTGGTAAATGGCCAAAGGGCCAAAGCCCTCCCCCTTTCATTGTTAAAAATCGTTCAACACATACACACTTGCATTTGTGTGTGTGTTTTGTGCAAGAAGAAGAAGAAACAAGAAGAAAGTAGGAATTGGTGGTGGAAATCAATTATTGGAGTGAAAATCTTGCAAATCCAAGTAGTTAGTGAAGGTATATCGCTTCTCATCATCCTCTTGTCTTCTATGTCTTGATTTCCTCCATTAATGGAGTGTAACCTCGTAGTGGGTTTTATGTTAATTGATCATAAATGATTCCAATCATTAAATTTGTTGATGTAGTATGTTAGTTGATCATAATGGAGCCATAATATGTTACTATATGTGTTGATTTGGTTGGATTGAGTTGGAAACTAAATTAGGGCTCAAATTGAGCCACGGAATCAAATGGTTGCATTTGTGATGTTTTGGAAGGTCAAAAGTGTTTAATTTATGTTGTATAATCAATCCCAAGTGTTGGTTTTGAGTTTGGTTGAGTTTTGAAATTTTGGGTGTTAAACCCGTAGGGGGAGGAAGTGTAAGTCTGTGAGCGACTCGACGATTCGAAACCTGCTGTCCAAAAATTTGATTTTGAGCTACGGGGTCCTATGCTAACATCTAATGCTTGTAAAATACATCTAAATTTAGTGTTTAAAGGTTTAATTCCACATTCGGGTCTCATAGAGTCCCGAAATGGATTAAGGCTTTCGATTTGGAACCCGAAATGTAATTGGAAAGGTTTTAAGAGTTGTTGAGAGAATTGAGCCTCTATGTTGGGATCCAACACTAGTTCACAACTTCTATTGAAGAGTCTAGTTGTTCCTAAAGTTGGAACATGAATCCGAGTTTGTTGGGTGTCGGATTGACCCAAAACACACGTTGTTGCCCAAACTCACACTCGGAGAACTTTATGGACTTAATAAGCTTTAGAGGCTTATATATTTGTTATCTAAATATCATGTAGGTGAATTGGATTGTTGAAGCCTATTTGAAGAAGCATTTGCCTTATTTGGGCATTTCTGCGTTGAATTGAGACGTCAATGCTATAATTAGCCGACCACTGTGAGTTCTAGGATTAATGTAGAACACCAATTATATGTTAATTATTGTTTATGTTAAGGTGTTAACAAGCTATTTGATCATGCATATTGATATGCCGCATTGATAGATCCATTATAGCCATTATTGGACATGTTATCATGCATCATAAATTAAGGGTGTGCAAAAAAACCAAAAACCAAACCAAAACAAAAAAAATCAAAAAATCAAAACCGAAAAACCAAAACGTTTGGACTTTGGATTGGTTTGGACTTTGAATTTGCAAAAACCAAATTTGGGTTTGGTTTCAGTTTGAAGGTCAATATAAACCGAAAAAAACCAAACCGAACCGAGGTTTTATAACTTTAAAATTTGTAAATGCTCTTCCTTCGTTACACTTCTTCATTTAAGTTTTTATTGAAAGTTTTAACTTCTTAATGTCTAAATTTTATATGCGGCTAAAATCACTTTGAATATTATGATGATGATAAATATTGTTGTTATTATTATTATTATTGGAATTGTATGTTGTCATGGTTTGAATGATAATATGATTTAATGTTTAAATATTGTTTGTGAAATAATATATAAAGTATTTTTATATTTTGATTATTTATCCACATATATGTTTATTCCTATATGTGTGTGTATGTGTGTGTGATTTTTGGTTTTGGAAAGAAAGACTTGAACTTGAAAACCATGAACAAAGAAAAACCGAAACCAAACCGAACCGAAATACAAACCGAAAAACCAAACTGTTTAAAATCCAAAACGAACGGTTTCTTGAATGTAGTTTTTTTTTTCCAAAAACCGATCCATGCTCACCCCTATCATAAATTGAATGGTATTGCCATGCTAGTTGATATCGTAGTGGACTGGTTGTCATGTAAGTTGTATTGTAAATACTACCTAAATGAGTGAGACAACATATGTCTCGGTGACCTTGTTGGTTGGTCAAAATGTTTGTATGACTATTTGGAGAGTCATTTATATGTCTAATTGATGTTAGTTGAGTACAATATTCTATTTGGACATTAAGCATTGAATAGAAGCAACACTTGTTATTGATTAGGCGAGTAGATATTGAAGCCATCATTAATTATTCATTATGACACATTGTTTGATAACTTATTTGGTTGTAGTTGTCGGTTAGAGCCGTTTAATTGGTAAGTCTGAAGTGGTAATTAATTGATACCCATATGTAAGGTTATGGTTGGAAACTTAATAATCAAAAGATAAAATTGATAACACATGAGACACATTATTCACATTAGATCATTCGTGACCAAATGGATTGTTGGGTGTCCAACATAATTGATTTGTGGGTAACCACTCCCGTACTTGATCGGGGTAGACATAGTTATATGTGTATGTATATATATATATATATATATATATATATATATATATATATATATATATATATATATATATATATATATATATATATTGATTGGAAACCACTCTCGTACTTGTTCGGGGTAGACGTGGTCATCTATATATACATATAAAGATCGGATTGCGTCGGCTTCTTTCATGTGAGGACAGCAACGGGCAGCCTGCGGGCGATGATGAATAAACGTTGGGCTGCAAGCATGATGAGGCAACACTTGTGTTTGTGAAGTCATGAGTAGTACGTATTTGGTAATGTAATGGGCTGCCTGCGGGCGATATTTATTGAACGTTACAACATGCTATTACGACATTAATTAGTTTCACACATTGACTCGGCTGGGTCGTGCGGTGAAAGTGGAACTTGTGGATATGAATTATGTGATTTTAATCGTAATAATAATTTACAATTCTATAGAAATAAATATGGAAATTCGATAGTCCTCAATGAGGTGAGGTGAGCCATCACATGAGTTATAAATTGCTTAGTGGCAAATGTTTGATAATGGTTGAACTAATTGGAATGCATGACATCATTATCGTGTAATTGTTATATATATTAATCTTGGAATTTATTAAACAACTTTGTTTGTTGTTTACATTTTAGTTGTTAACATTTTTACGGGTTTTGTGATACCACGGTGGAAGCTTTCAGGCTTCCTTATTGTTGAAGATATTAGATTCAAGACTAACGGTATAACTTGGATGTTGTGTTGGGTTTTGGGTAGCCGACTTCCTGGCCTTAACTATTCATTCACAGGATCATGACCTATGATGCATTAGTTGCAAAAGTTTTAATTCTACCCTAATTCCGCAAGTATTATTGTACTAATTATTGTTAATTAAACTTAAACATGTATTATTGTTGTATGTGTGTTTCATTATAAATATATCATTTGGCACTATTGTGAAAAGTAGTTTCTACCAATTCAATCAATTAGATGCAATTAATAAGAATGATAAATGTAATCAATACTGACCGAATGATTTGATTGAAGAACTTGATGATTACAAAATGATGAACTGAATATTCACTTCGTACAGAGCTGTTCTAGAATTGAATGCGTAAAAAATGATATCTCTGACAGATCTGACCGATTCTCCTATTTTAGAAAGTCAACATGACTATTTATACAAAATTACAAACTATAAGGAAATTACACATTAAGTCCCTAGACTTTGAAGTTTCATCAACTAAAACATATTCCAACAATCTCCCCCTTTGATGAAAGTAGCAAAGTCTTCAAGTTGACAAGCCCAGCTTCTGTTCAAATCTTCTAATACTTTTCCGATCTGACAGCCTCCATTCAATTTTAGAAATAAATTCGACCATGAGTTTTCGATCGTTAACTGATAAAGCTCCTTTCTTTGTCTTCCTCTTTTGATCTGCTGCCAGCTTGCCTTTCAGACCATTCATCACCTTAATCAACGTTCCATCAGAAAACTTATTCAGTTCAACACTTCTCATAGCTCTCAATCTTTTATTTCTATCTTTGTACATGACAGCTGGATGCTTCACCATTATAACTTGAAACTCTTTAAGCTCACCAGCAAATTTAATATCTCTGTGAGGTGCAGTCATGTTTATCTTCCTCATGCCTCTCTCAACTCCAATCTGTAGATCTTGCACTGACATTAATACCAGTTTGGTATGCATAAAATGAAACAATGTCTTCAGTGCAAATCTACAATGTTCATTCCTTTTATTCCTGCACAGTTCGTCAAAAAGATCTTCAATATCGACCAAGTGCATGTTGAACATGTCAGCTTCTGTGAATACATATGTGTTTCCATCAGACCTGGTTACAGTAAACTTCGGATAAAAAATCTTAACAAATCTTTCCTTTTCAATCATCACTAGATCTACTATCCTGAAGTCACTCTTCACCTTCTCAACCTCTTGAGTCTTGTTTCTTAAGAAACTGGCATAGTTGACCAGATTGGGCATGTTCGGCTCTAAGACTCGGAATAACTTGTGAAATGAGCAAGGAGCTTGCTTTTTACAAAAGATCCGTTTCTCTAAAATGTCTTCAATGTACGGCATCTTGTTTATTTTCCTTATGAACTCAGCAGACCTGTTCTCTGGTAGTTCAAGCTTTTTCACCTTTTTCTTACTTATCTCATCTTTATTCAACAAAGTCAACATATCTTGAATTTCTCTATGCACCACTTGTTGTGCTTGAAATCTTAATCTGTGTTGCTTCTTTGACTCATCAGCAAGTACAAATTCATTAAAGAATCTGTCCATCACTTCCACTTCATTTAAGACAACTGTTTCTTGAGCGATACTGCTCTCAACAGGGAACTCCTCAAATTCTTCCTTAATCTGTACAACTACCTCAGGCTTTTCAACCGTTGGAGTTGATTCAACATCTTTCATGATTTCTTCAACTAACACCTCCTCTTCTTCTATTCTTTCAGCTCTAAAGTCAACATCAATTAACGCAATTATGTCATCATCTTCAGACAATTCAATATACTCTTCTCTTCCTTCTCCTATCTCTAGAATACTCAGCTCCTTCTCTTTTTCTTGTACATCTTCCTCAGAATCAATATATTCAACAAACTGATAGATATCAGGCTGAGTGTTCAAAGGAACTGGAACATCTTCATAAAGAATCAATCCCATCTCTCTTTGTTCACCAGCTGACTGTTTGGATCCTCCGGCTTCTTTCCCTTGAGATTCTGGCTCCTTCTCTGGATATGTCAGCATTAAAATCCCTGGCGTCGGTTGATCAAGCTTTCTCCTCTTCTCCCCCTCATGAGGAGCATCATCGGAGTCTTCGTCATGCTCATCATGTTTCCTCTTTGATGAGGAAGCGTGAGCCTTGCAGGTCTCTTCCACTGCAGCTACTCGTTCTGAAAGATTACCCAACGCAGTTACCACAGTATTTTCCAGGCTGATCATACGTTCTCTCATCTCGTCAAATTGATCAAAAACAAAATCCTTCAACTCTTCCTTCAACTCTTCTATAGCTTGCTTTGAGTCAGTTTGCTTGACAGACTCCTCTGCAACATCTTTTCCCTTTAAAAATTTCTGAATATTTGTCATTTGAGCCATTACTTCCGCTAACTGATTAGAAACATGCAAATTGACACCAGACACAGCTGCATTCAGTGCACTTGTCAAGGTTGACTCTGTAACAAAAGGGGATAAACTCACCACTGGGTCACGTAGACTTCCAGTTGACACAACAGTCGAACTTGTAAAAAGAACTTCTGTGTGGCCAGTGCTCAGAGTTGGTATTGGCGTTTCTCTGACTGGACTTCCACCCTCTTCAAGTGACGGAGCAACAAATGCTTCCGTTACTAAGGGTGTTCCGGTGGAAACACTAAGTTCAGCCACACTTACTTCAACGACTGAAGTTGACTCAAGTGTCCTAAAGTGTATAAGATCTAGACTTTGTGATTCAAATGAAGTCGTACACACGGGCAGTTGTGTACTTGTTTCAATATCCATCAAGTCCAAGTGACTTTCGGATAGATCATGTGTTTCATCCCGGTGTTCAAATGAAACAATCTCCTGTTGAGAGGAGACTGAGTGGATAGGAAGGTGTGCAGTCGTCAGTGGGATACTGACTTGTTCAATGCTAACTCTCATAGGAGAGCTAACAGCAGATGTAGCTATTTCCCGGCTTTCTGGGCTTAGGACCTCCCTCACACTCTGTTCAGCTATCTGTACTATGTCAATCATCAAACCTCCTCCCTCATGATGATCACCTCCATCATCATCATCATCATCATCATCAGCTCCTTCTCCCTCTCCTTCTTGAATATCAGATAATGTCCTCTCAGAATCTGACTTTTCTGCTTCTTCCTCACCACCCCTCACACTTCCTACTCCCTCAGATACAGACTGGGTAACCTGAACTTCAGCCCCTTGCTGAGGTTCCTCGATCCTTAAAGCTCCTGGGCTAAGAGAACCCGGTTCTTGGGTCTCTATCGGAGCATGATCTATTCGATATAATTTCACATTTTCACTCTCTTGATCAGCATATTTGAGTAATGACTCTGGAATTGGCATTATGTTAGCATTCGGGGAGTCTGGCACTTCATGCAAACTCATCATGACGTAGTCTGGGCATCTCTGAGAATTGGCTCTCTTTGGAATATTTTCATTGGCCCGTAAGATCCCTCGGATCAGAATCTGGATAAACCGTTGAAGAGGAACGAACTTCCTTGCTCTATTTGTAGTCTTAGCCAGTACTATCTCCTTTAGATCCTCCCAGATACACAGAGCAAAGTCATAATGTTTGTTGAATGCGATCCCATGAAATATCCTTAGGCAATGGATGCTGCATCGGTCAATTCCAGTATGTTTTGAAGTCATGCAACGATTAATGATACCAAACAGTGTGTACCATTCGCCATTTAAACCATTTCTGTGAAATTTAGAGCTTTTCGGAAGTGGCTTTGAGTAGCCTAGACAAATCAAATCATGAACAAGCTCTTCATCAGAAACAAAATCCTCAAAATCTGCTAACTCTGGAAAGTTTACAGTGTCTATTCGCCGTGGAAGAAATAAATTGTGACGTAGCCTTGCAAGAGTGATCTTCGTCTTGAATTGATCAATCGTCACTTTGAAATGGTGATTACCGTCCGCAGGAACAAATTTGACAGTGTGCCAAAATTGTTGTAAGTATACTTGTGGAATAGACGACTTATACTGAAGCAGATAACCAAGAGGATGGCCTTTTAGAATGTCCACAATGATCGGATGGCTTACTTTTATAACTTTGGGGTCTAAACGGTGATTATTGTCCCTGAAAGGAAGGCAATGTTTTGGCTTGACAAGTTGATTATCTGAAATAATATGGGTTTGTGAAGAACGGGCTACAGAGGTTGATCTGACTGGGGTAGAAACGAGGGTATGATTTGACGATGATTGAGCATCAGAGGAATTTGAATTTTGGGATTGCACAGGGGATGCCATTTGAATACCTGTAAAAAATAAAATTCATGTTAGATTTACCAAGTATACAAAGGACAACCTTCAAAATGTAGAAAAACTTGTAACATTTTATTAGAAATTGCAAAAACTTGTGATTTTCTGTTTAAAGCATCGGGATTCCTGACAATAATTGAAAATTATTGAGAGGACTCCAAAGTCAATCGTTTAGAGACCAATGTTAGAAAAACACAAATTTATAACAATTTCTTAAAAAATGTGACATTTTTTCTTAAAACTTTAAAATACTACACTTAGACAAATTTTCTGATGAAACTCGAATGAAACTACACATTTCTCGATTGACTCTTTAACAACCTCGGGTGACACATGAAAGAACTCGAATAAGTCTACACCCAACTCGAATGATGTATACATGAAACTCGAATAATACTCTGTAAAACTCGAATGATGAGTTTATGAAACTCGAATCAATCTATATACAACTCGAATGAAGTTTGACTCAACTCGAATGAGTCTTGAAGTTTCTCGAATGAAGACATGTAAAACTCGATTAAGTCACCACAAAACTCGAATGTCATATACATGAAACTCGAATGTAACATGTATTAAACTCGAATGAAAAATGGAATCTAACACCCAACTCGCATGAAACATAAATGTTTCTCGAATGTAATGTGTAAGAAACTCGAATAACTCTGAATTCTATATGAATCAACTCGAATAAGTCATGATGAAACTCGAATTACTCTCAGATAAAACTCGAATGACACATATAGGCAACTCGAATGACTCTGTCATTCAACTCGAATGACTCCTTGACAACTCGAATGGAACTGTTGATCAACTCGAATAACACTTCAATAAACTCGAATGAAGCTGTTGATCAACTCGAATAACACTTGACATACAACTCGAATGACTCACTGATGCTTTATTCGAGAAAGTTCTTGTTATTTTTCTACTAGTCTAAAACTCACTGAATTTGATGAATTTAATTTCAAGAATCATTTTCAGTGTTTTAAATTCTGTACCCCCTTCGAAAATTTATTTTAAACACATTTATTTTACTGAACTTTGAACAAAAACAACTTTAAAGTTGTTAAAAATTCAAATTTCAGAATATTCAAGAACTCGAAACTGTTTCATTAGAAAATCAATGATTCTGTTTGTGTGATGTAAAAATGACTTATGAAATTTCAGATTCATAGTCATAATACCAATTCGAGCCTTATCACACATTTAATTTCAACTTTATGAACAAATACCATGATTTGCCATTAACAGTCAAGAACTCAAAAAAAAAATATGAACAGTGGATGCAAACCATATAAAAAAAAATTCTAAGCAGATATACTAACTATATAAAGAAACAAACTGAAAATAAAAAGAATACGAACGTTTACTCACAATTTTGATGAAAAAAAAAATCGTCGGTTGGTTGAGTTTTTGAGGTTTCTTCGAAGGGAAGAAATCTATTTGGAGAAGATGAGGAAATGTATTTTCCGGAAAAAGTAAATTTGAATTTGAAAATTCAAATTTATATCCTCAATTACCCGGCCCATTTTTGAATTTTCAAATTTGAAAAATCCGGCCCATTTTCTAAACCAACTTAGCCCACACACTAACTTTTCAATCAAAAATTGTGACTAAAAAAAATTTTGAATATCAAAAAAAAAAATTAACTACACAACAAAATATTAAATGGACTAAAAAAAAATAAAAAAATTTCACAAACAACAAAAAAAAAATTAAAATGAAAGAGAAAAAAAAAATCACACAAACAACAAAAATTATTAATCAACAAACAAAATAAATACTAAAAAAAATAACAGTAATAACAAAATTTAATTGCTCCCCCTTGAATTTCTGAGTGTTGCTCCCCCTCAGATGTATCATATTTCTCAAATCAGCTCCCCCTACAAAATATCAGATATATTTTATCAGATTTACTCAAAATCAGATAAAATCATTTTCTGCTCCCCCTGCACATGACAATCCAGATCTGTTAAATTCCAAAAAAAATTTTGAACTTTTAAGATTCAAGAATTTAACATCAGATTAGAATCAATAAAAATGTAAATTTAAAATTATAAATTGAAACTACTGAATTATTAAATCTAACGATTCAACATACCCAATTTGTATACCAAAAAATTAAACCGCTTTTCATCTAACGCTTTGGTAAACAAATCAGCTAGTTGATATTCAGTAGGTACAAAATATAATTCTATATTTCTATTTTCTACATGATCTTTAATGAAATGATACCGAATGTCGATGTGTTTCGTTTTTGAATGTTGCACCGGATTTGATGCAATAGCGATTGCGCTCTGAGAATCACAGTATATTGGAATCTTGTTTGGTGTAAACCCGTAATCACGTAGTTGGCTTTTCATCCACAACACTTGAGAACAGCACGAAGATACAGCCACGTACTCTGATTCAGCTGTTGACAATGAAACACAGTGTTGTTTCTTGGATGACCAACATACGGGTTTGTCACCTAAGAATTGTACTGCTCATGAAGTACTTTTTCTGTCCATCTTATCACCTGCGTGATCAGCGTCAGAAAAAGCAGTCAGATGAAATGAAGACTCTCTAGGATACCACAAACCAAGATTTGGAGTACCTTTGAGATATCTTAAAATTCGTTTTGCAGCTGTTAAGTGTGATTCTTTTGGATTTGTCTGATATCTAGCACAGACACATGTAGCAAACATAATATCTGGTCTACTGGCTGTTAAGTACATTAATGACCCAATTATACCTCGATAATGGGTTACATCTACAGGTTTTCCTGAGATGTCCGCATCGAGTTTTGATTTTGAATCCGGAGCCATGGGAGTTTTCATAGGAGTACTATTGACCATGTTAAATTTCTTTAACATGTCTTGGATATATTTTGACTGATTGATAAAAATACCATCAGTCAATTGTTTTACTTGTAAACCTAAGAAAAAATTTATTTCCCCCATCATGCTCATTTCAAATTTCTGGGACATTAAAAACGCGAATTTCTTACAAAATTCTGGATTTGTAGACCCAAATATTATATCATCTACATATATCTGTATTACTATGATATCTGGCCCCTGACGTTTTATAAACAGGGTTGTGTCAACTGCACCTTTTGTAAATCCACATTTCAACACATATGTTGAAAGTGCATCATACCAAGCACGAGGTGCTTGTTTAAGGCCATACAGTGACTTATCCAAAATATATACATGATCAGGTTTCGAAGGATCAGTAAACCCTTCGGGCTGATATGTATATACTTCATCTGTTAACTCCCCGTTTAAAAACGCAGTTTTGACATCCATTTGATATACTGTAAAATTTTTATGTGCGGCAAAAGCTAAAAACATCCTTATAGCTTCAATGCGTGCAACTGGTGCAAATGTTTCATCATAATCAATTCCTTCTTGTTGACTGTATCCTTTGGCCACTAGACGAGCTTTATTCCTAATAATGACACCGTGTTCATCTTTCTTGTTCTTGAAGATCCATTTCGTGCCAATTATAGATTTGTCTTTTGGTCGCTCAACAAGTCTCCAGACCTTTAACCGTTCGAACTGGTTGAGTTCCTCTTGCATCGCCACAATCCAGTCAGCATCCAGAAGGGCTTCTTTTACATTTTTAGGCTCAATCTTACTTAAAAAATTTGAAAATAAGCATTCATTTATTGTAGCCCTTCTGGTTTGGACTGATGAAGATGGATCACCAATGATATTCTCTATTGGGTGATTTCTTGTCCACTTAACTGTATGTGGAAACGGTTCTATTGGGTCTTGGTTGGGATTGGAATCGAAATATGGTTCGGGAGTTGTTGCAGATGTTGTAGGTGGAACATCGGAGGTAGGAGCTTCTGACTGTTCTGAAGTAATAGGGGTTTCAGAAGTATGTGGAGGTTCAATTGGTTGTACAGTCTCAGTAATTGACTGCACCTTTGCTGTTGAAGCTTCTCCAGTTTCTTCTGAACTTTGTTGTTGAGAGAGATCTGAAACTACGACTGGATCTTCAGTGATCCTGTCAGGCATCAAACTTTGAACATTAGATTTGGGAGTTTCAAAATAATCATCATAAAAGTTCTCAAACAACTTATTTAATTCATTTTGTTCAGCATTTTGTTTATTTGACTCCAATGAAGTCTGCATGTTAGGTCCGGGTTCTGAACTGGTGTGTTCAGAAGCCATTACCACTCCTTCGTCAAATTTAACATTTACGCTTTCGTTGACTATCTTGGTTCTCTTGTTGTATATTCGGAAAGCAACCGACTCCTTTGAATACCCGATGAAGATTCCTTCATCCGCCTTTTGATTAAACTTTCCCAGATTGTCTTTATCATTCAATATAAAGCATCTGCAACCAAAGACATGGAAAAATTTAACATTAGGTATTCGTTTATTGATCAGCTCATACGGAGTCTTTCCGAATCTTTTATTTATTATTGAACGGTTTTGTGTGAAACATGCTGTTGCAACCGCTTCTGCCCACAAGAACAATGGTAAATTGGAGTAGGCCAACATCGTCCTAGCTGCTTCCACTAGTGTCCGATTTCTTCTTTCAACGACACCGTTTTGTTGTGGAGTTCGAGCAGCTGAGAATTGATGTGTAATTCCAACTGAATTTAAGAACGAGTCTAATGATTTGTTCTTGAACTCTGTTCCATTGTCTGAGCGAATTGTCTGGATCGTGAGTTGCAATTTTACTTGTATTTTTCGGATGAAGTCGATGATAGATTCGGTTGCATCTGATTTGGATTTCAGGAAAAACACCCATGTGTATCGTGAGTAGTCATCAACTATCACTAATACATATCTTTTCTTATTTATACTTTGTACTCTCATTGGTCCACACAAATCCATATGCAGTAACTCTAATGCTTTTGTGGATGAGTGTACTGTTTTGGATTTGTGTGTGGCTTTTGTCATCTTTCCTTTTTCACATGCCGCACATAGATGCTCTTTTTGAAATTTAAGTTCCGGCAGCCCTTTAACTAACCCTCCTTTTGCTAGGTTGGTCAGTTCATTGAAATTTAGATGTGAAAGGCGACGATGCCACAGCCATGCTGTTTTAGATTTTGCTTTTGACAATAAGCAGACATCTTTCTTCAGATTGATCGAGGCTAGATCAATGGAGTATAGATTTGTTTTCCTGTTTCCTGCTAGAATTTCTTTTCCTTGTGCTGATCTGATGCTGCACCGATTGGCTTTAAAGTTGACTTCTAACCCCTTATCACACAGTTGTCCAATACTGAATAGATTATGACCAAGACCGTCAACATAAAAGACCTTTTGGATTGTGATTTTGTCATACTTCAGACTTCCGTATCCCTTGATCGGACAAAACTGATCGTTTCCAAATCTTACCGTCCCACAGAACTTTTCTACAAAGTCCGTGAGTGTGTCTCGTTGTCCGGTCATGTGTTTGGAGCATCCCGAATCAAGGTACCAGACATGGTTTACCTATAAAACGTAATAGCACATGAGGTACCCACTTGTAGTTGGGTACTTTAGTTTTAGGTAAAACATGCATAGTATCATTTGTTTTTCTAACTGATATGGCTTTAGGCTTATCGTTTGAATTTATTTTAGGTACCCATTTTTGAATTGTTCTTTTGGGTATCCACTTTTGTACAATTCGCTGTGGAATTGTTTTTGAAATTTTTATCTGTGGATCCTTTTTCTGTTCATACAATGAGTCCTTTTTCGTTGGTTGCCACACAAGCTTATTATACTTCACAGTTTCAGACTTACAAACATAAGAATTCAAAGCAATTAATTTCGATCTTGAAAACTTAATACAAGAATTATTAACAATTTTATCATTATTACAGACAGAATGTTTAATTTTGCTGTTTCTATCTGTAACAATTTTTTCTTTCACGCGCCATTCTTGTTTTATAATCTTGTTTTTCTCTTCTCTTTGCTTCTTTCGCCACACTTGTTTTCTCGACCCGTTCACAACGTTATCTGACATAAAAGAAGTTTGAGAATTAGAAAATTTAGATGCTTGTTTTTTCTGTAACCTTTTCATACCTGTTGAAGATTTGACTTTACGTGCAAAAGAGTTCGTTGATGAGGATGATTCACCCTTTTCAAAACTAGGAGACTGAACAAACAGTTTTGTTTTCTCCTTCTTTTGTTGCACTGATGGTGAATATTCAGATGGTTTTAAAGAGTCTGTAGTCATTCTTTGCAGAATTTTAACAGATTCTTTATTACCAGTTGATAGTTTGTTAGTCAAAGGTTTGATAAATTCACCAATTTTACCGAATCTTTGATCTAATGAATTAATATCAGAGTGCATGAACAGATCAAATTCTTTTTCTGAATTTATAGAATCCAGAGAAATAGATGAATGTGGATCAGACACATTTATGTTTTTAGACTTATCTTGCAACTTTTGTTCTAATTTTAGTAATTCAGACTTGAGTGTTCCATTCTCTGTCTCAAAACTTTTAATTTTCAATTCTAAATCAGATTTTATCTGTTCTAAAATTGAATTTGGTAAATATAGTTTTTGAGACTGAGTTGGTACTTCAGACAAATCCTTTTCAGAATAAGTTTGAATGTACTCTTCTTTAGTATCAACAATGTTGCTGATTTCATTTATCTTGGTATAGTCAACATAATTTTGCATTTTGTCTGATCTTGACCTTTTGATTTCTTCACTGGATTCTACTTCTTCAGATGCTTTCAAGAATGTCATTTTTAATCCTAAATTCATGTATCTGACATCATATAATGTTGGTGAATTTGTTATAGCTTTTGTCAGATACTTAGGATTTTCCCAACCAATACCAGATTTAGAGTTATAAAACTCTGTATCTTTTGGTTGATTTAAATATATTGTTTGATCTGTTTGCCCTCTTTTAATAAATTCATCCTCCATCTTCTTTATTTTCTCATAGAGTTTAGTTCTTTCTTCAAATATGGCATGATATTTTACAGAAAAGTTTGAGGCTTCTAATTCAGTTATTCGCAGACTTTCTTGTAAATCAGATATTTTGTGATTCAGATTGAGTATGTTGCTTTGAAGTTCTTTTTCCTTATCTTGTAAGTCTGAGACAGCTCGTAAGGCTAAGGCTTTATCTTTGGAAAAATCTAGGACTAAATTGTGTTCATTTAGAAGTTTGTTTTCCAAAGAATGAACCTTTTTCTTTTCTGCTTTTAAGGATTTTTCAAACTTTTTAAGCATGAAAGCCATATTAGTTAGTTTTTCTTCTAATATGCATGAGTCGTCAATATCAGAATCTGAAATAGAATTTACCTCCTGTCCTTCTGAATCCTCTGAGTTATCAGACTCTGAATCCTCCTCATTTTCAGCTTTGTTTTGGCCAGATGCCATTAATGCAACTTCTTCTTTTTCTTCCTCTTCATCAGAATCAGATTCTCTCTGCTCTGCATCCTCTTCATCCGTCAGTCCAACCCACACCTCATCTTCAGCTATCATAGCTGATTCACTCAATTCAGATTCATTGAAGATTTCTGACTTTAAACAGATATGGGCATCTTCATCTAAAATGTCATCATCTTCGGATAACTGTAACCAATGATCATCCTCCGCCATAAGAGCTTTGCCTGACTCTTTCTCTTTGGCTAAGAGGGCCTTTCTTGTATAGTAGTCTGAATTTTTGACTACTGGAGATCTGCATTCCCGGGCATAGTGACCTGGTTTTCCACAGTTATAGCATTTCTGTTCAGATTCCTTCTTGGTTGATTTATCTGACTTCTCATATTTGTCAGACTTTCGTGCACTACTTTCTCCAGCCTTCTCATACTTATCCTTTTTCTCAACTTTCCTTGAGCCTGTTTTGTAGCGCATTTTGTTGTTTGTTGGCTTCCTGTAAAATTTCTTCTGAAATGCCTTTGTAAGCAGTGCCATCTGTTTTTTCATCTCTTCAATCTCTGAATCTGCAGATGAATCTGATGATTCTGATTCTGATGATGTACTGCTGATTACCGCTCTTTTCTCCTTTTTGAGCTTGTATTTATACTTTTTCTCCGCCAGTAGAGCTAGTGGATCAGCAGTTTCTTTTTCCGCTTTCTTCTTTCCAGATATTTTCCTCAAAACAACTTCTTGGTAGTTGTTGAGGTTTTCAAATAGCATATGAAAATCCATCTCCTCTATATCTTTCGTTTGTTGGATGATCATAGCATATTTTTCCCATTCTGGATTTAGGACATTTAAAAATTTGACATTGATGTCCAAGTTGGACTTCGTCACTCCGTTTCTTTTTACTTCACTTACCAGATTTACAAATCTGAGATAAGTGTTTTCCAGAAGTTCACCTTCACGGGCTCTAAAGTTCTCAAATGTCATTAGACTATTCCTAGCCCTATTAGTAGCAGCTCTGTCTGATCCCCGCATGATTTTGCATACTTCATCCCAGATGGATTTAGCAGTCTTTGTATTTGTCAGACAAGTGTATATTTCATTGGGGATTGAAATTAACAATAACTTTCTTGCAGTCTTGTCCCCTAACTTTCTCTTTTTCTGGGCCTCTGTTAGGTTTGTTACCTCAACAGTCCTTGGTGGTATTGGGGGATTGCCAGTTGGTACTCCTGGGATTGTTTCCATAAAGATTGCTGGTCCTTCAGTTAATGATTTCAGCATTTCTTCAGACAAATCATGGAAACTTATAAATTCCAGAAACCGCTCCCGCCATTGAACATATTCCCCTCTGTATAAGATTGGGGGTTTGGTTTCTGATCCCATAGCAAGTGCATCTTTAGACATGTTGATTGTTCGTTGGGAAACTTTAACCAAGATCAAATGAACTCCGAATGAGATTGAAAAATTTGATCACACCTTGAAACACAGATTAGTACTGAAATCTACAACACAATGACTTGTTAGTAGCAATAAGCAGTTTAACTCAAGCAGTGAATTGTGTTTGGATTAATGTGTGTGACAAACTTGAATGATTCGTGTGTTATGAGTGAAACTTGAATGAATGTAGTGTGAAACTCGATTGTGTCTTTTACCAAACTCGATTGATTCTTTGATCAAACTCGAATGTGTGTTTGATCAAACTCGAATGTGTCTTTGACCAAACTCGAATGTGTGTTTGATCAAACTCGAATCAAGTATATGAAATTCACTCTCGAATGAGTCTTCTGTTAAACACGAATGAATGTTATAGAAAACTCGAATGAGTGTTCTGTAAAACTCGAATCAATGTTATAGAAAACTCGAATGTGTCTGTTGCAAAACTCGAGTGAATACAACTTGAATGGGTCTTATATAAATCTCGAATTGGTCTTATATAAAGAACTCGAATGAGTCTTATACAAAAAACGAATTGGTCTTATATAAAACTCGAATGAGTCTTATATAAAACTCGAATTGGTCTTATATAAAACTCGAATGAGTCTTATATAAAACTCGAATGAGTCTTATATAAAACTCGAATTGGTCTTATATAAAACTCGAATGAGTCTTATATAAAACTCGAATGAGTCTTATATAAAACTCGAATTGGTCTTATATAAAACTCGAATGAGTCTTATATAAAACTCGAATGAGTCTTATATAAAACTCGAATATTACAGTTTGGCAACTCGAGTAATATTAAGACACAACTCGAATAACACAGCTAAGCAACTCGATTAACTGTTATATTCAACTCGATTTACACACAAGATGTGTATAATTCGAGTTTCTTAGAATTTTCAGCTTTTCAAGTCTTAAATTCAGATTAAATCCAAATTTTACCCAATTTCATTCAAATTGTAATCGAAGGTAAGGTTTTTGAATACAAACACTTTTTGTAAAGCACTTTTATGCAAAAATGGATCTAAACCAGACTTTTTCAATGAAACAGTACCGGTTTTTGAACTTTTCAAAATTTCAGAAAATTGCTCAGATCTTTTTCTGTGTTTTGAAAATCAAAACAAGTTTGTATTCAGTTGATTCGTCTTTGAAACCTGAACCTTCGATCCAATTTACACTTTAAATGAACAACAGAATTAAAACCCCTAGTGATTTTAGGGTTTTTCCGAAAAATGCTCAAGAACACGAAGAACAGATTCAATCTCAAACAGAATTATTCATTCCTAAGTCTCTGATACCAATTGTGAAAAGTAGTTTCTACCAATTCAATCAATTAGATGCAATTAATAAGAATGATAAATGTAATCAATACTGACCGAATGATTTGATTGAAGAACTTGATGATTACAAAATGATGAACTGAATATTCACTTCGTACAGAGCTGTTCTAGAATTGAATGCGTAAAAAATGATATCTCTGACAGATCTGACCGATTCTCCTATTTTAGAAAGTCAACATGACTATTTATACAAAATTACAAACTATAAGGAAATTACACATTAAGTCCCTAGACTTTGAAGTTTCATCAACTAAAACATATTCCAACAACTATGATGTGATCTATTGTTATTGATGCACTCTTATACTTGACATGTTATAAACATGTAGCCAGCGCTCGTTTGAAAGTGCATCTTTTAGTACATGCTCCGGCATGATGATAAACTCATAATCTGGTGTGACCTGGGCTGAGGTTGACAGCAGGACATTGTCGGACTGATCATCGCATATACTCACTCCAATCACGTTGTACATCCCTGATCGATAATTGAACAGCCATGGAGACTTTGGTCTCAGAATCTGTGCTTCCCAGCATGATGAACTCTCTGGTATCCATGTTTCCCAGCATGATGAAAACGCGTTATCCATGCCCTCTGTATGAAGGAGCAAACATTGCTCGCATACTCATTGGTTTTCGTGCCTGTTGAATGTGTAATATGTTAACTCACTAAGCGTAAAGCTTACTCATTGTTGTTAAATGGTTTCAGGCAAAGGTAAATGAAAGGACCGAATATTTTAAAAACTAATTCCACCATTCACAATGCAATATAGCTAAAAAATACGGGATAATTTAAAATATTTTAAAGTCATTCATTGATAAATAATTTAACCACGCAAGGTAATGAGTTACATCAACCAGAGTACGCTAAATAAGTTTAAGTTTACATGCCAAGTTGTAACATCCTTACTTTTAACCTGGTACGTGAATTTACTTTATTGGATATTTAAATTATTATTATTGCGTTGGTCGACTAACATCCCGATTAGTGGATTATACGTGTCGGTACGGTGATATATGTGGTGCCGGGTTATTATTTTAGTGGATTAATTATAATTTTGAGATCACAGAGTTAATCAGGATAAATTTAGATAAATAGTGAAAATGTGATATCGGGTTCGGGTTGTTGGGTCGGAATCTGCCTAAAATAGAAAGTATATATATAGAGGCTTCTTTTGAAACCTTTCTTTCTTCTCCGTCCTTGCCAAAATCAGAAATATAAGAGTGTGTGCCTGCGTGGTGTTCGGGAGCAACAAGATCAACGAAGGATCCAAAAAAGAGGGGCTGGAAATTAGCATCATCTTCATTTGTGTGTTCATTAAGGCAAATGTAAGAAAATACTGAAATTGGTTGCTGAAATTCGTCTATGTGTTGTTGAAATTGTGAAAATGGCTAATAAGCCTGTGGGGAGTGTTATATGTTAGTTTTGTGAGCTAAGGATAGCTGGGAAATCGAGTTTGGGGGCCTGGTTTAGCCCTTGTCAGCCATTTTCGACGATCAGAGAAGACATGCACGTCCGTGGTCGTGGTCGCGAACCTATGAGCGCGACCGCGATAAGTGTGGCGCCGGCGGCATGACTTTCGACAGCGATTGAGGGCGCGGTCGAGATTGAGCACGACCGCGGTTCATAGTGCGGCTGCGATATCCCTTGAGTGCGGGCAGCGATCCGGTGGTTTGGGTCGGGTTTGTTTTAGGCTTTTAGGGTCTGTTTGGGGTTGTTTATTGAGTTCGGTTTAGTTACAGGGTCTGTGCTTGGGTTTGTTTTGTATATCAGTTGGGTTTATATTAATATTCCGAGATCCGTTATGTATACAGGTTCGAGCCGACAGCGATCTGAGCCACAATAGGATTCCGTTCAACAGGTGATTCGGTGGATAAGTGAGTACTCGAGTTCTTTTCCAAAGCGTGCTTATTTTATGAGTTGTCTAGGTGATATTTGTATGAGACAGAGACGTGGCGCCTCAGGTATGATTCTATCTACCTTTATATATATGTGCGATGTGTATGAGTTCCAAGAGTATCCACGATGGGTTGTCGTGCAGGCTGACTGTCCCTAACCAGTCGTGAAGTATGAGAATGTATATATACAGCAAAGTCATTGCCAGGTCGCTCCTGTGCTTATTGAGTACCTAACCACTGCTGCGTGCGGTCTGTTAGCTGGGGAACGGCGTCCTCTTGAGTTGAGATGTGCACTGAGTTCTGAGTTTCACCAGAGATCTCAAGGCATACTTGAGTAGTGATATTCTATGTGCTATGTGTTGTGCTATATGTGTTTAATTCTGCAGAGTCTAACCCTCGCGTACTCACGAGCTTTCCAACTTACGTTTTCGAGTCTAACGTGTCTCAGGCAGTCAGACAGTGGGTTCCCAACTGCAGCAGCCGCAAAAGTAGGAGCTGGGACTGATAAGGGATTTTATATATGTGTAATTGCTGTACGCTTAAATCATCTTTTGGGAAAAGTGTTGATCTATACTTGTATGTGTATTCAGTATGTATGCTAGCTGATAGTCAGACTTCGTATGTAAGCGCAGTGATGTTAATTATCAGTATCAGACCCTTGGAGATGTTTGTATTAAAAGTTTTAATTATCAGTGATTTGCGTTAATCCCTGACATGTGTACTATGAGATAACTGAGATATTGCCACTTATGATATTATATTGACGTGACTTTTATGTGTAAAAAAAGGGTGTTACACAAGTCATCTAGGGTTCTACCCGACCATAAAATAAGCAGTACAAAAGTAACGTCTCGGTCTACAAAAGTCAGCTGTCTCATATTGGAGCCTTACCCTTATATGCTCTACTTAAAGTAACCACAACCGGGGTAAGCCATCGCTCAGAGAGTAACAAGATTTAAAAACATAACAGTACATATGTAAATATGCATGAAATAGAAACGAAACATGAGTTCAATAATTTCCTATGCGCCCCTCATCCGAGCTGGTGCCAGTTAAACTGCACAACCCCTCATCCGAGCTGGCACCGGTTTAACCAAAAACTTGGGGGCTAACCGACCCGGCCTACACATAGTAGCGTCGGCGCCCAAATCCACGTCGTGTAGTACAAGTATGCATACAGGGAATTCACGCTTACACATAGCCATAGATTTCTAACAGAATGGTAGGATAAGTATATCATGTGATCGACATAGTCATGAAAATGATAATAACATGGTAGGATGATACAAATGAAATGAATATAACACATATGCATAAACACATATAACTAATCATGCAGAAAAATCGGTTACTCACAATGCAAATAAAAGTGGCTCTTCGAAGTGCTATCAACGAAGTCATGACCAACCGCACTATCTGAATCCATCACACCCGGCTACCAACCTGATAATAAAAAGCACGTTGCTTGATTGTTACTATTCTTAATCATCTAACCCTATAATCCTTCCATTAATCGATAAATCCAAAGTCTAGGGACTAAATTGATAAATATTTAATTATGTGGCAAGATCGCTAAAATTGTTAAAACTTGAGATTTTTATGTTTTATATTTTTCTTTTTCTTTTGACCAATACTAATAATTGTACGTTCAAACCTATTACGGCTAAAGGGGTTGAAATTTATAGTATTTGTCATTAATTTATATATTATATTAATTTGTTTTTCTTGAAAGTATTTTGGCTTGTATTTCTATTTTAAGTTTTTACCAATCAATAACCGAGTTATTAATTAAATCAATAGCTTATATTTATAAACCATTCATTTAATCTAATTATAATTCATAATCACTATATTAATTTTAAAACATTGATTCAATTAAAAAAAGGATCCAAAATCCAAAACCCATTTAAATTTCTAACCCAAAATACTTAGACCCAAAATGTTAATTAAATCCAACAATTATGTTGGACCATGGTCCAAACCCAAGTATTTACCCTACAACTCAAACCCATTAATCCCTACATTGATCCACGCCCCATGAAATTAAACCCGTCCATCTCTTTTTTTTTCCTGCAACGCAAACAGAGGGAGAAAAAGGCTAACAAATGATACAGCAGTCAGCCTGCACGCCAGGGATGGGGACCGGCCAGCCACCGGACTCCGGCCACCACTATCCCCCATAATTCACCTTTTGAAACATTGATTTCTTACTCATTTTTATTCCAAACTTTAAATTCCAAAATTTTTGGAAATCCTCTATTTAATTCCAACTTTTGAATTAAACCTTCTTAAAGTATCTAAATCGTGGTTATAATCATATTTACATTGGTTTTTATACTAGAAATCTGATTAGTAATATCACCCACACAAACCCATTTGAATGTGTAACAATGGAGTTTCTTGAAAAAAAAAATTTGAAGATGATGAAGTTTGAAACATCTTTTAAGTTATTTCAGAATCTAAAAAAAGCAAACTAATAACATATTTGAATCATTATTCATACTATAACTGAAAACTGAAAGTTTGTATCAATACCTCAAAGAAAGAATAAAGGAATTAATAAAGAAGAAGACGGAGCTCCAAATGGTGAAGATGATGGAAGTATTTCTTTCATTATTAAACACTGTCTTTTTAATTTCTATTGTGTTGTGTTGTTCTATGTTTTTCATAATGAATGAAGAAGAAGGATTGCTGATGAATAAAAAGAACCTCACCATTTGAAAGTCGAACAAGGAGTATTATTTAGTTAGTAATATCCAAAATTCACAATTTGACAATTTACTTTAACTAATTTATATTTCTAATCACGTACAATATAATTAAAATCGTATTTCTCAACTTTAAATAGATAATTTGTTATTTTTCATATTTAAATATTTTCTGAAATCACGGATGTTACAGTAAAAGCATAGCTGGACCTTCTACTTAGGCTATTACATCCTGTCTACCGGGTATTCCTAGAAGCTATTGGTAACTATAAGGATTATGTCGGCACTTGGGCCTAGGCGATAACCACCACACCAGTCGTTCAAATAAAAAAACTATAAGGATTATGTAGCTTTGGGATTGGGTACTGGATATATTGTTGTAGTAAATAATTATGATGTAATAGACAGATTTTGTCCTTGTAAACTTTTAAATACTTTATGCTTTAGTGTTGATGTACTCACTACATGTATTTATGATTGGAAATACATTGCTAGGAAGAAGCTATAGCTACTACAAACATCAAATTGAGGTAAGAATCACTTAAAATCATAAATTTGAAGGTTTTGGTTTTGGTTTTTATGAACACCGAATCGTAGATCTCTGTTGAGATTATTAATACATGTTGTAATTATCGGTTGGAATGATTAAATCGAGTTATAGACAAGCTATGTACCAAATTTCAGCTTCTGATTCAACTCCTATGTATGATTGTGATTACTAACTAGGTGTTTCAGTGTGTGTGTGTGTGTGTTCATCGTGTAATTGAAAACACGGCTTCAATGGCCTGATTTTGGTACTTAAAAGGTTTATAAATTGATGTTAATAAAGTGTTAATAAAGTATATTGGACTTTATACCGATTGATTTCACTCACAGGATTGGTACAAATTGAATGACTAAAAATTTGGAAATTTATGAACTGTTAAGTGATGAACTGCTTAAAATACCCAAGTGTTGAACTTCGCATATGAAGTTTGAATGATATGAACTTCAGATGGAAGTTCGGATGACATGAACTTCGGATCACATGAACACTCATGCAAACTTCGGATTATACACGTAGTTCGGATCATATGAACTTCGGATGACAATTTAAAGTGAAATTTTTTAAGTCATAAATGAATCAAGAAACTTAACTTCAGATCATATGGCATCCGAACTTCGGATTCATGGTGACATCTGAACTTCGGATGATATATTAGAGAATTTATGAAGTTGAAAACTACAAAGGATGGGACATCGGACAATCCGAAGTTCGGATCAATGCGAACTTCAGATGTGGTCTGAACTTCAAATTACTAAGTTGAAATTCAAAGTTAAGTTTTGTGAAAACTTATAAAATAAAACCAGTATTGATATTGATATACACTGACAAAACAATATCTTTGTGGCGTTGATTAACACACATTAAAGTATAATTGCGGTAAAAGCCCGTCTCATTAAGATTAAAGCCTACTGGTATTGTGTAAAACACTGTGGAAACCTTCCAGGGCATCATTGTTAAAATAAAATCACTGTGAGTGATAGATTACTGTTCTAGCATTTATTGTCATTGCATTCATATACATAATGACATGTTACTGTTGTTTATATGTAACACCCCCAAATAATAAAGAGGTAATTAAATATCCTAATAGTGTTTGATTATTATACTTATGGAATAATGGAAATTTATTGTTGATTGTCAAATAAACCATATTGTTGAAAGTAGTAATTATAAATTATGTCTAATAATAATTAGTATTGAAACTAGCAAAATACTTTATAATTTGAAAAGATGAATACTCAATATCATAGTGATATATTATTGTTGGTACATTAATAATAAGAGTTGATCATAAAGATGATTAGTTATGTAATATGCAAAATGGGTAGTAACTTTGTAATTGAAAGATAAATTTTGGATAGAGGGGTGCAATATGAAGTAGTGTGATTGTGTGGGGTGGTAAATGGCCAAAGGGCCAAAGCCCTCCCCCTTTCATTGTTAAAAATCGTTCAACACATACACACTTGCATTTGTGTGTGTGTTTTGTGCAAGAAGAAGATAAAACAAGAAGAAAGTAGGAATTGGTGGTGGAAATCAATTATTGGAGCGAAAATCTTGCAAATCCAAGTAGTTAGTGAAGGTATATCACTTCTCATCATCCTCTTGTCTTCTATGTCTTGATTTCCTCCATTAATGGAGTGTAACCTCGTAGTGGGTTTTATGTTAATTGATCATAAATGATTCCAATCGTTAAATTTGTTGATGTAGTATGTTAGTTGATCATAATGGAGCCATAATATGTTACTATATGTGTTGATTTGGTTGGATTGAGTTGGAAACTAAATTAGGGCTCAAATTGAGCCACGGAATCAAATGGTTGCATTTGTGATGTTTTGGAAGGTCAAAAGTGTTTAATTTATGTTGTATAATCAATCCCAAGTGTTGGTTTTGAGTTTGGTTGAGTTTTGAAATTTTGGGTGTTAAACCCGTAGGGGGAGGAAGTGTAAGTCTGTGAGCGACTCGACGATTCGAAACCTGCTGTCCAAAAATTTGATTTTGAGCTACGGGGTCCTATGCTAACATCTAATGCTTGTAAAATACATCTAAATTTAGTGTTTAAAGGTTTAATTCCACATTCGGGTCTCATGGAGTCCCGAAATGGATTAAGGCTTTCGATTTGGAACCCGAAATGTAATTGGAAAGGTTTTAGGAGTTGTTGAGAGAATTGAGCCTCTATGTTGGGATCCAACACTAGTTCACAACTTCTATTGAAGAGTCTAGTTGTTCCTAAAGTTGGAACATGAATCCGAGTTTGTTGGGTGTCGGATTGACCCAAAACACACGTTGTTGCCCGAACTCACACTCGGAGAACTTTATGGACTTAATAAGCTTTAGAGGCTTATATATTTGTTATCTAAATATCATGTAGGTGAATTGGATTGTTGAAGCCTATTTGAAGAAGCATTTACCTTATTTGGGCATTTCTGCGTTGAATTGAGACGTCAATGCTATAATTAGCCGACCACTGTGAGTTCTAGGATTAATGTAGAACACCAATTATATGTTAATTATTGTTTATGTTAAGGTGTTAACAAGCTATTTGATCATGCATATTGATATGCCGCATTGATAGATCCATTATAGCCATTATTGGACATGTTATCATGCATCATAAATTAAGGGTGTGCAAAAAAACCAAAAACCAAACCAAAACAAAAAAAATCAAAAAATCAAAACCGAAAAACCAAAACGTTTGGACTTTGGATTGGTTTGGACTTTGAATTTGCAAAAACCAAAATTTGGGTTTGGTTTCAGTTTGAAGGTCAATATAAACCGAAAAAAACCAAACCGAACCGAGGTTTTATAACTTTAAAATTTGTAAATGCTCTTCCTTCGTTACACTTCTTCATTTAAGTTTTTATTGAAAGTTTTAACTTCTTAATGTCTAAATTTTATATGCGGCTAAAATCACTTTGAATATTATGATGATGATAAATATTGTTGTTATTATTATTATTATTGGAATTGTATGTTGTCATGGTTTGAATGATAATATGATTTAATGTTTAAATATTGTTTGTGAAATAATATATAAAGTATTTTTATATTTTGATTATTTATCCACATATATGTTTATTCCTATATGTGTGTGTATGTGTGTGTGATTTTTGGTTTTGGAAAGAAAGACTTGAACTTGAAAACCATGAACAAAGAAAAACCGAAACCAAACCGAACCGAAATACAAACCGAAAAACCAAACTGTTTAAAATCCAAAACGAACGGTTTCTTGAATGTAGTTTTTTTTTTCCAAAAACCGATCCATGCTCACCCCTATCATAAATTGAATGGTATTGCCATGCTAGTTGATATCGTAGTGGACTGGTTGTCATGTAAGTTGTATTGTAAATACTACCTAAATGAGTGAGACAACATATGTCTCGGTGACCTTGTTGGTTGGTCAAAATGTTTGTATGACTATTTGGAGAGTCATTTATATGTCTAATTGATGTTAGTTGAGTACAATATTCTATTTGGACATTAAGCATTGAATAGAAGCAACACTTGTTATTGATTAGGCGAGTAGATATTGAAGCCATCATTAATTATTCATTATGACACATTGTTTGATAACTTATTTGGTTGTAGTTGTCGGTTAGAGCCGTTTAATTGGTAAGTCTGAAGTGGTAATTAATTGATACCCATATGTAAGGTTATGGTTGGAAACTTAATAATCAAAAGATAAAATTGATAACACATGAGACACATTATTCACATTAGATCATTCGTGACCAAATGGATTGTTGGGTGTCCAACATAATTGATTTGTGGGTAACCACTCCCGTACTTGATCGGGGTAGACATAGTTATATGTGTATGTGTATATATATATATATATATATATATATATATATATATATATATATATATATATATATATATATATATATATATATATATATATTGATTGGAAACCACTCTCGTACTTGTTCAGGGTAGACGTGGTCATCTATATATACATATAAAGATCGGATTGCGTCGGCTTCTTTCATGTGAGGACAGCAACGGGCAGCCTGCGGGCGATGATGAATAAACGTTGGGCTGCAAGCATGATGAGGCAACACTTGTGTTTGTGAAGTCATGAGTAGTACGTATTTGGTAATGTAATGGGCTGCCTGCAGGCGATATTAATTGAACGTTACAACATGCTATTACGACATTAATTAGTTTCACACATTGACTCGGCTGGGTCGTGCGGTGAAAGTGGAACTTGTGGATATCAATTATGTGATTTTAATCGTAATAATAATTTAGAATTCTATAGACATAAACATGGAAAATCGATAGTCCTCAATGAGGTGAGGTGAGCCATCACATGAGTTATAAATTGCTTAGTGTCAAATGTTTGATAATGGTTGAACTAATTGGATGTAAGGTCTACCTAACACAGATCTATCTAGACGCGGAACCGTCAACGAGTGCGGAATCCTCGTTAACGGGTAGACGGTAACTACCCTCACCAGGAACACGGAGACTATCAACGAGCTGTACGAACTACACAAGAACGCACCTACCAGAAGATTCTCTCCGAAACAACACTAACACTGATGATAACTCGAAATCGCTCTTTGCTTAATCACTCTCGAACTCTGCAAAAAGTCTGATAATATTTCGAGTCTATCCCTAATTATAGAGGCTAATTCTAGTCTGACATGGGCCAAACTCGAATCTGGCCCAAGGCCCATTCGAATTTGTCCTCACTGACACTCTCGAATCTGCCTCATAACACATATTCGAATCTGTCCAGGATCACATTCGAATCTGACATAGATTCGAATGTCTATCCTTATACAATTCGAATCTGACAAACTTGTATCTGAAACTTATGTTATTAACTTATGCTTGAATTAATCTTTGAACTTTATGTTTGAACTTCTTGTAATATGTTACATCAAGTTCAAACACACAATCAATAACTGTCAAACATATATAAACATATATATCAAACACTCGTTAATTCTCAATACTTTGAATATTACTTAAACCAAAATGTTAGATCGCTTAGACTGCTATCGTCACACAGGGTGTACCAACATTGGAATGCATGACATCATTATCATTGTTATATATATTAATCTTGGAATTTACTAAACAACTTTGTTTGTTGTTTACATTTTAGTTGTTAACATTTTTACGGGTTTTGTGATACCACGGATGAAGCTTTCAGGCTTCCTTATTGTTGAAGATATTAGATTCAAGACTAACGGTATAACTTGGATGTTGTGTTGGGTTTTGGGTAGCCGACTTCCTGGCCTTAACTATTCATTCACAGGATCATGACCTATGATGCATTAGTTGCAAAAGTTTTAATTCTACCCTAATTCCGCAAGTATTATTGTACTAATTATTGTTAATTAAACTTAAACATGTATTATTGTTGTATGGGTGTTTCATTATAAATATATCATTTGGCACTATGATGTGATCTATTGTTATTGATGCACTCTTGTACTTGACATGTTATAAACATGTAGCCAGCGCTCGTTTGAAAGTGCATCTTTTAGTACATGCTCCGGCATGATGATAAACTCATAATCTGGTGTGACCTGGGCTGAGGTTGACAGCAGGACATTGTCGGACTGATCATCGCATATACTCACTCCAATCACGTTGTACATCTCTGATCGATAATTGAACAGCCATGGAGACTTTGGTCTCAGAATCTGTGCTTCCCATCATGATGAACTCTCTGGTATCCATGTTTCCCAGCATGATGAAAACGCGTTATCCATGCCCTTCTTATGAAGGAGCAAACATTGCTCGCATACTCATTGGTTTTCGTGCCATAATTGTTGAATGTGTAATATGTTAACTCACTAAGCGTAAAGCTTACTCATTGTTGTTAAATGGTTTCAGGCAAAGGTAAATGAAAGGACCGAATATTTTAAAAACTAATTCCACCATTCACAATGCAATATAGCTAAAAAATACGGGATAATTTAAAATATTTTAAAGTCATACATTGATAAATAATTTAACCACGCAAGGTAATGAGTTACATCAACCAGAGTACGCTAAATAAGTTTAAGTTTACATGCCAAGTTGTAACATCCTTTCTTTTAACCTGGTACGTGAATTTACTTTATTGGATATTTAAATTATTATTATTGCGTTGGTCGACTAACATCCCGATTAGTGGATTATACGTGTCGGTACGGTGATATATGTGGTGTCGGGTTATTATTTTAGTGGATTAATTATAATTTTGAGATCACAGAATTAATCAGGATAAATTTAGATAAATAGTGAAAATGTGATATCGGGTTCGGGTTGTTGGGTCGGAATCTGCCTAAAATAGAAAGTATATATATAGAGGCTTCTTTTGAAACCTTTCTTTCTTCTCCGTCCTTGCCAAAATCAGAAATATAAGAGTGTGCGCCTGCGTGGTGTTCGGGAGCAGCAAGATCAACGAAGGATCCAAAAAAGAGGGGCTGGATATTAGCATCATCTTCATTTGTGTGTTCATTAAGGCAAATGTAAGAAAATACTGAAATTGGTTGCTGAAATTCGTCTATGTGTTGTTGAAATTGTGAAAATGGCTAATAAGCCTGTGGGGAGTGTTATATGTTAGTTTTGTGAGCTAAGGATAGCTGGGAAATCGAGTTTGGGGGCCTGGTTTAGCCCTTGTCAGCCATTTTCGACGATCAGAGAAGACATGCACGTCCGTGGTCGTGGTCGCGAACCTATGAGCGCGACCGCGATAAGTGTGGCGCGGACGGCATGACTTTCGACAGCGATTGAGGGCGCGGTCGAGATTGAGCACGACCGCGGTTCATAGTGCGGCTGCGATATCCCTTGAGTGCGGGCAGCGATCCGGTGGTTTGGGTCGGGTTTGTTTTAGGCTTTTAGGGTCCGTTTGGGGTTGTTTGTTGGGTTCGGTTTAGTTACAGGGTCTGTGCTTGGGTTTGTTTTGTATATCAGTTGGGTTTATATTAATATTCCGAGATCCGTTATGTATACAGGATCGAGCCGACAGCGATCTGAGCCACAATAGGATTCCGTTCAGCAGGTGATTCGGTGGATAAGTGAGTACTCGAGTTCTTTTCCAAAGCGTGCTTATTTTATGAGTTGTCTAGGTGATATTTGTATGAGACAGAGACGTGGCGCCTCAGGTATGATTCTATCTACCTTTATATATATGTGCGATGTGTATGAGTTCCAAGAGTATCCACGATGGGTTGTCGCGCAGGCTGACTGTCCCTAACCAGTCGTGAAGTATGAGAATGTATATATACAGCAAAGTCATTGCCAGGTCGCTCCTGTGCTTATTGAGTACCTAACCACTGCTGCGTGCGGTCTGTTAGCTGGGGAACGGCGTCCTCTTGAGTTGAGATGTGCACTCAGTTCTGAGTTTCACCAGAGATCTCAAGGCATACTTGAGTAGTGATATTCTATGTGCTATGTGTTGTGCTATATGTGTTTAATTCTGCAGAGTCTAACCCTCGCGTACTCACGAGCTTTCCAACTTACGTTTCCGAGTCTAACGTGTCTCAGGCAGTCAGACAGTGGGTTCCCAACTGCAGCAGCCGCAAAAGTAGGAGCTGGGACTTATAAGGGATTTTATATATGTGTAATTGCTGTACGCTGAAATCATCTTTTGGGAAAAGTGTTGATCTATACTTGTATGTGTATTCAGTATGTATGCTAGCTGATAGTCAGACTTCGAATGTAAGCGCAGTGATGTTAATTATCAGTATCAGACCCTTGGAGATGTTTGTATTAAAAGTTTTAATTATCAGTGATTTGCGTTAATCCCTGACATGTGTACTATGAGATAACTGAGATATTGCCACTTATGATATTATATTGACGTGACTTTTATGTGTAAAAAAAGGGTGTTACACAAGTCATCTAGGTTTCTACCCGACCATAAAATAAGCAGTACAAAAGTAACGTCTCGGTCTACAAAAGTCAGCTGTCTCATATTGGAGCCTTACCCTTATATGCTCTACTTGAAATGTAAAGTAACCACAACCGGGGTAAGCCATCGCTCAGAGAGTAACAAGATTTAAAAACATAACAGTACATATGTAAATATGCATGAAATAGAAACGAAGCATGAGTTCAATAATTTCCTATGCGCCCCTCATCCGAGCTGGTGCCAGTTAAACGACACAACCCCTCATCCGAGCTGGCACCGGTTTAACAAAAAACTTGGGGGCTAACCGACCCGGCCTACACACAGTAGCGTCGGCGCCCAAATCCACGTCGTGTAGTACAAGTATGCATACATGGAATTCACGCTTACACATAGCCATAGATTTCTAACAGAATGGTAGGATAAGTATATCATGTGATCGACATAATCATGAAAATGATAATAACATGGTAGGATGATACAAATGAAATGAATATAACACATATGCATAAACACATATAACTAATCATGCAGAAAAATCTGTTACTCACAATGCAAATAAAAGTGGCTCTTCGAAGTGCTATCAACGAAGTCATGACCAACCGCACTATCTGAATCCATCACACCTGGCTACCAACCTGATAATAAAAGCATGTTGCTTGATTGTTACTATTCTTAATCATCTAACCCTATAATCCTTCCATTAATCGATAAATCCAAAGTCTAGGGACTAAATTGATAAATATTTAATTATGTGGCAAGATCGCTAAAATTGTTAAAACTTGAGATTTTTATGTTCTATTTTTTTCTTTTTCTTTTGACCAATACTAATAATTGTACGTTCGAACCTATTACGGCTAAAGGAGTTGAAATTTATAGTATTTGTCATTAATTTATATATATTATATTAATTTGTTTTTCTTAAAAGTATTTTGGCTTGTATTTCTATTTTAAGTTTTTACCAATCAATAACCGAGTTATTAATTAAATCAATAGCTTATATTTATAAACCATTCATTTAATCTAATTATAATTCATAATCACTATATTAATTTTAAAACATTGATTCAATTAAAAAAAGGATCCAAAATCCAAAACCCATTTAAATTTCTAACCCAAAATACTTAGACCCAAAATGTTAATTAAATCCAACAATTATGTTGGACCATGGTCCAAACCCAAGTATTTACCCTACAACTCAAACCCATTAATCCCTACATTGATCCACGCCCCATGAAATTAAACCCGTCCATCTCTTTTTTTTTTCCTGCAACGTAAACAGAGGGAGAAGAAGGCTAACAAATGATACAGCAGTCAGCCTGCACACCAGGGATGGGGACCGGCCAGCCACCGGACTCTGGCCACCACTATCCCCCATAATTCACCTTTTGAAACATTGATTTCTTACTCATTTTTATTCCAAACTTTAAATTCCAAAATTTTTGGAAATCCTCTATTTAATTCCAACTTTTGAATTAAACCTTCTTAAAGTATCTAAATCGTGGTTATAATCATATTTACATTGGGTTTTATACTAGAAATCTGATTAGTAATATCACCCACACAAACCCATTTGAAGGTGTAACAATGGAGTTTCTTGAAAAAAAATTGAAGATGATGAAGTTTGAAGCATCTTTTAAGTTATTTCAGAATCTAAAAAAAGCAAACTAATAACATATTTGAATCATTATTCATACTATAACTGAAAACTGAAAGTTTGTATCAATACCTCAAAGAAAGAATAAAGGAATTAATAAAGAAGAAGAAGACGGAGCTCCAAATGGTGAAGATGATGGAAGTATTTCTTTCATTATTAAACACTGACTTTTTAATTTCTATTGTGTTGTGTTGTTCTATGTTTTTCATAATGAATGAAGAAGAAGGATTGCTGATGAATAAAAAGAGTGAGAAATAGAATGAAGACAAGAGAAGTCATGGGGTGACAAAACCCATGGCACCTAATTTGGTGAATTATGAACCTCACCATTTGAAAGTCGAACAAGGAGTATTATTTAGTAAGTAATATCCAAAATTCACAATTTGACAATTTACTTTAACTAATTTATATGTCTAATCACGTACAATATAATTAAAATCGTATTTCTCAACTTTAAATAGATAATTTGTTATTTTTCATATTTAAATATTTTTTGAAATCACGGATGTTACACTAAAAGCATAGTTGGACCTTCTACTTAGGCTATTACATCCTGTCTACCGGGTATTCCTAGAAGCTATTGGTAACTATAAGGATTATGTCGGCACTTGGGCCTAGGCGATAACCACCACACCAGTCGTTCAAAAAAAACTATAAGGATTATGTAGCTTTGGGATTGGGTACTGGATATATTGTTGTAGTAAATAGTTATGATGTAATAGACAGATTTTGTCCTTGTAAACTTTTAAATACTTTATGCTTTAGTGTTGATGTACTCACTACATGTATTTATGATTGGAACATTAATTAGAATGTTAATATTGTGTTTGTATGTTGATTTTGGAACTTATATTACGATTGTAAGGGAGGATGTTTCAGTTTGGTATCAAAGCATTAGTTTGAGGTCTCAAGCGTCTGCGAGGACATGGACTCAAACTCAGGTTATGATATTAGAATGGACTCCTAGGAGATGATCTGAACTAAGATAGAATCGACATGAATAACGGGAAAGTAAAGGGTAGCTATAAATAAATATATCAAGGTATATATGTTCTAATATTACTTGCTATATTCCTGAACATGTCTTGAGAAGATTGACTCCTCGGCAAATGTTCCAAATGATGCAAAGCATGATGGAACACAATAACGAGCGTCACACCAAGATGATGGCTGACCAAGTTCAATCATTTACTGACCAGCTTAGGGCTCGGGATGAAGCCGAGGCTAAGCGTAGGGCAAACAAGAGGAAGGATAAAGAACACCAACACGGTGATCAGGGTGACAGGGAAGAAGACTCTGGTTCATCTAGCAAAGCTAAAGGTTGTAGGTTTAAGGACTTCAAGGGAAATGGAGACATTGTATTTGATGATACTCGGGATGCGGTTACGACATTGGAATGGATTACTGCCACGGAACAAACCTTCCAAATCAACGATATGCTGAAAATGATAAAGTTCGATATGGCACTGCCATGTTTACAAAGGATGCTATGATGTGGTAGGATGCTATGGTGAACGTACTAACGAATGAGGCCATATCGAACATGTCTTGGACTGAATTCAAGGAAGTATTCACTCGGCAATACTGTCATGCTGATGAGAAATGTCGTTTGGTGGCGAAATTCATGGGATTGACTTAGGGAACAAAGACGGTTGCACCCCATCATATTGACACTAAAGAAAGGAAAATACAGCGATTTGAGGCTGGTTTGGATCTGGAGATACACTGAAAAATGAGCAGTGTACGGTATACTACTTTTGCTGGAATGTTGGAGCCTGCTTGCAACGTGGAGCAGATTTTGGTACTCTTAGGGTGCGTTTGGTACTGAGAAAAGAAATGATGAGAATGGAAATGGAAATGGGGGAGAATTGGAATGGGGGAGAAATGGAATTAAGTGGAGAATTGAAATTGTGTATCTTGTTTGGTACCAACAGAGAAATAAAGAGGAGAATTGGTGGCTCAGGTGGAGTAGAGACAAAAGACAGTCAATTCTCACCATTTCTCTACAAAATGGAGAGAATTGCATTTCTCCATATTTAGCCTTCAAACAATTCACAGAGAATTCAATTCTCCGCCCAAAAATTGAGAGCAATTCTCCCAAACAAGAGAAATCACAATTCTCCCAACCAAGAGAAATCACAATTCTCTCCCCTCAAATCTCTCTACCAAACAGCCCCCTAGGGTATGTTACGGGATCAACTGTTGCGGGTTTAACCCAACCATCACCACCAAAGAGGCAGCGAGAGTCTGGTTATTCTGGATCATCACAGTCATCTCAACAAACATCAACTTCACCAACAAGGGGAAGGGCTTTCTCAGCCAATACTGAACAACGAGATTGTCGTCGATGCCGAAAGACTAATTCTAGGGAACGCAGAATCCAGGATATTTATTGCTACTGCTGTGGGCAGAAAGGGTATGATGGAGATAATTATCCCCGAAAAGCTGAAGCATGCTACAACTATGGCAAAATTGGCCATCTTGCACGGGATTTCCGTAAGCCCCCACGATCCAAATCAACCCAACAATCAACCGCAAGGTCTTCTGGAGCTTCTACTACTCGAAGAGTACAAACCTCGAGGGCACCAACTAGCTCTTTCCAAATTACTACCAAGGAAGCAAAAGATGACCCTGAGGTGGTCACGGATATGATTTTAGTAAATTCAATCCCCGCATGCATTTTATTGATTCTTGAGCGAATTGCTCATTTGCCTCCACTACATTTGCACAACAACTCAACATGCCTACATCCAATCTACAATTTGTACTTGACATCGAAACTGCTAGCAACATGTTAGTTAAAGTTGATAAGGTGTATAAAAATTGTACGTTACTGATATAAAATGTAGTATTTAACTTGGATCTGATTCCCATGGAGTTCGGGGAATTTGATGTCATTGTGGGTATGGACTGGCTTGTCCATAATGAAGCTCAAATAGTCTGCAAGAAAGATGATCAAGATTACTACTCCAAAAGGTGGTGATATATGTATATATGGGGATAGGCAGAAAGGCGATTTTTGCCTAATTTCTATTGTGAAAGCCCGAAAGCATGTCGCTAAGGGTTACTCAGCTTATCTGGCCTACGCTATTGATGCAAAGGCTGAAAATAAATCTCCCTTTACCGTTCTTGTTCAATCTAAATTTCCGGACGTCTTTCCGGATGATATCTCAGGGTTACCACGAGACCTCAGATGGAATTCCGTATCGATCTCGTTCCTGGAGGTTCTCTAATATCAAAAGCTCCATATCGTCTAGCTCTTGCAGAGATGCAGGAAATGATGAAACAATTAGAGGAGCTACTTGACAAGGGCTTCATACATCCAAGTTCTTCTCCTTGGGTCGCTCATGCACTCTTTGTTAAGAAGAAGGATGGTACTTACGCATGTGCATTGATTATCACAATATCAACAAGGTAACCATCAAGAATAAATATCCTCTGCCCCGAATTGACGATCTCTTCGACAAGTTACAAGGCACAAGTTATTTCTCGAAGATAGACCTTCGATTGGGGTATCATCAACTTAAAGTCCATGAATACGACATTCCTAAAACGACTTTCAAAACTCGGTATGGACATTACGAGTTTCTGGTGATGTCATTCGGTCTTACGAACGTGTCGGGTGCTTTTATGGATCTCATGAATAGACTTTGTCAGCCGATGCTTGACAAATCTGTCATCGTCTTCATTGACGATATTGTTATCTATTCAGAGACCGAGGAAGAACATTCTGTACATCTTAGAGAGTTGCTAGAGTTGCTTTGAAAAGAGTGACTTTATGCCAAATTCTCTAAATGTGAATTCTAGTTGAGGTAGGTACGTCTCAAGATTTGATACGAATTCATTTCTTAACTCTGAAAACTAAATTGTAAACTCTTATTGACATTAAAACTTATTAAAAAATTTAGATACAATTCTTAGGGCACGTGATAATTGATGCTGATATTTTTGTTGATCCAACAAAGATTGAGGTTATCCAGAATTAGGAGTCTCCACGTAATGCCTTTGAGATTCGCAGCTTTTTGGGGTTGGCTGGTTACAACCGCTAATTTACCAAAGATTTCTTTAAGATCGCGGTTCCACTCACAAAGCTTACATGAAAGGACACAACATTTATTTGGGAAGAAGAACAACACGTGGCCTTTGAAGCTCTGAAGAAATTGTTAAATGAAGCGCCTAAGTTGACCCTACCAAGGGAAATGAAAACTTTGCTGTGTATACCGATGCTTCAGGCATGAGGGTGGGATCAGTGTTAATGCAAAGATGAAATGTCATAACATATGCTTCAAGACAACTTAAGTTGCACGAGAAAGATTACTCTGCACATGACTTGGAGTTAACGGTTGTAACTTTCGCACTTAAGCTTTGGAGGCATTATCTTTACGGGACAAAGTGTCAGTTGTATACCGATCATAAAAGTTTGAAATATATATTCAGTCAGACGGACTTGAATATGAGACAACGCGGATCCATGAAGCTATTTAAGGATTACGATTGTAAAATCCTGTATCATCCTAGAAAGGCAAATGTGGTTGCGGATGCCCTAAGTAGAAAAGCTTATTGTAAGGATTATTGTTATGCCTTAACTTCTACAATGCTGACTTCAAACATAATGGATGATGTAAGGGATGCTCAGCTGCAAACATTGAAGGAAGAGAATGTCACGGATGAAAATATCAGGATCCAGCTGCCTTTAATGCAAGATTATGGAACTGGATTGAAAGGTGTATATGGCAGAATATGGGTTCCTAGGTTTGGGGGTATGCGTGAAGTGATTTTAGAAGAAGCCCATCAATCAAAATTCTCAATTCATCCTGGAAGTACAAAAATGTATAAAGATGTGAAAGCTGACTTCTGGTGGCCGGGGTTGAAAAGAGACGTTGGGCTATATGTGGAAAAATGCAGAACATGTCGGTTGGTCAAAGCCGAACATCAACAACTCTATGATAATATGCAACCGCTTCCTGTGCCAGAGTGGAAGTGGGACCATATTACTATGGACTTTATCACAAAGCTACCAAAGACTCGTAGACAAAATGATTCAATCTGGGTCATCGTTAACCGATTGACTAAATCTGCGCGCTTCATTCCCATCAGAGAAACTTACTCGTTAGAACGCTTGACTCAGATCTATATGAATGAGATTGTCACAAGACATGGAGTGCCTAAGTCTATTGTTTCTGACAGAGACAATAGATTTACTTCTAACTTTTGGGCCGCATTACAAGTGGGTCATGGTACTCGCATTGCTATGAGTACAACTTATAGACCACAATTTGATAGACAGAGTGAAAGCACAATATTGACTCTGAAAGATACGCTAAGAGCTTGTAGTATGGACCTCGATGGTAACTAGGATGATCATTTCCCTTTGGCTGAGTTCTCTTATGAGTTCTCTTATAACAACAGTTACCACTCCACAATAAAGATGGTGCCGTTTGAGTTTCTATATGGAAGAAAGTGTATAACTCTGACTTGCTGGAGAGAAACGGGTGAAACTCTTATTATTGGACCTGCACTATTACAAGAAACGATGAGAAATTCCAGTTAATTAGGCAATAGATGAAAATGGCTCAAGACAGAAAAAAGAATTATCACGATCGCCGCCACCAGGCAATAGAGTTTCAAAAGGACGACCGGGTATACTTGAAGGTGTCTCCGATGAAAGGAGTTACAAGATTTGTGAAGTGAGTAAAGATATCTCCTCGATTTGTAGGTCCCTTTCGCATTATTGAAAAAAAATCAAAAACCAGTCATACCATCTTGTAAGGTCACCACGTCTACGGATCGGATCGCGCGACGCCGTCTAACGAGTGCGGTATCCTCGTTAGACGCTTAACAGAACGATCACGCGCGAAACACGGAGCCGAACACGATGCTAGCCGATAGGAAACCGACCCCACACAGTGTATTGCTCCTAAAACTCTCTGAAACTCTTTCTAGCTCGCACGTGCACAGATACAAGTCTGTTTCTCCAAAAGTCTTTGAAATAAACAGATTAAGTTCATATTATAACACTTAAGTTCGTTCAGGCCCAAGCCCACAAACTTATTAATTTCAAGCCCAAGAACCTACGAACTTAGTCTAGCTAAGTTCGTATGGTGTGACTTAAGTTCGTGGCTTTATCCTTAAGAACTATTATTCACACTCAAGAACTTATCTTCACATTCAAGAACTTAACATGCAAATTAGTCATTATACACAATTATGAACAAACAAACATGACTTGTATTAATAAAGCCTTTTCTATTACATATGACTATCTACTACATATCTAGACTGCTATCGTCACACAGGGTGTACCAACAGACTCCCCCTTGACAATAGCTTCTAGTTAGATATTCATTAATATACAGAACTAGGATTATTTAAGTTGATACCTGCATACAGACCCTGTTCAATGCAAACTTTAACCACTTTCTGGTACTTCTTGCCTTCTGAGCTCTAATCTTCATGAAAGTAGATAGGCTGCTCATGAAGCTTCAGCAAGTCACCTCGAGAAAGGTTTACAAGATGCAGAGGATCATATGCCTGCAAAATAACTTTCTCGTCTTTGTCTTCCATTATTGCTTCGGTTTTCTCGTTGTCAACGTACCACCACCTCATGTTCTTTAAAAAGTCTTGTGGCATAGTCTTCAACGAAACTTTCTTTAAGCACTTAAAGGGTTTATAGAACATCTTCATCCACAGTCTGCCAGTCAATGGATCCATTCTTGTTTCATCCATGACTCTCTTCCCTGTCCTTGGCCTAATTATCTCAAACCTCCCAGACCAACCTTCTCTTCTGATAATATTTGCTATCACTTCAGCATATTGGTCGTCTCCCAGGTTGATCAACATTTTCCATGCCAGCTCTTTTACTTCACACTTAGGCAATGAATTAAAAACTATAAACTTTCTCCTCAGGTACTGAAGCCCATCTCTTCTTTTTAGAACAAATAGCTGCAGTTCCCTGTCAAAGAACTAGCTTAGAATCCCTCCAGATAACTTTCCTGGAGTAGGCACTTTAATTTTCTCCTTTACTGCCAATTCTGCTTTTTTCTCTTCCTTCTTGAACCAGAGGTTCCTCTTTTCCTTTTTGGTCAGCTCCCTATCTGGCATTAGAGGTACATCAAAGTCCGATTCATCATTAAGTGTAAATCTCAACACATCTAGATCTATCGGATTCTGGTTTGTATTTACATATCGCTCAGTAATAGGTTTCTTTTGTATCACTACCTCACCAGCTTCATCATCTTCCTCCATCACAACCTCATCGTCTGACATCCAATCATGTATATCTTCTGGAATAAATTCTCCTTCCTCAAGCTCTTCCTGATCTAAGTCATCTTCAAAATCAAATCTTACATCATCGTCATATTCCAACCCAGCCAAGGCTCCAATTATCTCATCTTGAACACTTTCTGAAGCTCCGGGAGCCTTGCCTTTACCTTTGTCTGAGCCTGATGATCCAGGCTCCCCCTGCAAATCAGCTTGCTGAGCAGTCTGTTGAGAAAGATCTGCTAGCTCACTATCTTTTTGTTGTGCACCAGGGTCACCTCCTTCATCCTCTCTATGGCTCCCCCTCAACTATTCTCCTCTACAATTCTCCCCCTGAGCTGCACGATCTTTTAATATTTGCTCCATTAGGGTCTGAAGAGTTACTATTTGTTATTGTTGGGCAGCCACTGTTTGATCTAAATTTGCATTATGTTGATCTAAAAGAGCATTATGCTGTTGTAGCTCTTGGACTACCCTTGTAAGTTGAAGGATTTGGACTGATTGGACATCTACAAGAGCTTTCAGTTGAATAATGGTTTGGTCGTCTGTCGATGGCGTTGTTGATGTTGATGGAATGGCGGTTGATGATGATGGAGCGACGGTTGATGATGATGGAACAGCAGGTGATGGTGATGGAGCGGCGGTTGATGATGATGAAGCTTATTGAGCTAGGTATTGGTGCTTGGCCCGTTGTTGCATTGCAACCAATGCCTCTTCATCGAGTACAAAGTCTTCATCTCCTTCATCTTCATCACGAAAACTAAAAGCTGGATGACGAACTTTTTGACGACGAACTACTATCCGAGTTCATGAGTGTCAAAGGAAGTGGAAGGATTCGCAGCTTCCCTTATATCTCGCTCAATGTCCGAGTCTGTATTAGACTCGGTCTTTATAAATACTTCTGTTGATTCGGGCTGGTAATTCTCTATATCTTTGAAAATGTCGTCCATTGCCATAGGCGGTTGCAGAATATCATTGATCAGCTCCTCAGTATTAGATTCCTGAGCTGATCCTCCTTGAGCAAAGATCTCCTCCAGTGTTTCTTGAATCGGATCAGCCTGGGGTTGTGACGTAGAGGCCCTAGCTATTGCTGTCGCTCTTGGAGCAGGCTGAACAAAAGTAACTGGGGGTTGTTGTGCTGGTGGCTGCTATTGCGGGTTCTCCATTACCCATGCCTCTCCTTCTTGAGCTACAAAATTTGGGTCTAAGAGAGCTCCAATAAGTGGAGTCATTGGCGGTCTAACATTTTCCGCCTAGCAAGAGTTATGGCTTTGGCAGTCAGCAAAGACTCTCTTGTCTATTGCTGCGACCATGACCACCTCCGGTAGTGGTGGCAAATTTGGCAAGAAGTGCCTTATGATCATTATAACAAAACGTGGATATAGCAGAAATCTTTCTCGTGTTGGTGTAGTTATTTGATTCACAAACTCTGCAAAGAAGAGACTTGCAAAGTTGAATGGCTTGTTGTATACTAACGAGATCATCCCTGACTGTAATGTGGATGTCATCGTATCAAAACCGGCCTTTTTGGTGCAAAACATACAAGCATGACGTGCATGAGATAATGTCATTGCCCAATCAATCCACTCTTCACGTAGGATGCCTTGGCCAAATCTAGTGCATATCCCATGCGTTGAAATACTGCTTGCCTTATTGCTGCTGGAAAGTCAACTGGACCATTTTCTTGTTCTGCTGTTCCCAACTGTAGAATTTCTCGTAGATTATCAGCCGAGAATGAAATATTTTGTCCATTAATTGATGCTCGGAGAACCAGAGGTATAATTGAACTATCCACATGCAATGAGGTCCAAAATTGACGTATGTATTGGAGTATCAGTGTCCGATTGTGGGTCAATGCGTACACTTTCCTCGATCTCGTAAAAAGTTCAAGAATCTCCCTGTACTGCCTTACTTCTGGCGCTTGGAGGTTAATGCTCACCACCATATTGTGCTTATTGAAAAACGCACGATCAGCCATTCCTGCACATGCAATAAATAGTTAGATTTTAAAAAATTAAAATTTTGGAATAAAAATAGTACATACGAACTTAGATATGTTCGTATGTACTAGTATCATTCGAACTTAGTAGCAAGTTTGAACCTTTCAAACTTAGCATTAAGTTTGTATGACCTTTCGAACTTAGTTAAGTTCGAAGCCTGTCGAACTTGTTAAAAAATATCTACAAGTTAGTGATGGCCACAAGTTCGAAGTTGGCTATTTCAAAGTCAAAACTCATGATTTAAACCTGTTTAGACTTAAATGACTAATGAATCTAGTCCTACTAGGTTCTAATAGAGTTTATTGAGTTTTTATTTCAAGTATTATGACCCTATACTTAGTATTTAAGAACACCTAGTATTTGGTTAGTTTTATACCCAAAATACACGATTTTAGATCCCTACCAGTCCAAATTAACACTTACTTAGTTCTTTGTGTGTTAAATCGACAACAACTATTTGTAAGTCCGAGATGGAACTGAAAGAAAGTTGTATCACGGGAACAAAATCGAAGGAAACCCGATAACTTCGAGATCGCCCAAAACAAGTTCATAATTAACTTATAAGTTCGTGAGGATATATGTTCGAAGTTAGGTGACAGAATGAACTTGACCTATTTATAGTCCCACCGTGCTACGAACTTAGTTGAATAAGTTCGAACTTATCCTAAGTTCGTTTGAAACTTCAAACTTAGGTCTAGTTCGAACTTAAATGAAAATTTTGAAAACTTTGAAAAATTTTCAACTTTTGCAACCTTTTTACTTTTTACAACTTTTACAACTTTTCGAAACACCTCATATTAAGCAACATGATTACCACGCAATTTCGTTTCTCCAACTAAAATGCATCCTAGTAAATGACCTCGATCCTTTTTATTAAAAATAAAAATAGAAATAAAAATAAAAATAAAAATAAAATGAATCGAATTAAATTTAAAATTTTAAAAAAATAAAATAAGATAAGACAAAGTAAAGTTAAATTGCAGAAATTTAAAGATAAAAACTCACTAAACTAATTCTTTTTGCAAGAGAGTCATAGAAGGTTCAATCAGATAGCGGTGTAAACGCACTTTCAGTATTGCACTTTCACACTTTGGAATTTTTTATTCATTTGGTTGTTTGTCGTAACATACACTTCAAGTCGATTGTCGGTATGTTTATCCATTTAAACACTCAACACTTAGGATTTTCCTATGGACTTTTTATTTATCAAAAAATTACCTTACGTGTCCCCTACTTAGACATACTTCTATGATCAAGGCAGACACATAATGATTATGACTTTTTGGTATTTGCAAATTATCTTTAAAAGGCAAACGTCGGACACAGTTCTGTATTTACATACAACAGAGTGTCTTAGTTTGTCTTAGAGTTCCTATTATGTTAGCAAGACAGCAGTGACAGGTCTGTACTCGCGTACAACAAAGCGACATATCTTGCTAGTTTAAGTCAAAACAGCGGTGATAGGTCTGTACTCACGTACAACAAAGCGACATGTTTTGACTTCCTTTACAAAACTTTTTTTTGTTAAGATGTATTTTGATGAAGACATACATCCCCCAGATTAATTTGCATACCTCATTCATAAATATTGTCTGTATGCCTCTAACATAGAAATTAAGACCTTTTGGTCATACATCTAACTTAGTTACACATAAGACATTTTCTTGATTATTTTATTAGCTTTTAGGAAATCCTTCATGTATTATGCCTACCAACATATCAAACAAAGAATATGTATATCACTTAGAGTTTATAGTGCATTATGTGTGAAAGTTTAACACTTATAGTTTGTTAGACTGTTCTAAGTTTCATCACTTTGAACCTTAGACTCTAAGACTTCTCTCTTGTTTTCAATATTCTCTTTTTTTTTTTTGAAATTTTTTATGGTTTTCCATCTTTTTTATTTGTTTTTCACTTTTAAGTAAAGTAACTAATAAGATAAACCAATAACTTAAAAAAAATTTAAAAGGAAAGAAAAATCTACTAAGGTCAGGTTACTCCGGATTACGCATTCCATTTAGTTGGACTAGCAACTCAAAGCATGATCTATCAAATGCTTTTGTGAAGAGATCCACATTGTTGTCTTCCGTTGAAACTTTTACCAATTTAATCAGGTTTTTCTCGGCACAGTCACGAATAATGTGATGTCTTATGTCTATGTGCTAAGTCTTACTGTGCTTAACCGAATTATTTGTGATGGCAATTGTGGACTGATTGTTTATTCTAATGGGAGTATGAGCATAAGTCAAACCGTAATCCCGCAATTGTTGTTGAATCCATAGAACCTGTGAACAGCAACTACCAGCAGCTACATACTCAGCCTCGCACGTTGATACGGCTACCGAAGTCTATTTCTTGCATTTCCAGGACACCAATCTCCCTCCAAAGAACTGACAACCACCCGTTGTTGACTTTCTGTTCAAGCTACACAATCCATAGTCTGAATCCGTGTAAGCTTCAAATTCCAGATCTCCATCAGCATGATACCAAAGTCCCAGCTTCGATTTCGACTTCATGTATCTCAGAATCCACTTCACAGCTTTCATGTGCATCTCCTTTGGGTTAGCTTGAAACCTGGCACAAATACAAACAACAAACATTATATCAGGTCTTGAAGCAGTTAAATACATGAGTGAACCGATCATGGCCCGATACAAAGTCGGATCCACATCAGTATCACTATCGGTACTCAGTCCGAGATTATGATTGACTTGTATAGGAGTACTGAAGTGTGCCGTAAGTTTAGTTCCTTCCATCCCGAAGCGCTCTACAATGTCATAGACGTACTTTGTCTGATGAATGAACATCCCCTCCTTTCGTTGTTCAACTTGCAAACCGAGAAAGAAGTTCAGCTCTCCCATCGCAATCATCTCAAACTTTGACTTCATAACCTTCTCGAAATATTTGCACATTTGTTCGTTTGACGACCTGAAGATGATGTCATCCACATACACTTGTACCAGTATGAAATCTTCACCTTTCCTCTTAACGAATAGTGTACTATCTATTCTCCCTCTCTCAAAGCCGTTGTCTAAGAGGTGAGTAGACAGTGTCTCATACCACGCCCTAGGTGCCTCATGTAATCCGTACAGAACCTTATCCAATCTATATACTATGTTTGGATACTTGGGATCAGTAAACCCTGGCGGTTGCTCGACATACACCAATTTTTTCACTTTTCTGTAGAATAAGGCACTCTTGACATCTAGTTGATATACTTTGAACCCTTTGAAGGACGCGAACGCCAGAAACAATCGAATAGCCTCAAGCCTCGCTACTAGTGCAAACACTTCATTATAATCAATCCCTTCTTCTTGGTTGAACCCTTTGACTATGTGTCTTGCCTTGTTACGAGTAACTACACCCCCGATCATCCCGTTTGCCCTTAAAGACCCATTTGGTCCCTATAGCAACTTCTCCTCGAGGTAAAGGCACTAACTCCCAGACTTCTAGCTTTCTGAACTGTGAAAGTTCCTCTTGCATAGCTTCAACCCAAGAATTATCCTTTAGAGCCATTTGCACATTCTTTGGCTCAACTTGTGAAATGAAACACGAGTATAAACACGTGTGAAATGCCTCAGAGTCGTTGATCATCGATAACATCACTGTATTACTATTCACACTACTCCTAGTTCTCACACCGGCATTCAGATTCCCTATGATGTCTTCAATCGGATGATCCTTATTTACCCTCGATGTTTTAATAGCATCGACCTGAAGTTTATCTCCCAAATTTGATCCTATTTCACCTAATGGGGTGTGACTTCAGACAGAACATTCTCCTTGTGATCACTGTCTTCTGAGGCTGAATTGTTAGTCTGATTCTCATCCGTAAGCAACAAAGGTTCATTATTTGTTGGGGACCCGTCTTCTGTCGATGTAGTCTCAGATGTCGTGGGAATGCTCGAATTTGGAAAAACTCTACCTTCGTCATTGAGATTTAAGGATGAGAAGTCATTTTCTACAGTTCTTGCATTTCCACTAAACGAAATGTTAAATGATTCAAACACTGAGTCATAATCAAATAACCATTCTGGACCAGTTTGGGGTTCGTGTGAATAACTTGTTACATCAATGTTAAACATGATTTCAACTGTACCAGTAGTTTTATTAAACACCCTCTTGTTTGGTGAGTTTGGGACATAACCTAGGAAGTACCCTTCGTCAGCCTTTTCACCAAACTTAGGTTGATGTTTTGTTTTTAATAAAGTACAAGGCACCCCAAACGGTTCAAAGCCAGTTAAATTCGGTGGTCTTTTATTCAGAACTTCATAACAGGTTTTGTTCAATGATTTAACAGTAAGGACTCTGTTTAATACATGACAAGCGGTATTCACTGCCTTCCCCCAAAACATGGTTGGAATCCGAGAGCATAATGCTTGCTGCTTCAATCAAAGTCCTGTTCTTACGTTCTGCCAACCCATTTTGTTATGGCTCATATGGTACACTAAATTGATGCACTATGCCTTTAGTTAGGCAATATACACCAATTACTGCATTTTTAAATTTTGTTCCATTATCACTTCGGATACGTTTTTCCCTTTTCCCGTATGAGTTCTCGACTTGGTCTAAGAACCCAATCAGCGTGCCTGCTGTCTCGCCCTTTGTACCTAAAAAGAAAACCCAAGAGAAACGTGAGTAATCATCAGTAATAACTAAACAGTGCCAACTATACTCCTTTTGTTGATTGGACCGAAGAGATCCATATGCAGCAAATCGAAGGTGGAAGCGATTGAGTTCTGAGTCTTTGATTTGTGTGACTTCTTATGTTGTTTTTTTCTTTTTGCATGGTACACACTTATCTTCGAACTGAAAACTCTTCAATGGAACACCTTGCACAAGGCCATTTTTCGTGATGAAGTTCATCTTCCTTAAGTGCAAGTGTGCCATACGTCTGTGCCACAACAAAGATTCGGACTCTGAAGCTTTTGATAGTAGACAAATAGAACCCATTGATGAATCTGCTACTGACATGTCCATCATGTACATATCATTCACCCTTGGAGCTTTCGTCATAACCCACTCTTCAGGTATCTTGAATCCCGGCTTTAGCACTAACGCTTCTTTATCAGTAAAGAGGACTGAATGTTGTTTATCATAGATCTGAGGGAAACTAATGAGATTGTGATCAAGCTTATCTACATACTAGGCTTGATCAAGATTGATCGTCCCATTAGTGACTACTCCAGTTCCAGTGATATTTCCTCCTTTATTCCCAGCAAATGACACAAACCCCTTTTTCCCACTCTTGAAGTTCGTCAGTAGACTTCTTTCCCCAGTCATGTGACGAGAGCAACCACTATCTATGAACCATTTGTTGTTAAGACCTGTAGTTAACTCCTGCACATGAAAGAAAATAAATTAGTTATCAAGGGGAACCCAAGCCATGACTGACTTGGTAATACCATTCTCATCCACATACTTGAAGTCTTTCAAATACCCATCTCTCCTTTTAGGTGACTTGGGTTTTCGATTAACAACCTGTTATGGAGCTGAGTGATTAATATTTACTCTTGGCCTTTGGATTTTCATCTGCTTTGGAGCCCTAGATTAATTTCGGTTATAATGCATTTCATTTGTATACCCCTAGGCTCTTCCTGGTGTCTGATGTCTGTTAGGTGTATGTGACCTAACTGGAGTATAACTCCTCTTAGGTGTAATATTCCTAATGACAGGCTGTGGTCCAGACCTTGAACTAGGGACCCTATTCGGCGAATTTGTCCTAAGCCCTTCATTCTGTCTGATCGACACCGGTATTTGCTTAACACCTACTCGTGTTGTTGCATTCAAGTTCTTTTCAGTATTTTGAGAACTACTTGAACATGCAATACTAGGCACTGCTTTTAAGGCTTGTTGATCTTGCTTCCCTACGGTAGGTGTAGACTCTGGTTTCTTATAGGGACATCTAGAAGCAATGTGACCTTTTTCGTGACATCTAAAACAAGACATTTTGTCAATAGGCTTCTTATAGGTACCCTTTGACTTAGGAGTCTCACTAATGTCCTGTTCTTTTGTTTCAACAACTTTGTTCAACACCTCTTGGTTATTATCACTTACAGTTTTGCCTATTCTAGTTTTGCTTCACTCGTAGACTGCACAAACTTAACAGTTTTCTTAACCTTAGGGATTGCTGTTGACACCCTAGTTGTTGTTGCCTTATCAGTCTTAATTACAGTTGCTTCCTCTGAATCAACCGTTTCTGTAGTCTTATCCTAAGGTAGAGGCACATAGTTATTATTGAACGGTGGAGGGACATCCTGATATCCTAGGCCCACTGGTTTCTTATATTGTCTCTGCGCGTATAAGATTTTTCCTATATTCAGGAATGAGAACCTAAACTTTTCAAGTTTACTATTGGCCTCTGCTGTTTTCTTCACAGGTGTGATCTTCTTGCCAATTTTCTTCACAGGTGTGACCTTCTTATTTCCCATGACAAGGTTCAACTCTCCATGCCTCAGATTCCTACTTTCTTTTAGCCCCTGCAATACAGAGCATATGTGAGTACCAAATCCTGTATCGAGGACCCATGAATTAGAAATAGAAGTATTATGGAGTTCGATCATAAACATACCTGAAGTGCTACCCTTCTCGACCTTCCCATCCTTAAGGTCCTTCGGATACGTTGGGCAGCTGCACTTCCAATGCCCCTTCCCATTGCAGTAAAAACATACTGCCTCCTTCGGGTTACTCACAGGTGCAATTCCAGACTCATTTAGTAAGAGACCACGAAATGGTAGTATACCATATGCAAACCAGAGAGGATGATGTTAGTAGAAAACTCGGAGTCGAACACTATGTTGAGAGACTCCAGCCTATCGAAGTATCCTTTCATCTCGAGGACGAAGGCACAGATAGAAGCCCCAGGCTGTTGGTACACCCGGTGTGACGATAGCAGTCTAGTCTTTGTAATAGATAGGGCTTTATTAATACAAGTCATGATTTTTTGTTCATATATATGTCTTAAGTTCATGATTGTGTATTGTGTTCATGTTTGAATGTGAAGTTCATGATTGGTAGATAAGTTCATGAGATATGAACTTATGGTGATAAGTCCATGAGGCATGGACTTATGAAGATAAGTTCATGAGATATGAACTTATGGTGATAAGTTCACGAGGCATGAACTTATGAGAATAAGTTCATGAAGTATGAACTTATGGTGGTAAGTTCATGAGGTATGAACTTATGAGAATAAGTTCATGACACTTGAGGATACGAACTTAGGGCCCACGAACTTATAAGTTCAAGCCCACGGAAATAAGTTCGTACGAACTTACCATGGCTAAGTTCGTACGAACTTATGGCCCATAAGTTCGTACCCTCAAGTGTCATGAAGTTTCTGAAGATCACCCCGAGAGAGGTTTACAAGATGTAATGGATCATATACTTTCAAAATGACCTTCTCATAATCATCCTCCATTATTGCCTCAGCTGTCTCGTTATCAACGTACCACCACTTCAAGTTACTCAAAACATCATGTGGCATATTCTTTAACGGGACCTCTTCAGGCACTTTGCAGGTTTGTAGAACATTTTGATCCATGATCTGCCAGCAAAGGATCTATCCTCGTTTCGTCCATGACTCTTTTCCCTACCCTTGGTGTCAGCCTTTCAAACCTTCCAGACCGACTTTCCCTTCTGATAATCTTTGCAATGACTTCAGCATACGGGTCGTCTCCTAAGTTTATGAGCTCCTTCCAGACCAACTACTTTACCTCACACTTAGGCATTGAATTGAAGTTCTTAAGCCCTCTTCTTAAGTACTGTAGCCCGTCTCTTCTCTTAAGAATGAATAGCTGCAGTTCTCTATCAAAGAACCAGCTTAGAATTCCACATGTTAACTTTTCTGGACTTGGCAGCCTCATCTTCTTCTTCACTGCCATGTCAGTCTTCTGCTCTTCTTTTCTAAACCACAATCTCCTTTTTTTATGCCTTTGTAAGCTCCCTATCAGGCAAATCAGATTCTGATTCATCATTAGATGCAAATATCAACATTTGTATGTCTATCACGTTCTGATCATCATTCACATATACCTCTGTGATAGGTTGCTTCTGTATAATAACTACATCAACTTCATCATCTTCATCTACCACTATCTCATCATGAGACTACCAATCAGCTACATCCTCAGGGATGAACTCGTCTTCCTCAAGATCCTCCTCCAAGAAGTCTTCAAAATCAAATTGTAACTCTTCCTCTTCCAATCCGGTCAAGGCTCCAATCATTTCTTCTTCAATAATCTCTGTAGCTTCTGGAGCCTTGCCTTTTCCCTTGTCAGTGCCTGATGATCCAGGCTCCCCCTGCGGATCAGCAAGCTGAGCAGTCTGTTGTTGAGAAAGATCTGTTGGCTCATTGTCTTTTCTCGCACTAGGGTCGTCTCCTTCATCGTCCCTCTGACTTTTCCTCAACTCATCCTCTCTACAACTCTCCCCTTGAGCTGCACGATCTTTCAGCAGCTTCTCCAAAATGGCCTCAAGGGTTGCAATTTTCTGTTGTTGGTCAGCCTCTAGCTGATCCAAACTTGCATTATGCTATTGTAGTTCTTGAACGACCCTTGTTATTTGTACTGTCTGGACATCAATTTGAGCTTTCAATTGAGGAAGGCTTTGGCTGTCGGTCGGTGTGGATGTGGATGGAGTGGTTTTGGTGGTTTTTGGTGGAATGGCGGTTGAGGTGGAAGGCATGGATTGATCTAGACGCTGTCACTTTGCCCGCTGATGCCTTGCAACCAAAGCCTCTTCATCTGGCTCGTATACTGCATCATCCTCTTCATCTTGTAAATGCCAAGACTATTGTTGTTTAGTCTGTGGCGGCACAATGACTCTAGAACCGTAACGACCAAGAGTCGTAGAAGGTTTGGCTGCCTCCCTGACGTCACTAGCGTTTTCAGAATCTGTCTCTGAATCAGTTTCCACAGCCACATTGGATTGTTCTGGCTGATAATTTTCAATATCCTCAAAAATGTTGCTCGGGGCTTCAGGAGGTTGAAGGATTTCTTGAATTACTTCCTCAGCAATATCTTCCTGGGCTGCTCCGAGAGCAAAAATGTCTTCCAGAGCTTCCTGTCTCGGATCAGTTCGAACGACCGGTGGGGGAACCATTGCTGCCTGTGTTGGAATCGGCACTCGCTGAGCTGGTGCAGCTGCTTCTTGTGCCGCGGCGGGGCCTTGTTGCTCGATATCTAGCCATGCATCTTCGGTCGGAGCAACGTATTTCGGGTCTGGCAAAGCTCCGAATAATGGAGTAAGCTGAGGTCGCACGCTCTCTGCTCGGCGTTGACTGTGACTCTGACAGTCAGCAAAAATCCTTTTATCGATGCCGGCTACGACAACCACTTCTGGTGACGGTGGCAAATCCGGCAAGTAGTGTCGGATTATCATCGTTACAAACCGCGGATACAGTAAGAATCTCTCTCTACTAGGCGCCGTAATTTGATGTACAAACTCAGCAAAGAAGAAGTTTGAAAAACTATAAGGCTTATTATAAACGAGTGAGATCATCCCTGATTGGAGCTTGGATCTCATCACGTCAAAACCTTCCTTCTTTGGAGCAAGACACACAAGCAATACATGCATCAAATATCTCCACTACCCTATCAACCCGCTTTTGACATATGATGCCTTGGCTAAATCTTGTTCATATCCCATTCTTTGAAATGCTCCTTGTCTCAGAGGAGCTGGAAAATTAATCGGACCGTTTTCCTGTGCCTCAGTTCCCAAATGCAAAATCATTCTTAATCTTCAGCGGAGAAAGCAATTTCCTGGCCATTTACTGTCGCTCGGAGAACTTGGGGCATCACTGAAGTATCCAAGTGTAACATACCCCTGAACTGAAGTATATACTGGATCATCAGTGTCGGGCTGTGAGTCAACGCGTAAACTACCCGAGATCTTGTCAAAAATCCCAGAATTTCCCTGTATTGTCCTGGCTCTGATACCACTTGTAAAGTCCACCCACTACGGATCTATCAAGGCGTGACGGCGTTAACGAGTGCGGAATCCTCGTTTAACCGTAATAGATCGATCACATGGGAACACGGAGCCAAACACGATGCTAGCCGAACAAGTATTGCCTTGTATCTCAACACAAGAATCTGAAAGCTTTTTCAAGTCTTTTCTATTTCTTGATAATCAACTCAGTGATTATCTAGCTCGGTCAGAAGATGATAAAACCTTGTAGTCACCTCATCCAAACTTTCATTCTTCAGAGCCTAAAAGATCGCAAATTGTTGTTTAACAATTCTGTTCTCCCCTTCCTCACCCGTGGATTTCCATCATTCCTCTTCTCCAAAGCCTCCCACAGTTCTTTAGAGGTTTGGTGATGTTTAAACGTATGCAAAATCTCCAAAGGTAATGCCATTTTAATTGAAGACAGAGCCCGGTTTTCAGCTTCATAAATTTTCTTATCCTCATCTTTCATTTGTTGATAGGAAAAAACTTTCATCCTGCCCTCGAGCTCCTGAGTAGGGGGAACATACCCTTCATCGATGCATATCCACATGCGCCTATCGTTAAACCGAGCGAAGTCTGCAAACCTATCCTTCCACCAATAATAATACTCAAGCTTCATAAGCTTCAATGGGGAATTGGATTTGCCAACCTCCTGATCCGTTTCCAAGAATTTGTGTTGACTTGACATTCTCGAAAACTTTTGTTCACGAACTTAACAAGTTAATTTTTAAAATAAATTTGAAACAAGTTCGTATGGACTTATCTTAAGTTTGTATGAAGTTAATTAAATTCGTTTTACCAAATTAAATTTGTTTTAAATTAAGTTCGTGGACACTAGGTTCCTTCCTGACAAATTCGAATCTGACAAGTCCGTGAGTCAGCAAGTTCGTACGAACTTATCAAGGCAAGTTCACAGAACCTTAAACTGACAAGTTCCGGAAACCCTTAAATATGACAAGTTCGTGCTCCGCAAGTTCGTGGAGGAGTGTGTCACTGCCAAGTTCGTGAAGCACTAATTTCCCACTAACTTCGTGCGCCGCAAGTTCGTGAACGTCCCAAAATTTTCGGTTTTTTTCAAAAACTCAGATTAATTCAATGTTTTTAAGGCTAAAAATGATGAATCCCACTGAATAGATGAACCAAGATGATTATGGATGTGAAAACTGTTGAAATCAACGTAGAAACCTCGAGAAACTTGTGATTTATCCGTAAAAACGCCAAGAAACCTTTGAATGTTCGACAAATTGTGAAGAACACGAAGAAGTATCAGGAAAGGCTCTGATATCACTTTTAAGGTCCACCCTCTACGGATCTATCAAGGGCTGACGGCATCAAACGAGTGCGGATCCCTCGTTTAACGCTAACGGATCGATCACACGTTAACACGGAGCCAAACACGATGCTAGCCGAACAAGTATCGACCCCACACGATGTATTGCTCCGTTTGAATGCTATGAAACTCTCTGAACTCGCCTTGTATCTCACACACACGAATCTGAAAGCTATTTTCAAAGTGTTAATGAATTTGAAAAGATAAGTTCATGATATAACCCTTAAGTTCGTGCATGGCCCAAGCCCACAAACTTATAAGTTCAATCCCATGGAAATAAGCTCGTACGAACTTATCTAAGTTCATACGAACTTATGGCGCATAAGTTCGTACCTTCAAGTGTCATGAACTTATTCTCATAAGTTCATAACTCATGAACTTATCACCATAAGTTCATACTTCTTGAACTTATTCTCATACGTTCATGCCTCATGAACTTATCACCATAAGTTCATAGCTCATGAACTTATCTTCATATGTTCATGCCTCATGAACTTATCACCATAAGTTCACATCTAATGAACTTATCTAACAATCATGAACTTAACATGCAAACATGAACATAATACATAATCTTGAACTTAAGACATAATTATGAACAAACAATCATGACTTGTATTAATAAAGCCCCATCTATTACAAAAACTAGACTGCTATCGTCACACCGGGTGTACCAACACAGGCTTTGGCTTGCAGACCATGAGGCATTTCACCACATCAAGGCGCTCCTTGCTCGCCTTATGTAACATCCGGCACTAAACCAGGTTAGCAACTATGACCTAATCAGTGTTTATTAGCAATTTATAACCTAATCAATGGTCATTAGCAATTAATCAAGGTGATACACAATGTTCATAAGGAAATTCAACTCAATTGGAATCAATTTCATCGGTGCGATGAGTCGGCAAATCAATTAATCCGATCGATTTACGATACGATGGATTAATTAAACTAAATACATAATTAAATTATGATTAGTGACACTAATCATACACTATTACACTTACTTAACATTAATTATGCAAGACTAAAACAATTCATTAAACTAATGCATTCAAAAGTATTTATGAATTTACAAGAAAAGGGAAATACAAGAATACATTCTAAATACATTTATACAAAAAAAAAAGTAAAATACATGGAAATACACCCTATGGCCGGCCTAAGGGGTGCACATACTAGAGGTTGACTTCAATTTTGTATTACAAAACCCATTCACCATCAATATCAACTTTAAACATAATCATTTTGCTAAAAGGTGCACTCAACCTCCAACATTTCATCATTTCAATTCACTTTTTCAATCTATAAATAAGACCTCACTTTCATCTTTCATTTCCACACTTGCAAGATAAAAAATCCTCCCTTTTTCTCCTCTCCAAAATCGGCCATATGCACACACACACACACAACACTTCAAAATTTTGGTGTTCTTCAAGTTATTTAAGAGTTTTGGTGCAAATCTTGCAAGAGTTTCAACTTCTTCTCAATTTCATACTCTAACTACACCAAAGTAAGTAAATACTAACTTAATTCATCTTACAGTTATGTTTATATAAGTCTTGCATAATATATATAATCACCAACAACAACAAGTTTCATAAAAACTCAAGTTTATAAATCTCTAGTTTTTATTTTTAAGCTGTTTTCTTCAAATGTGTTTATAAATATATAAACACATTATAAAACTGTAAATATTATGAAAACATGTGATATATATGTTTTTTTATAACTTTTATACAAGTAGTCTTTGAATAAACAACAAGAATCACTAGTTATTTCAAGTTTATAAACTACGGATTTTCGGCAGAAAGTTTACATCGACTTTGAAAAATCATAACTAATTCATAACTTAACGAAACGAGTTGATTCTTGTCTCAAAGGTTAGATCTATGTCTTAACTATAAATCTGGAAGTTTTCATAATTTATTCTGGAGTTTAAGACCCCCAGAAATTATTTGGGAAACCGAAAGTTTGACAGCTCAAAAATGGCCAACATAGGGTTTTTAACGAGCTTTTCCCCAACCTAAACACCTCGAAAAATGGCCGTTCTTGACTTTAAAATATCTTTGTATATAGTAGTTTATTGTCCAAGAAAACCAAAGCCTAAATCGTTTTGGAGCTTAGTCAAAAACAGCCTTAAACTAGGCCGAAAAACCTTCGAAAAGCTGGAAAATTATATATATATAAACTTGACATTTTAAGTCGGTTTTATTTATAAACTTGTAATGTTGGGTGATTTAAAACATAAACATTTATACATACATATTATCATATATGGGAGTTATTAAATCCCTTATATCATTTAGGACTCGGTTAAACGCGTCCGGTGTCATCACTCATCAACAACGAAAATCGTCGTTTTTACGATCATTTTTGCCATCAACATGCGGTGAGTCTTCATAGCCCCTATTTTCACTATCTATTGGGGTGGAAATACATGCACTGTGTTCATATGGACATCAAAACTGTTTATTTCTTATATGTATTACATGTGTGGATCCATCAGCCCTCAAATCATGAACCATTAATTGCATATATTTGTAAGCGCGAATATATTGTGGATAGATCTATCGGGAGTCATGTCCCCCATTCGGGTTAGTTCGGCTCGGATAACAGCGGGTGCATATATATTCAACACATGGTATTACGTATGGGAATACTGCACAGGGCAAACTCATTTAATTAAGCTTCGGTTGCAAGATGGTTTATGTAATACACACACGGAATTTATGCTTTATAAATTCAACTCATCTGATAATGTCCATACAACTGGTCTTTTTGCGTAAACCTATGAGGTCACCAACAATTTGTTGACGTATTTTAGCATGTATTTTCAGGTGATTAAGGCATGCGCATTTATTGGAAGCATTCCAAGGCTTCCGTTTTGGAGTCACATCATTTTCAAACTCGGAGATTTATTTGCATCTTTCCTGATAAACTAAATTGTGTATTTAAATCTTGGTATTTTAAGAACTACTTACGCTGTATTTTGGTTATGTAAAACAATATTTATATTTGAAGATTAAATCAATTTATTTTAGAAAAACGTCCATATAGTGGTCGTTCGTTATGATTATGGTTACGCTTCCGCGACGTCACGCTTCATTGCCAACCGGGGTAACGGGGTGTGACACCTTAGCCTGGAACATTTCCTTAAGCTGCTGATTCGTCTCGTAAGCCCACATATTCTCAAAGGTCTTTTGGAGTTCGGGCTCATTGCAGACGCCATGATGCACGATACCTTGTTAGCATCATCGTAGTGTTTTTGGTGTGCGTCAATCTCTTCCTGGGTTGAATTTTGATCGATTGTGGGAATCTGTTCCTCGAGAACATACTCTTTGTTCTCGTATCTCAGGGTGAACCTGAGATTTCTCAAAGTCCATGTAATTCGGAGCAGTCCGTCTTTCCCGTCCCAGAACAGAGAGGAGTGAGAAGTTTGATGAAGAATTGGGAGTAGGGGTGAGAACACTATTAGGGGCAGAAATCTGTGAGATAAAGTTTTAGTTAGTATGAATATTCCTTAATTAATTACCCAATTTAATTTAAGGCTAGGATCCGTATTTTGTGTTCGTTTTGTGAAGAGGGTCGCCGTAATCACGCCAAGAATTATTTTAGGTAGACGATACTCTTGTCAATTTCAATCTCTATGAAAATCCTAGATCTTTTGAGATTCATTGATTTTCATCAATGACATGTTAATCTCAGTTATGTTCATCTACTATTCATGACTGGGATGCCGAGGATCATGAACTAGATGGTGAATCTAACCATGCAAAGGCTGCGTGATACCCGACACGAGTACGCTCGAGAATCGTGAGGTTCACATCAGTTCTAATATGTCCACATATTAATGTGCTGGTTAACAACACACGCTCCATTAACAGTTCATATAAGGAATGTGCAGTTTTCATGGGTTAGCATACGAATTCACTTTTGATATATCTAAAATAGGATTTTGTTTTAGTACTTTAGATTAATACTTTTTATCTGAACGTTATCCTATCAGAAGTCTTCGGTAGCTCCATTGAACACACAACGAAGCAGAGGAGACATGTCAGCGTGAAGCTTGTTAAAAACCTACTCCTTTAGGGAAGCAAAGCGACCCGCCTTATACCTCGCTTATAGTTTGTTCACTATGGGTGAGCCGATTTATCAATTGACCGATAATGTATTTAGATTTAAATGTTACATATATACAGTTCATTATTATATATATATATATACATACACACACACACACACAGATATATATACACACACACACACACACATACATACATACATACATACATACATATATATATATATATATATATATATATATATATATATATATATATATATATATATATATATATATATTCAAGATCAATGGGGTACCATGTTAGACTGAGTACCGAGGTACCGTTCACAGCCAATCATTTTGCATTAAAATAAGTAATTAATACCCAAAATTCTGCTGAAAATTGAATCCCATGTCATTTAATGTGAAGGGTAAAATGGGTATGAAAATATTCAAAAATGAGAATCAAATATTCTCTAAATCCCAATAATTTCACAGTTGCAGTTATTAATTTTGTTGCCCATTTCAATGATAACCCTCAATTGAAATCGATTTCAAGTTGTCGTCCGCTTCAATTCCGCACATGTTCAATACTGCACATGTTCAATTCCACACATGTTCTATACTGCACATGTATATTGCACGTACATGTTCAATACTGCACATGTTTAATGTGTTTTACCTCTATATATTCTCTTACTGCACATGTTCAAAGTCTTCAAATATGGTTTTAAAGACAATCCCCAGTATATTACACATGTTCGGTACCATTATTGAACATGTTCAATAAGTTCTTTATAGTACTGTTATTATCACATAAAGACAAGATGTACTGCACATGTATATTGCACATGTGCAATATAGGAAAATAGAAAAACCATGTTCACGTAAATACATGGTAACTGTACGTAAGGGATATAAAATCCCTACAATTAAGGGATATCCTAAATCACTAATGATCATCTATTAATTAAAATAAAATTTAATTGACTATAAGAAATATCAAATCCCTACAATTAAGGGATTTTCTAAATCACTAATTATCATCTATTAATTAAAATAAAATTTAATTGACTATATTACCGTTTTGTACTTGTAACCAAGCATTGGTGGACTCCGGTTCCCAGTCTAACATGATACTCCACTGTTCTCGACCCTATATATATATATATATATATATATATATATATATATATATATATATATATATATATATATATATATATATATATATATAAATGTCTTTTAAATCTTAGGGGTCTATTTTAAACATTTTAAAATTTTGGGGTCTATTTTAAACTTGGGGTATATTTTGAACAATTTAAAATAATTAGGGTTTAAATTCTATATAAATATCCACAAATTTAAACCTAGGATAATAAATGTTTATCCTAAGCATAAATCAAATTTATCTATACCCTTTAGGATAGGCACTTAATTTAATTTAAAACAATTTCTAGATAATTTAGAACTAGGATAATTACCTAATGCAGATAATTTCTCAAACTTATCTCTAAGGTATCTTTATTAATAAACCCTAAAATCAAATCCTTAAAATTCAAACTTATCTCTAAATTCCGAAAATTCTTTAATTTAATTCAAAATTGAATTTTCCAAATTAAAACAATTTAATTTTCGAAAATTAAAACCTTTTTAAAATTAAACTAATTTTGGAATTAAATACAAAAAATACAATTTCCGAGAAAATCTTTTTTCAAATATTCTAGGCCACTCAATTAACTGAGAGCAAAACTTATTAGGTTGAGTTGTCTTTGATACCACTGATGAGTGTTCTATACCATTGCTAGATTAATTTAAAACTTTACGAAAAAATAAATAATCTAAAAACAACAAGAATATTAACCCTAACGGATCTAAACCAAATAAGTAAAGCAACTCAATAAAATAAAAGAGAGAATAAAAAAATATCTTTGGAGAAAACAGACTTATCGCGCGAAGAACGCTTCCACAGCAGACTCTGATCTGACGGCTGGTGCCCAAAGTAGTAACACCTCTAATGGTTCACACCCAATGAACCAAGGAGAATATTTATTACTATGTTCCAAGTTCCAATTATCTTGAGTTCCAAAAGTTGGATCCCTTTTAGAAAGTAGGAACTTAGAATTATGAATGAATGATTTAGAAGCTAGCATGCAACCCTATTTATAGTTGAGGGGAAACCTTAACTTAAGGTTGCACGGGAGATGTGGGAATCCCCTATAGGGGCCGACCCATATACCCTAAGCCCATTAGGGTTTCTGTAATTTTCTGTTAATTGCACTTTGATCCCTGTACTTGCTTAATTAATTCTATTAGTTTTCGATTAATTTATTAACAATTAATAAATTAATAAACTAACATTAATTAATTATAATCAATTATTAAGTTTCTAATTAATCTATCAAACATAATAAATTAATAAACCAATTAATCAATTATTCATATAATATTAGTTCTAATTAATATGATATCACATATTATTTAATTCTCTTTATGGTTCAGTGAAGGAAACCCAAAAAGGACTCTACTAATTAATGATAACTTTAAAAGTTAGTTATGACTTGGACTAATTCCAACAGCCTAAGCCCGTGGGTTAAACTATTTAAGTACGTACATAAATAACCTACCAACTATTAAATAATTACAAATAAACCCCTAGACTTGATAACAATTAATAAAGTCTATCAATCTCCCCGTTTGTGATCAAGTCTGGTTTTTTTAAAATAAGCTTGATCTTCTGATGAATAATCTCCCTTTTGAATGATCTTCTCTTTCAATGACAGCTATCAGAGATTTCTCAATAGTGAAAACTTTCAACTAATGTGAAACTCATCTTCAGCTTTGATAAGAATCTTCAGTCGATCTTGGCAATGGAATTCGCCACCTTGAGAATCAGAAGAATCTTCACTTTGAAACAAACTTCAGATAGATCGTAGAATGGTTTCTTTTTTAAGCTTTAGTCCTGAAATCACTTGAAGCTTTTGAACTTTAAAACTTTCACTTTCTTTGATATCTTCCACTTTAACTCTGTTCTCTCCCCCTTGATAATTCAACCGAACAAAGGTTTTCTTCTAATTAGCTTTCTTTCTGGTTAAAACTATCTTTCTCTCCTTGAATTTTTCAATTATCTCACTCTTTTAGTATTCTCCTCCTTAACTCAAAGACTTAATATCCGCTCATGATGATTAAGAGAATATTAATTATCATGTAAACCTCCCGGATATTCTTAGCAAGATGCTTACTCCCCCTAAAATATGAATACCTTCTCTCCATCATCACCATTTGTCATTAGGCTTTGCAACCTGTGACATTGAAATAAAAATTATTGTTGGTACACCCTGTGTGACGATAGCAGTCTAATCGATCTGCATTATGGTTTAAGTAATATTCTGAGTATTAAAAAGTGTTTTGATATATATGTTTATATGTGTTTGTCTGTTATTGATTGTGTGTTTGAACTTGATGTAACATATTACAAGAAGTTCAAACATAAAGGTCAAAGATTAACTCAAGCATAAGTAAAACATAAGTTTCATCACTTAAGAGTTTAAGTGTTTTGGCTAGATTCGAATTGCTTAAGGGAACACATTCGAATCTGTGATAGATTCGAATGAGACTTTAGATTCGAATGGGCTAGATTCGAGGATGTCAATATGGACAGACTCGAATGGGCCTTGGGCCAGATTCGAGTTTGGCCCACATCAGACTCGAATCAGGGTCTATAGTTAGGGATAGACTCGAATCATTAAGGAACTTTATACAGAATTCGTGAGGAATTAAGCAAGAGGCGATCTCGAGTTTATCAGCTAGGTGAGTGCCGTTTCGGAGAGAATTAGTTCGTAGGATCGTTCGTGTGTCGTTCGTTCAGCGTCTAATAGTCTCCGTGTTCCGTTGGTTGAGAGTTGTCTGTCGAACCGTCAACGAGGATTCCGCACTCGTTCACGGATCCGCGTCTAGATAGATCTTGCAGTCGTAGACCTTACAATTATAGGGAAAAATAACAAACATGACCACTTAGGTTTCCTGTTAACACAATAGTTATGAACAATGTGACCTACGTTCAGCGCTGGCTTTGATGTTAATACTGGTAGGATTTCCAACTAATCATCGTGAAATAATTTATTAACCACCACTATAGTAGTTCTGAATTTGTCACATTAGACAAGTATTAATTTTCACACAAACATGACTCGATAAGTGTCCTAAGTAGTGTATAAAAATTAGGCTATAGACACATTGTGCAATCAAATGATGTTCGGAGACCGGAGCAGATGTCTTCCTGTTTCAATATTAATTAACTCCGAATGAGAAATCGATAGCATATGTGATATATCTCTGTGAGAAATGAAACAATAGCTTTTTGAGAAGCAATAGAGTAGCTAGAGGGTTCTCTGCTTCTGTCACTGGGTCCATGACATCTTCTTCAATACCAAATCTCAACGAATAAGATTCGACATCATATGTAGGAAACCCAACTATTTGAAGGTTTAGATAGGATTTTCTTTTCTCTTAATCCTTTTGCTTCCCTCAAGCTCTCAAATGCATTTTTCAACTAAAAGCTCCCTACAAATCTATTATATCAGTAAAGAAAGATAAGATGCACCCCCATCTCCTTTCATTTAAACCCTCTCATTTTTATTTTATCTCTTCTCGATCCGATCAACACCCCCATTGTTTGATCCTCCTCAACTAGATCTAAAGATCCTTACCTCTCATCTATTGGAAAGATTACTCTGTGGGTAGGTCATCCGGTTCTGGATAGACCATATGAGTGATATACATGCCTATACGCTCATGTGGTGCATTAGAGTCAGTAGATATCATCAAACGTGATGAACTTTGAGTTCTGAACTAACAGTTGTAACAAATAACATGGTATGCTCAGAAGAACTGCTTTAGCGATATGAGAGTGAACTCAATCAAATGAATCAGTAAATATGGAGATGAGTGAATGAATCAGAAAGAATCAGAATAAGATAATTGAAAATGAATGAATTATTCTGATTTGAATGAGATATCAGGATATGGAGAAAATGGTCTGAATGAACGAATAGGAATGAAATGCTACTCATAGTTGAATGAATTCACCAATGAAGGAATTCATAGAGAATGGAAAGAATCTCAAAGAATTGAGATCATGAGATCTGATCAATCAGAATAGATTAGAATAGGAGAATCAGAATGAACGAATGTATCCTTATATACATGAAAAAATGGACTGATCTCCTCAGAATGAACGAAAATATTTTCTCCCCCTTAAATGATAATCAAATAAAATCCAAACAGTTTGCATCATTAAGGGTTAACAAAAATTCCTTAAAAAAACTTTAACTACAAAAGAAAAACTGTTATTAAAAAATTAAATAAAACCATTCCCCATACAAGTATGCACTAAATATTATTTCTTTTAAAAAAATTCTGCATATTAGATGAGTTGAAAACACGTCCTCGTTAACGCGTAGTTGAAAAGTGATTTGCAATATCAGCCAAAGCTGTTTACCCTGTTGCATTCGTTGCAACAAAGGTAGATTGTCCAAGCTGTTTTGTCTGCTGAACAGGCTGGACATAAACTGTCTACGCTGCTTTGTTCTGTTGAGCAGCTTGGACAGATTCTAAGTGTTCTGTTCTTTGTGAACAGAACTTGTTCTTTGTGAACAGGCTAAACACTTTATGGAATATGTTTCCAAATCCTCATGTATTGTTTTTGGCTACAAGATCAGTTTACAAGTCGAAGACAAAGTGGAAAACAGTAACTGCAAAAGCCTGCCTACGCTGTTCTGTTACATGAAGACAAACAGATATCTGAAAAGGGTGACAGACCTTTTCTTATATCAAAATGGCCTTAACAAAAGAAGAAAGATGCAAAGTTGACATTCCTCTTTTGGTTAAAGCCTTATGCAACAGTGACAAAAAGAAAAAGACAAAGATTCTGCCACATGAAGACAAGTCTGCTTTATCAACATGTGCAGAAAAGCTGTTTTGTCTTTTAGGAAAGACATCCCACTTTCTCATTGTCCAATGAAGAAGCTTCACTGAGATTCTCAGTGAGAGTATAAAAGGAAGCTTCTAAGGATTATGAGACATCAAGAGTGTGAAATCAGATCGTGCATTAAAGTGTGTTTTTCATGCATGCAAGTCTGCTTGAATATAACAGTACGTGTGTCTAAGCTGTTCATACTCAAGCTGTCCATCTGTGTCTTGTAAAAACAGTGAGTGCATCTAAGTGAGTGTAGTCATTGTATCTAGTCTGAGTGTGTCTTAGATTAGTTGAACAACTGTTGTATCTGTCATCTCAGCTTGAACCTTTTCGCAGTCAAGCTTGTTTGTAATTAACACTTGTTGATAATATACACAAACATTGAGAAAAGAGTGTTGAGTTTTAAATTGCTGTATTCACCCCCCCTCTACAGCTTAGAACAATACACTAGGGAAACCTTTTGGGACCTACAGTAAACCCTTCAAAGTCCTAAGATTTAAATTGATGTAATCGAGGATATTTAGTTTAAATTTCGTATTTAATGTAATCAAGTTGGTTTATTTATGAAAATTTATTTATTCGGATAAAAGTTGGATGTTATGTTAAATAATTAAGAAATTTTAGAATTCCAAAATTATAATTATGTATGGTGAAATTTAAATGTTGGTGGTGATAAAATAAAGACTGAAACTTCATTTAAAGAAATCAGTTAAGTGGAGGGACCACTTGTGAAAATAACCAAAAATAGGAGAATAAAAGACTCTTGAGTCTTTCAAGAGTTCATTTACAACTCTGCGTCTCCAAAGCACACACACTTTCTCTCAAACAAATCTACTGAAAATCGAAATCTTGGAAGTAATTTCATGAAAAGGAGCTAATATATAAAGAATCAAGTCAGATTAAAGATAAGTAAGATGATTTTTAAGTTGGGGTGTTCTTGGAAGAGTTTAAAAATGCAAAATTCGAAATTTGAATTTGAGGAATTGTTGTTGCATGTATGTTATTATAGTTGGAAAACATAAATTGAAGTTCCTAGAGGCGTCTGAAACAAGAATCGTTCACTAATTCAACCGAAAATGTAAGAAATATGAATTTTTATAAACTTTTGTGTTCTTGAGGTTTTTCCTTATTGTTGGTCAAATCTGGACGAAATTGAGTTGTATTGATAGGGAATGGCCTAGAAATACTCAATATATGTTAACTTATCATTTGTGTGGATTACATGTTACTGAAAATGAGTTTGCCAAGAGTTTTAAGTAAAACCCGTAGCTGCGACCAATAGTTCTACAGGTCGACTCGACAAGTCGCCAAGAACACCATGCTGATAAGAAAATTTTCTAAGTGTTGAGACCTGAATTTCGGGTAGGGTTGAACATCGGGTGTGACCCAACTTCGGGTGGCGGACCCGAACTTCGAATCGGTCTAAATTCGTGTTACATCTCGGGTATAATTGGACTTCGGCCGAGGATCCGAATTTCGAACCTCGTCTCGTCGAGTGGAGCAAGGTAACTCGGCGAGTCGGCCTCAGCTCATGTGAAATTCGGTTTTGGTTCAAGGGACCCGAACTCCTAGTCTAAAAATCAGAATTTTAGAGGACTTTGGCATTATAATAGATTATTTAATGATGGGTACATCAAATCTAGTAAAGATTCGAACCTTGGGTTTTAAATATGAATTTCAAATGAAGGATCCGAAGATTGACCCCTTTAAATTGTAAAACTTGATGAAAGTTTTGATTATGCAAACTTTGATAATATTGATTCTAATTAATATGATATCACATAGTTATTTAATTCTCTTTATGGTTCATTGAGGGCAACCCAAAAATGACTCTACTAATTAATGATAACTTTACAAATAAGTTATGACTTGGACACTAATTCCAATAGCCTAAGCTCGTGGGTTAAACTATTTAAGCCCGTACATAAATAACCTACCAACTATTAAATAATTACAAATAAACCTCAGACTTGATACAATTAATAAAGTCTATCAATCTTCCCGTTTGTGATCAAATCTGGTCTCTTCAAAATAAGCTTGATCTTCTGATAAATAAGCTCCCTTTTGAATGATATTCTCTTTCAATAACAGCTATCAGAGATTTCTCAATAATGAAAACTTTCAACTAATGTGAAACTCATCTTTAGCTTTGATAAGAATCTTCAGTCGATCTTGGCAATGAAATTTGTCACCTTGAGAATCAGAAGATACTTCACTTTGAAACAAGCTTCAGATAGATCGTAGAATGGTTTATTCTTTAAGCTTTAGTCTTGAAATATCTTGAAGCTTTTGAACTTTAAAACTTTGACTTTCTCTGATATCTTCTTTAACTCTGTTCTCTCCCCCTTGATAATTTAACCGAACAAAGATTTTCTTCAGATTAGCTTTCTTTCTGGTTGAAACTATCTTTCTCTCCTTGAAATTTTCAATTATTTCTCTTTTTTTAGTATTCTCCCCCTTAACTCAAAGACTTAATCTCCCCCTCGTGATGATTAAGAGAATATTGATTATCATGTAAACCTCTCAAATATTCTTGGCAAGATGCTTACTCCCCCATAAAATATGAATACCTGCTCTTCATCATCACCATTTGTCATTAGGCTTTGCAACTTGATACATTGAAATAAGAACTATAGGAAAAAATTAACAACCTGGACCACTTAGGTTTCCTGTTAACACCATAGTTATGAACTATGTGACCTACGTTCGACACTGGCTTTGATGTTAATACTGGTTGGATTTCCAACTAATCATCGTGAAATACTTATATTAACCACCACTATAGTTGTTCCGACTTTGTCACATTAGAAAAGTATTAATTGTCACACAAACATGACTCAATAAGTGTCCTAAGCAGTGTATAAAAATTAAGCTCTAGACACATTGTGCAATGAAATGATGTTTGGAGACCGGAGCAGATGTTTTCCTGTTTTAATATCAATTAACTCAAATGAGAAATCGATAGCATATGTGATATATCTCCGTGAGAAATGAAACAGTAGCTTTTTTAGAAGCAACTAATGTAGCTAGAGGGGTTCTCTGCTTATGTCACTGGGTCCATGACATCTTCTTCAATACCAAATCTCAACGAATAAGATTCGATAGCATATGTAGGAGACCCAACTATTTGAAGGTTTAGATAGGATTTTCTTTTCTTTTAATCCTTTTGCTTCCCTTAAGCTCTCAAATGCATTTTTCAACTAAAAGCTCCCTCAAATTTATTATATCAGTAAAGAAAGATTTGATGCACCGCCATCTCCTTTCATTTAAACCCCTCTCATTTTTATTTTATCTCTGCTCGATCCGATCAAATCAACACTCCATTGTTTGATCCTCCTTAACTAGATCTAAAGATCCTTACCTCTCATCTATTGAGGATTACTCCGTGGGTAGGTCATCCGGTTCTGGGTAGACCATAGGAGTGATATATATATATATATATATATATATATATATATATATATATATATATATATATATATATATATATATATATATATATATATATATATGCCTATACATTCATGTGGTGAATTAAAGTCAGCAGATATCATCAAAGGTGATGAACTTTGAGTTTTGAACTAACATTTATAACGGATAACATGATATGCTCAGAAGAACTGCTTTAGCGATATGAGAGTGAGCTCAATGAAATGAATCAGTAAGTATGGAGATGATGGGATGAATCAGAAAGTATTAGAATAAGATAATTGAAAATGAATGAATGATTCTGATTTGAATGAGATATCGTGAAATGGAGAAAATGGTCTGAATGAACGAATACGAATGAAATGCTACTCATAATTGAATGAATTCACCAATGAAGAAATTCATAGAGAACGGAAAGAATCTCAAAGAATTGAGATCATGAGATCTGATCAGTCAGAATAGATTAGAATAGGAGAATCAGAATGAACGAATGTATCCTAATATACATGAAAAAATGGACTGATCTCCTCAGAATGAAAGAAAATATTTTCTCCCCCTTAAATGATGATCAAATAAAATTCAAAACAGTTTGCATCATTAAGAGTTAACAAAAATTCCTTAAAAAACATTAACTAAAAAAGAAAAACTTTTATTAAAAGAATTAAATTAAACCATTCCCCGTACAAGTATGCTCTAAATATTATTTTTTTGAAAAAAATTCTGCATACTAGAAGAGTTGAAAACACGCCCTCGTTAACGCGTAGCTGAAAACTCCCCTTGCAAATAAGAATATATATCAGTCAACAGAATTTGGAAGCATAATATAAGAAAGAATATAATGCTCCCTGTAGTCGTTTCTCGTCTTTGATGTTGAACTTATAATCAAATATGCGTGTCAGGGTGGAACTTTTAGAAACACTGTAGCACGGGTTCCAGACAGTAATGTTTAGAAGCCATCTCTTTGTAGCATGGGTTCTACTCTGAAGTATGTAGAAACCATCTCTATGAAGCTCGGGTTCTGTACTAAGATGCACAAATTCCATTTATCTGCTAAACAATCACGTAATTTTTGGTACCCATTGAAGTTTGGGTCCAGTCAGGTTAGTTTTAGGTACCCATCTCTGAGTAATGACCTTCTTAGGTAACTATTTCCAATTAGGTACCTTCATGACAGTCTTTGGTACCCAGCGGAGAGTGAATGTGGGCCCTTTTTGTTTATTTTCGTGATGGTAAACTGAGTTATTCCAAACGTTGGATTCAACAACCATTCATAACATGAGCAGAATTACCAAGTTTAGTAGGACGTAAATCAAGTAAGTGCTTAAAAGAATATTTTGAACATGGTTTATGCAATACCGAAGCATTACACGAAGCAACCTTTTGATTAACATCAAACCAAACTTTGTTATTCTTTATAACTTGAGACTCAGATGTAAATGGTTGTGAGTCCTTAGGATTCTCGAAATGATTTTTCACTTGAGCAGAAGAGAAGCCTGAGTCATTCTTAGTAGAGAACTAGTTATTCTTGTTGTTGGATTTTTCGATCTTTCGTGGCTTTCGGGAATTCCCTATCTATACTCCTTTATAATGCATTTATATGATAGTCTTAAAAACAAATTATTATGCATAAAGTACAAGTATATAAAGCATTTAGCTGAATTTTAAGAGGTACATGTTTAAGATGCATTATGTACAAATAATCGATGCATAAAAAAATAAAAGACCGGATTTTTAAATTATAGAAAACATAAACGCTTTGGAAACACAAACAAACCTATTCCTCTCCCCATGCCTGCAAAAGCTCTGCACACTGTTTATCTCTCACTCACTCTTTCTGTTTCACTTCCACTGCATGTGAGAAAATATTTCAAACCCAAGCTAGAAATATATTGTCTCTGTATCCGGCTATGATTTCCAGAAAGAAACCAACAGCAACACCGCAGCAGCAAGCAGTCACCCCTCCCTTCATCAGTTCGCCTTCCGGCCACTGTGGCTCCGCCCCTTACTTCGCCGTTGGTTGTCGCATCCTGTTGGAGCCCTCTGTCGCCAGCAGAAGTAGCCAAACAGGCAAGCAGTGGCGTCGAGCGCCCTCTCCCTCTCGTCGGCCGTTGCATTCGATCTCTCTACTCTCGTAGTCCCACCTCTCTCTCCCTCTTTTGCTAATCTTTTTTTGTTCTCTGTCTAAGTAATCTCTAACTTTAATCTCACTTTTGAATCTTCTCATGAAATCGTTTTTACATTTCTGTGTATGTTAACGTGCAGCAGGAGAAGAGGTTCAAGAAGGTACATGTTGATATTTGAACCATGAGTAATTAATTGTTATCTAATTTTGAGATTGATATTTGTTAATATCTGTTGTATTGCACTTGGTATACAAGTCTCGTGAACTTACTTTCTCGTTGGTTTTGCTTTAGTTTTACTACGTCTTGGGAGAGACTGTTTCTAAATGTTGCAGAATTCAAGGGCATTTGGCCTCAAAACTAATGTTAGCATCTATTTACAGTTTGCATGGAGTAAAGTTGAAGTACATGCTTAATAGGCCAAAACATTGAGGGTAAGTATTTTTTTACATGTGATTGTTTTATGTAACATAATTGACTTCATATTTGTATATAAATCAATCTCTGATATGTTGTATGTGGGTGGATCAGTGGATCATTAATATAATTATCTTGGGTTGCAATGGACAGGTTCTTAATCAGGACGAGACACCACTATTGGACAGGTTCTTATATAAGATCACCATCATGGTTCTTAGCTCTGTTTTCTGTTAATCTCATTTTCATTTTGTTTGCTATCAAGTCAGATTGAAAATTGTGTATGAGTTGCGAAGCTTATTATTGATGAGCATCTGAACTTTGGAGGTCTTACATGTAATCTCTTCTCATTTTTGGGATCTGGTAATGCAGCTTTTGAATCGGTTAATCTTCTCTTCCCTACCAAACAAAGATTATATTGGAGGTAATTTGGTAATATCTGGTTTTATACCTTGTAATTATTCTTTCACCGAGAACCAAGTTTTTAGTATTCATACCGTTGCCTTTACTAGGGTGTAATCGAGCTGATACACTGCCAAAGTGCCAAACCCAACTTGAATTGACATTGAAACTCAAAGCTCAACTTGAGCGTTAATTTTCAAGCTTGCGATCGATCAAGTAATCAACACTTTCGAGCCCGTCTCGACTCGCCTCTGTTTGTATTAAGAAAGGGTGCTTAATGTGTAATTTGAAATATGCTTAGTTCAATTGTATATTATAAAGGGTATATATGAATTATGAAATGAAATAAGCTCAATAAGGCTTGCAAGCTTCAGGAATTAAGTATTTTAATCTTTTAATTCTGTGTTTGACTAAAGTTAAATTGAGTAGCCAGTGAGCTGATTTGACTTGGTAACATTCTTAGCGTATACTAGATAGTCAGTTCCATGATTTGTCTTATCTTTTATACCTTTTTCTTTATACAGAACATTGGACTCCCAAAACTCTCGCAAGAGTGGTTCTTTTATTAGACCACTACTTGCCGTTGAACCAGGTGACCTTGACCTTCACCCAAACCTCTTGAATACATCAAAAATTTCTCACCTCCTTCAAGTCAGATTGCAGTTCAGAAGTTATTTATACAATACATTACCAATGTAGAAGCTTCAATATCAGATGAAAATGTGGTAATTGTAAAAAAAAATACAAACAATATACTTGTAGAGTCACAAGATGATGATAAGATGCAACTAAGCATGAAAGCATGCTTCGTCCTGCAACTTTCTTGCGATTTTATGTATTGTGTTACCTCACTTATTCGAAAAGATACACATTGTTACTTTTAAGATCAAATCTTAGAATTCCAATTCAAAATCCATACAATATTTTTTGGGCTACCGTTGTAGATGATATTTGTTCTATCCTTCAAGCAAATTTTCTTAACCATCCGATGTATATATTGGTTTTTCCATCATCAATACTTTAAGTAAAATTAATGATTTGAGCTGTTCAACCAAAAACTAGAATACGAGAGTTGTGTATCCTGAGCACGTAAAAGTCATCATTCTATATTGGTTCAGGCTATAGAGTTGTTTTGTAGGAGTTCTTCTTTGTGAGATCATCTAGGTATCTTTCCCCTATGTAATCAAATTGATGTCAATGATGTGGGTTTATTTATTCTTTTGCTCTCGGATTCTGTTCAAATGTTCAATTCATAGACATTTTATCGATGACATGATGACATTATGCTGCCAGGTAAAAGGAGACACAAATAGTATCTGATAAGGTTTTGGCAAATTTGGCTCGTACAGTACCACCGATTCCAGGCTTCCGTAGACAAAAAAGGAGGTGATGCGTAAATTGTAAAAAGTATCCAAATATCAGATTTAGAATATTTGCAGTAAAATGATGCTGGGTAAATCTAATATGGATTGGTTATTTTGTTTTAGGCTTGGTTTGGTCAACACGGCTAACCAGCGTGTCCAATTGATTGTTGGATCTGTTAGATGGACCCTACGCCTAAAACAAGCCATTTTAGAGGTGGTTTGGTCTGGGAAGGTTCCTCGTTCAAGTGATACTTCTATATTCTCTATTTTGAAGAGGAATGATGTACCTACAAGTGTAACACCCGTTGTTCTCAGGTAATTCTCAACTTTAAAATGTTGATTATGTAAATAAAGTTGACAAATTTGATGAAATAACAAAAGTCTCATGTTTGGCTTTTAAAAGTAAAATGATGAATAAATGAGACTTTAGTGTACTAAATCAAGAAATAGTAGTGAATGATGAAATATATATATAACTTTGATATTTTTAAAGATTTTGGATGTGTTGCAAAAAGAATAATCGAGATTCTAAATCAAATGAAAGTTTATTGCTATTTTAAACAAACTTTTGGTACTTTAATATGCAAAAGTATAAAATATCAATTAATTATGAAATATTTTTATATATTTGGTCTTTTTAAAGGATTTTAGACTTGTTACAAAAAATCTTGTCGAAATTGGACGTCAAATGAAAGTTTGTTGCTATTTTATGCAAAGAATTACACTTTAACGAGTGAAAAATACAAATTAGCAGCAAGAGGTATAATGTTTTTATAGAAATGATGTTTTTAGAAGGATTTTGATGTGTTGTGAAAATTTCATTGAAAACCGCTTTAATTTGAAAGCTCTTTACCATAATATGCAATTTGAGCATATTAGATTGGTATTTTGGGCAGATTCTTCACAATCCAGAAAAATACTAATCTTTTTATAACTTTAGGCACATATGCCTTTGTTTGATAAGCTTTGTACCACATTTGACAAGTGTGAAAATAAACTACTTTATTATTATTAGCTATTGTCATTAATATGACTAAATAGACTACTATTGAGTTATTAGCTCAAATTCAAGTTACAGCTTCTTCTCCTTCTATCTCCAAACTTCAATTCAAGAGTTCCAATATATTAATGTGTTGTTAATTTTCTAGAAATACAAACTGGTATTATGTTTAGGATATAAATGTCTTTTTTCTTGATGTTCTTGTGAAGGTGAAGAGAAATGATGTACCTAGAAGTGTAACATCCATTGTTCTCACGTAATTCTTAACTTTAAATATCGTTAAATATGTAAATAAAGTTGACAAAATTGATGAAATAACAAAAGTCTCATATTTGGCTTTTAAAAGTCAAATAATAAATAAATGAGATTTTAGTGTACTAAATATAGAAATAGCAATGAATGATGAAATATTTATATAAGTTTGATATTTTTAAAAGATTTTGGAATTGTTGCAAAAAGAATAATCGAGTTCCAACATCAAATGAAAGTTCATTGCTATTTTAAACAAACTTTTGTTGCTTTAGTACGCAAAAGTATAAAATATCAACTAATGATGAAATATTTTATATATTTGGTCTTTTCTAAGGGTTTTAGACTTTTTACAAAAAATCTTGTTGAAATTGGACGTCAAATGAAAGTTTGTTGCTATTTTATGTAAAGATTTACACTTTAAAAAGTGAAAATACAAATTAGTAGCAAGAGGTGTAATGTTTTTATATAAATTGTGTTTTTAGAAGATTTTTGATGTGTTGCGAAAATTTCATTGAAAACCGGTTTAATTTGAAAGTCCTTTACCAAAATATGCATTTTTAGCATAATAGATTGCTGTTTTATGCATATTCTATATAATCCAGAAAACTCCTAAACTTTTTATAACTTTAGGTATCAGAAAACCAAGATCAAGATCACAGCAGACAGATTACCAATTTGTGGGGTTGCTTGGATAGACGATCAATCGATTTATGGACACATGTCTTGTTTTATGCTATTGTAAAATGTAAGAATTACATCTAAACAAACTCACACTATATTTTATCGAGGTAACCACTACTTAGTTGTTCAAACACCATGTACTCAAATTTGGAGTTCTTGTACAGAATGTGTCAAGCATGGTAAACTACTTTTTAGAATAATTGCTTGTTAATTTAATATTGATTACATTAGGCATACACAATTTGAGAATAATTGTTTGTTACTTTAACTTCTATTATGGTCCTAGCATATTTGTCAACATGAGATTTTTGTGTTATTAAATCCACAGTCAGTCTGAGATCTTTGGGTTACTAAATCAATAGTCGCTTAGTTTTGTATATTTGGTCCCCTATTTGTTGCCGCCGCCGCTTTGCGCGAGTACAATACTAGTACTCTTAAAGTCGGAGTATATTTGTTAAATATTAAATTTCAATCCTGTGGGTTTTATTTTGTAATATATAGTTGTATTTTATTTCCATGTAATTTCTTTTCTTTTATTTGTATGTTGTTTCGTTTATTTAGAAGTTGAGGGGTATAGTTTGTAAACCCTTCAAAGTTTCTTATATATGTGACATCTTAAGATTTAATTTGATGTAATCGAGGATATTTAGTTTAAATTTCGTATTTAATGTAATCAAGTTGGATTATTTATGAAAATTTATTTATTCGGAAATTAAAAGTTGGATGTTATGTTAAATAATTAAGAAATTTTAGAATTCCAAAATTATAATTAAGTATGATGAAATTTAAATGTTGGTGGTGATAAAATAAAGATTGAAACTTCATTTAAAGAAATCAGTTAAGTGAAGGGACCACTTGTGACAATAACCGAGAATAAGGGAATAAAAGACTCTTGAGTCTTTCAAGAGTTCATTTACAACTCTCCATCTCCAAAGCACACACACTTTCTCTCAAACAAATCTACTGAAAATCGAAATCTTGGAAAAAAATTCATGAAAAGGAGCTAATATATAAAGATCCAAGTCAGATTAAAGATAAGTAAGATGATTATTAAGTTGGGGTGTTGTTGGAATAGTTTAAAAATCCAAAATTCGAATTTTAAATTTGATGAATTGTTGTTGCATGTATGTTATTATAGTTGGAAAACATAAATTGAAGTTCCTAGAGACATCTGCTACAAGAATCGTTCACTAATTCAATCGAAATGGTAAGAAATACGAATTTTTTTGAACTTTTTGGGTTCTTGAGGTTTTTCCTTATTTTTGGTCAAATCTGGACGAAGTTGAGTGTTATTGATAGGGAAAATGGCCTAGAAATACTAAATATATGTTAACTTATCATTTGTATGGATTACATGTTACTGAAAATGAGTATGGCAAGAATTTTAAGTAAAACCCGTAGCTGCGACCTACAGTTCTGCAGGTCGACTCGACGAGTCGCCAAGAACACCATGCTTATAAGAAAATTGTCTAAGTGTTGAGACCCGAATTTCGGGTAGGGTTGAACATCGGGTGTGACCCAACTTCGGGTGGCGGACCCGAATATGGGTTTAAATTCGGGTTACATTCAAGTATAATTGAACTTCGGCCGAGGATCCGAATTTCGAATCTCGACTCATCGAGTCGAGCAAGGTGATTCGGCGAGTCAGCCTCAGCTCATGCCAAATTCAGTTTTGGTTCAAGGGACACGAACTCCTGGTCTAAAAATCAGTATTTTAGAGGACTTTGGCATTATAATAGAACATTTAATGATGGGTACATCGAACCTAGTAAAGATCCGAACCTTGGGTTTTAAATATGAATTTCGAATGAAGGATCCGAAGATTGACCCCTTTATATTGTAAAACTTGATGAAAGTTTTGATTATGCAGACTTCGATGGTATTTTACTATGAAAATGTAACAGGTCCCTTGTGGTGTTGTTAAACACATAGTGGGGTAAAATTTTGATTCCGGTTGAAAGTCTGAGGAGAAATAATATAATTTGAAGTTACTTAACCCACCCACTGTGAGTACTTATGATTGTATATGTCTACATTTGTTTTATGTTAGCTGTTGCCCTTTGAGGCATGTTGTTTATATTCGTTTGACATTCTACTAACTTGCGTTTATTTTGGTGCACATTGTTGCTTCCATACATGTTTTACATGTTCCGTTTTCTTTTTTGTGCATCAACGTGATGAGCTTGCGAGCCATAACTGTTAATCTGGTGTTACTAAAGCTATATGACATGGAGCCGATCACTCCGAGGTCCCGAAGAGCAGTGTAACATCCCCAATGATAAATTCGCCTATGATGATGTGTTTGTGTCGAGCAATGGCTCGATGGAGCTACGGCTCACGTGTATTTCCGTACTTCGTGTACGAAGGTGTGCACGATGTCTGTCACCGATGTTACTTATGTGTGCTGCATAAAGACTTGTAGAATATATAATCCCTGTACTCTCTAAGTATTTCTTATCCTTTAGTTGTTGACATTTTCAGTAAAGGGAACATCCGCTGTTGGACCTTCTAGTTAGGCCACTTGTGAAGTGTTGAGGAATTCTACTAATCAATTGGTATTGAATAAAGGAGGTTCCTCTAGAATCATTTGGATAGTTGTAATAAAATTTGAGTATGTAGAATCAGAATGGAACCTTGTAGGTCCCAACAGGTTTCCCAAGTATGTTACTATAGGCTGTCGGGGGGGGGGGGGGGGGGGGGGTGAATACAACTAATTCTTTTTAACACAGTTTTCTCAAAGTTTGTATGTATATATTAACAAGTGTTAATTACAAACAGGTTTGAACTGCGGAGTAATCCAAACACAGATGACAGAAACAGTAGACGAACAACTAATCTAAGACTCACTCAGACTAGTTACAATGAATTCACTCACTAAGATGTATTCACTGTTTACAAGACACAGACAAACAGATTTGAACTAGAACAACTTAGACACACTTTCACTATTCTATTTTTTAGTTGAAGGCAGAACTTGCATGCATGAATACACAATTCTTTTTGCACGTTCTGAGCTTGTGGATGTCTCTCTCTTGGTTATCTCTCATTCCTTAGAAGCTTCTTTATATACTCACTTTGTGAATCTCAGTGAAACTTCTTCATTGGATGCAGAGATTCGCCTTTATGAAAAGACAAGGATACTTTTCTTCACGTCTGACAAAACAGAATTTGTCCCTTTGTAGCAGAGTCTTTGTCTTTTCCTTTTTGTCTTTGTTGCATACTGCTTTACCTTAAAGAGGAATGTCAACTTTAAACCTTTGCTCTTCATTTATAGCCATTTTGATATAAGAAATGGTCTCTCACCCATTTCAAATATCCTCTTTGTCTTCATGTATTAGAACAGCTTATGCAGAGAAAGCAGCTTCTGATTTTCCACATTGAATTCGACTTGTAAACAGATCTTTACGTCCAAGACTTTACATGATGACATGGAAATAAATTCCATAAAGTGTAGAACCTTTTCACAAAGAACGGAACACTTAGTTTGGGTCAAAGCTGTCCAACATTCATGAACAACATAGACCGTTTATACCGAACCTGTCCAATAGTTTTAGGACAGCTTTGGCAATCTGCCAGGTTATAACAAATGTAACAGTGTAAACAGCTTTGGGCATATATTGCAAATCACTTATCAGGGTTCAATAAGGCATTAGAACAACCTTAGATTTTCCTTTAAGTGTATCAAATAGGTTTGATTGAAAATCGCCCCCTATGATATAGAACAGGTTTGATTGATGCCTTTTTGTGCCTAACAATCTCCCCTATTTGCAATATTCAGCCTAAGCTGATTTTTTCAATGATCACTATATACATTTACATTACAGTTGCAGAAATGAAAATACAACATTGAAGTAAGGTAAATGATCGGTTTATACATACTGATATAGATAGAAACAACATATGTTTTTACAAGTACAACTTATGTACCGGAATAAAGTACAACAAATGTAATAAAGTACAACTTATGTACAAAGAAAATTCAACACTTTTAACGGTTGAAGTTGGGAGCAAATAATGGTAAGCCTGTCCAACAAATGGAAAACTTCCATTCTTCATCTACTCATTACCAGTAGATGACCTTGTTGCTATTCCTCAGCTTTCTTTTGAGCCCGATCTATTCTGGCCTCAGTTTCTTCTATCAAATTTCTGAGGTACATAAAATCAGGGTTCTCAAGTTCTCCTCTTCTATAACAGGCTTTAAGCTGATCCCATATGATAACTCTCCATCTGGCATGCTTTTCAAAGGCATTAGAGAGTCTGAAGGCTATGATTTGTTTGAGACCAGCTTTGTGAAGGTCTGAAGCTCTCTGAAAACACATTCTTTTAGTCAGAGGATCCACAAAGAATACTTTTACTTCAGGCTCTTCAATGAATTTGCCCTTAACAGGATGTTACATTCAAAATTTTTACTTTGAGTCATTCGAGATTTACTCTGTTTCATTCAAAATTTATTGCACATTCTTCGAGTTTCATTCTGTGTATTTCGAAATTCATCCTTTACAAATCGAGATTCATTCTTTACTATTCGAAATTCATCCTTAGTCATCCGAGATTCAAAGCTTTATCATTCAAATTTTACTATATGACCTTTGTTGCTTCTTGAGGCCATAACTTTTGACTGGAATATCGTTACAGGGCTATCATATGTCAAAATGAAGCTTGAACCGAGATCTACAATTTCAAAAATGGGAGAAGCCAGTTCGGGCATTCTTGGAGGTCTAATTCGACTCCAGAAGAAAGTTACAGGAATTTTTCGAAAAAGAACCTGAAAAATCAACGTCTAAAAGTCAATTTGGAGTCGATTTTCACCAAGTCATCAACCCCAGATACATCCTTCAAAGCTTCAATTTTGGATTTCTATCCTCGAACAACCTTCTAATCATTAAATCTTGGTCTAATCACAGACTTTGGATCCTTCGCTCATCATATAACGACTTGCTGATATATTCTGAGCTTATTTGATTTCCATTCAGTTTCCACAAATCTAATCAGATGGAATCTAACACTGATTTTTGTTACATAAATATTGAAGAGATGAAGATGTAATTACTCAAACTCCAAAAGGATTTTAAAAAGAGGTTTGGAGGACAGGTCTCATCAAAGAAGCACAAATGTGAAGAAAAAAACACGAAGAATATAGTTCGTGCTTTATGGCTACTACTGAAGAGCCTGTTGATGTAACTGTACAGTTGAAGGAGTCTGAAGTAAAATTGATCAATTGGACAAAGCTGGTTGAACAAGCAGATGTTAAGCTATAGAAAGAGAAAGAAAAGGTAGTTTCTCTGGAACTTGAACTGACAAATGAAGATGATCAGGTACTAAATCTCACAGTTGAGAATTCTAAGCTGGTTGAGAAGCTTAAACTGTTTGAAAATCAAATGACTGGTGATGATTCCATTTCAAAGTTAACATCTTAGAAGTCTGAGCTGATTGCAGTTATGACATTCTTGTTCAACTAAATACAGATAAGGCATTTTCTTTAAATGATGTCACAAGACTGAAATATGTAGTTTTGAATTTTGAAGAAAAACAAAAGGTTATGAATTATGAGAATCATGTTCTTAAGTTGAAAATATTTGAATTATCAAGCGATTTTGAAGATTCTAAACGATCAGAATGAATTCAACTAAAATATATTTTGTGAAGACCACCCCTTACGGGGCAGTCCTCAGAGTCTAGGTCCCACATCATGCAATACGATATCAATCAAACTAAGATAGAGTAATTAAGTGCAGAATTATAAATTACAGGAACAAACATATTAAGATAAGTTTAATACAGTTTACAGTTTTCAAATTAAACTTATAAAGGGTACCATCTAATCTAATACATGTCATCATACAACCATATCAAATCTACCAAAAACCAACACAATTGTCGTCTTCCAATCAGTACCGAAGGGTTCGTTGAGTAGTGGTTCATGATTGAGACATAATAGTCATAGAGTAGGATGATGTTCAAGCCACGCTCACGCTTAAATTGTGGAGATCGGCCACATACTGGGCTAGCTACCAGTAAATCAACATGGCGGAACATCGGAGTATCATACCAAGTTCAATAGAACTGGTGAAATAGCATGGTCTAGAACAATAGACCGTCAAGGCTAATCATCTTAAGCTGAATTGATATGTCAAAGGTGCGAGCAATAGTGAAGCATATTAATCAAAGTCATGATAGCAATAAATCTCATAGCAATATCTGAAAGGATCTTTAAATGTAATGTCATGTGAAATGATAATCAAATAGCTATCATGATACACTGGGCATCACCGAATCATGGTGAGCACAGGTCTCAATTCAGCTGATCATATATGAATGTCAATATAATCTATCATCAACAATATGTCTCAACCGGAAATCTCGCATGTAAAGCTGAATATCTATAACTCACAGGTCTGAGTCTTTATCAAGCAGATATAAAATCCACCATCTGAGTTATCTCAGGATTTTATCTTTATTCAGAGCTCTGGCTTTTCTTTTCAAATCTTTGACCCGCTTTCAATATCTTTAAATATTTTAATAATATGTTCAGAAATTAACTGAACCTGTCCAGAATCATATCAATTCATATCATTAACTTTTAGCTTTTAAAATCTCTATTTAATCTGATTCTGATAACTGATAATTCATTAATCATTTTACATTCTCTTTGGCTCTTTGTAATCTTAATGAGATATAAATATTATTATATCTCATATTGTTTTAATCAATCTTTCATCATAAATTCATGGATATTGAATTTATAAAACGTCATTTAGTTGTGATTGTAATTTATCAAAATAAATCATTCGGATCCGGATCCCCAAATTCGGACCATCCGGATTGATCATCCGGATTCGGATCTATCCGAAATGGGCCAACCGGATTCGGACCGGCTATCCGAAATAGCATCCGAAATAGGACACATCCGAATTCAAGGAGGATCCGAATTAGTATTACTTCCGAACTTGCATCATCCGAAACATAGGAACCGAAATGGAAGCATCCGAATTGGCACTTCATCCGAATTCGGTTAGGACCAAATTCGGATCCATGACTTGCAAAATTTCCAGAAAATGTTCTTGGTGTTCTTATGATGTTCATATGAATTTTTTTTTTCATAATAATTCTCAAAACCCATTTTATTGACATGCAACTTATTATAATGTTATATTATCATTATTAGGTTGATTTTATACATTTTTCCCTATCAAAAACATTATAATTTGATCAAGATTGTCCAAAAACTCAATATTTTGTCAAGAACATGATTTCATCGAAAATTTCCGATTTTTAATAATTTTGGACAATCTAACCATAGATTTTCATTTCTATGAGTTCTATTTACTTAAATTCATCATAATCTACTAGTATTTTATACATGCAACACATATTTTTCATATTTTAATTCCTTGGTTTCGGTTTTTAACTAATCCGAACCAAACCATAAAAGTTTCGAAATTTAAATAGATTTTTACCTTAAAATCTTGTAGATTGTTGTTCCTTGATGTTGTGTGTAACTCCTCCTTGTCTTAAATTCCAATTTGATTGCAAATTTATGGAATTCTTCTTGAAATTTTGGAAGAACCGTATGGTAGTGAGAGAGTAGAGAGAGAGTGTGTCAAAATCTTAAATGATGTTAATGACCATTAATTTGGTTTATATATTTCATTTTGATAATTATTTCATTTAACCCACTTTCATTTTTGTATTTTACATCTCTTTTAATTTTATCATTTAAATACTTTATAATATTTATATCATTTTAAACTTAATTAATTAAATTTCATTAATTAATTAATTTACAAGGCAAATATTGTAATTAAATTATATTATTGGATCAAATACAGAAATTAAGTTCAGATAAAAGCTGGGTTGTTACATATTTTGCCTGAAGATCTGAGTTGTACAAGAAAGTTAAAGATCTTGAAGAGACACTTTCAAAGACAAATCATATTGATCAAAGTTATGTTTCAAACAAATCTGAAGAATTTTTTCCTCTTGAAAAGGAGTTTTCATTAACTAAAGTATTATTTGAGAATGAAAGAAATGAGTTCTTACTTAAAAAACAACATTTAAAAGTGAAATCTAAATTGTTTGAAGATGAGAGAAATGTGTTCTTAATTAAAGAACAATCTTTTAAAACTGATTACCAATCGTTTGATAATGATAGAAATTCATATTTGGTCATTATCAAATGATTAGAAGATCAAATATTTCAGCTTTCTAAACAATTTAATGTTTCTTCTTCTTCAAATGATTCAGAGGATAAGGATTCTAAAGTTTGTTTAGAACATAAAGTTGATCATTCTGATTTATCTTCAGAAAGTGAAAGGAATTTAGTTAAATCTCTTGAATTTGATTTGTATTCAGATCTTAAACTTAAATATCTTTTGAAGATAACTAAAGGTAAAGATAAAGAAATTGAAAAACTTCCGATCAAAATTTACCCTGGTGAATCTTCAAAATCTAAGTTTTCAAAAGTTTCTAAAAATCCTGGTAATTCTTCTCAGAAGAAATCTTCCAAGAAAAATACCAAGTATTATCAGAAACAGGCTAGCACCAAACAGATTTTTAGAAAGAAGAATTTGCATATTTCTTTACGTTCAGATTCAAGTTTCTTTCATAAATCAGATATTCATTTTTCACATACTAAAATAAATTTGCTTTCTAAATTTGAGTATGATGTTAGGATAAGTGTTTGGAAATGTGTACCTAAACCCAAGTTGCAGTGGGTACCAAAACCTGTGTATCGATGGGTACCCAAGAGCGCTAACAAGCCTAGATCCAAAGATGTTAAGATATCAAAGACATCTTAATTTTGCAGGAAATGGTTTCTGTACACATCAATGCAGAACCCAGTCTTAATTCAAATGGTTTCTAGTTAATTCAGACTAGGACCCGATTTTCATTGATATGGCTTCTACTCACATCAGAGCATAAAACGTACTGCATGCAAATGGTTTCTAAATCATTTCAGATTGGAACCCGTGCTAAGTAAAATGGATTTCAGTTACTTCAGTCTGTCTATTATCTAAAGTCAATGCACAATGATCGTGGTTGTGGCATCGAACACTTTGTCATCTGAACTTCAAAAGTATTAATAAGTTGGCAACTGATGGTTTAGTCAATGGACTACCATAACTGAAGTTTGATAAAGACAAGCTGTGTAGTGCATGCTCAAAAGGCAAGATGAAGAGGGCTTCACACAAGCTTAAAGTGGAGCATGGATCTAAACTACATATGGATCATTTTGGTCCATGCAAGTTCAGAGCTTAGGTCATAAGAAGTATGCGCTTGTTAAAGCCGATGATTATTCTCGCTATACTTGGGTATATTTTCTTTGGACACAAGATGAAGCGCCAAAAATGATTATATCTTTCATCAAACAAGTGCAACTCAAATTGCAACTTTCAGTACAAACTATTCGCATAGATAACATAACTGAATTCAAAAATAACGTTTTGGATTATTTTTGCATCTTAGTTGGAATACGACATACTTTCTCTTTCGTAAGAACACCTCAACAGAATGTGTTGTTGAACTCCGTAATCGAACTCTAGTGGAAGCTGCACGAAAAATGCTCGCTAAATCAAATCTTTCACTAAATCTTTGGCTAGAAGTGGTTGCAATAACATGCTTCACGCAGAACAGATCAATTTTCAGCAAACGTTTTAATAGAACTCTTTATGAGCTTCTCAATAACCGCAACCAAAAATATCTCATTTTCATTATTTTCAATACAGGTGTTATGTTCTTAATGGCAAGGAGAATATTCGAAAGTTTAATGCTAAAGCAGATGAAGGAATCTTCCTTGGTTATGGCAATGATTCAAAAACTTTCCGCATCTTTAATATGGGAACAAGGATGGTTGTTGAAAGTGTCAACGTCCAATTCGATGAAGTTATTGAAAATGTAGTTCAAAACCACTTGTTACTACATCTTCAAACAATGCTATATATTCCGATCTTGATCTATTATTTGAAAATTTTTACAAAGAATATTTTGGGAACTTCAAATTAAGTTATGATATTTCTGTTCTTGATAGGCCTGTTACTGCGGAGTCATTTGAGATTTCAACTGATCCAATTATGATCAATACTGAAGATTCTGAAACAGTTCCTACCTCTTCAAAAGCTAATTGTACAAGTCCTATTGTACAAATCCCACTTGAAACTCCTGAAACTCTTGTAACTTTTGTTAACGATACTCAAAATCAAAACTCCCCAATTCCTGTAAATAATTATCACAGCTTCACCAATTTCAATTGAAAATCCTTCTGACACAATCTCTATAACTCCTATTATTAACCTGAGTCCTTCGTCTGATCATAATGTGTATTTTGATAACAATCCTACTCAGGATGCTTATCAACCTCTAGCTCATGAGACTAAATGGACAAAGGATCATTCATTCGTCAAATAACTGGAGATCCGTCTGCACCAGTAAGAAAAAGGAGAGCAACTGCTGATGAGTGTTTACACTCCTCCTTTCTGAGTAAAATTGAGCCAAAGACAGTGAAGGAAGCTTTAACTGATTTTGATTAGATAGTGACAATGCAGGAAGAACTTAATCAGTTCTAGAGATTGAAGGTCTGGAGACTTGTGGAAAGACCAAAAGATAAAAACAAGTCAATCATTTGAACAAAGTGGATTTTGAAAAACAAGAAAGATGAAGGTGGAGTTGTAGTAAGGAATAAAGCCTGTTTGGTGGCTAAAGGATACAATCAACTAGAGTGAATAGACTACGATGAAACCTTTGCATCAGTAGCACAGATAAAGGCTATTCGGATGTTTCTTGCATTTGCTACACACAAAAATTTCACAGTCTATCAAATGGACGTGAAAACTACCTTTCTGAATGGGTTGCTGAAGAAAGAGGTGTATGTTAATCAATTTGAAGTCTTTGTGGATGCCAACAATCCAGATCATGTGTACGATTTGATAAATCACTTTATGGCTTAAAACAAGTGCCTCGTGCCTGGTATGAGGTCTAACTTCTTATCTTTTGCGTTGTGGTTTCTCCAATTGTAATGTTGATACTACGTTCTTCTTGAAAAAGCAAGGTGAGCGTATTATTGTTATACAGATAATGTTGATGATATTATATTTGGCTCAACTAATCCTGTTTATCGTCAAAAATTTGCTCAATTAATGACAAAACAATTTGAAATGAGCATGATGGGAGAGATGATTTTGGGGTTATAGGTTAGACAACTTGGAAATGGAATTCTCATAAATCAATATAAATACGTTAGTGATTTATTGAAAAAATATAACATGTATAATTATATTCCAATGTCTATACTGACGGCTCCAAATTCAATTACTAAGCTACACGCAGACCCAGATGGGAAAGCTGTGGATGCTACCAATTATCGGGGCATTATTAGTTCTCTCCTATATTTGACAACTAATAGGCCTGATATAATGTTTTCAACATGTTTCTGTGCTCGTTATCAAGCAAATCCTAAAGAGTCTCACCTTGTTGCTGTTAAACGTATTGTCGTTATTTAAGAAAGAAAATCTGATCTTGGTCTTTGGTATCCAAAGGAAACTTCATTTGAACTAACCTTTTATTCAGATGCTGATTTTGTATATTGTCGCTTGGATAGGAAAAGCACAATTGGTCATATAAAATTTCTAGGGACAAGTTAGTCAGTTGGGCCTCGAAGAAACAAAATTGTGTTTCAACTTCTACTGCAGAAGAAGAATATGTTGCTACATCTAGATGTTGTTCACAAGTTTTGTTGATGCGAACCCAACTAAGTGACTATAGTTTTGTGTATAACAAAATCCCCATTTATTGTGATTCCAAAAGTGCAATTGCAGTTTCATGCAATCCGGTTCAACATTCCAAGACCAAGCACATTGATATACAGTATCACATCATCAAGGATCATGTTGAAAATGGTATTGTTGAATTATATTTTGTTCGTACCGAATATTAACTAGCTGACATTTTTACCAAGGTATTAAATGAAACAATGTTTAATTTTCTTGGTATTAAACTTAGGGATGTTGAATTTAACAAATTGAATTTGTTTTTCTTTTCTGTACTGTTCAAAATTAATTTGATAGTTAAATTTGTTACATTGTTCTTTAATTGGAAGTTTTTTTATCCAACAATGTGTTTCAATTTTCTACAAATAACTGTTCGGTTGAGGGGAGTTTATTACTGACTGATTATTTGTTGCACGGGGAGTAAGATGATATACATCTGGAGAAAAGTAAAATTTCTTTGTTTTTGTTAAACTTTTTTTAGATTTTTTGTTGTTTTTTTTATTTTGTTGTTATATTTTTTTATTTTGTTGTTTTGTTTTGTGTGTGTGTTTGGATGTATACATGTTTGAATGTGAAAAGATATAAAAGGCGGTTCAAACCCTCATTTGAAACTTTTCTACCGCCTTTTACAGTTTCCATTTCTCTCTCTTCGAAGTTTCATATTCTCGGCCGACTGATCTTCTTTTGCAAGAAATTCTTGAGGTTTGGGGTTAAAATCATCTGAGTAAGTGTTCTGATGGTTCTTTTCTTGTTTAAATTTAGTTTTATTGGAATATTTCTCCTTTTTTGGTCTAAATCTGGAAAAATTTGAAGTTCAAATGTTTTCAACAAAAGATTCAATTTTTCTTGGTTTTGGTTGGTTTTTAGGAAAACTTTAGTGAAAGGAACTTGTTTAAATTCAAAATCCAAGTCTAAGTATGTCAATTTTTCGAGGGTTCATCATTTTAAGAAGGTCTTGATATTTTAACAGAGGGCACTTAATGTTTCTGAAGTATGTTGAAACCAGTTCGAGTATGTATAACTCAAAGTAGCTCGAGTCCTTTATACTCGAGCTTGACTTCATCTAAATCGAAGTACTTCGAGTTCACTCAAAGGAATTGAATACTAGTCCAAGGGTTTAATGGACTCGAAGTTAAAGCATTTGACAAGTTAAGGAATTTGAAGCTCGAGTTCTTTGGACTCGACCTCGAGTCTGTAGGACTCGATCTCGTGTCAGTTGAACTCGAACTCATGTTCATTCTTGGGAATTCAAGGGATTGAATGGACTTGAATAACTCATTCGATTGACAAATAAATCAGATAAGATTTTGCAACTCAAAGTGTCTTGAAGTTACTCGAACTTCGAGTCCTTTTGACTCGAACTCGAGTTGGGTTTTGAAGGCCAAAAGTTATGTTTTCATTCAAAATCTAGTTTAAAGGTTTGGTGTTGCATATCCAAGTTTTTTATGCGCTCGAAGATCCATACTTGGCTATTTTCTCCATGTTGACTAACATGTTTCACTTTTGATTTACAGATATCACCGATAATCCTCAATCCACCCATCACTCCTCAAACTCACCCGAAGTTCCATTTGACGACCAACCCTCTCACCATACATGCCCAGATAACTCTGACTTTGATTCTTCCCAACACACTATGCTGTCAAATCCAAAGAACCCTAAAAAGCCATCTGAAACCAGAATAAGAAAACTTCTCCTAGAGTCCTCCCTTCGTGTCCAATCTGAATTTTTGTGTCAAGATCAAAATTACCTGAGATTAACTGGTTTTAAAATAAATAAGAGTTATACCAATAACCTTGTTTTGAATCAAAGACCAATTAAGAAGTTTGCGGAATAACACTTAATTTGTTGGGAAATATTCTAAGTATGTCAAGCTGTTAGTTAGGTTTCTCAAACTGTTTGTAGATTTTCTGTGTAATTACAAAGTTCAAGCTGTTAGTTGAGTAAGTTCGAGCTGCTAGTTCAAAAGTTCAAGCTGCCAGTGCTCAAGTTCAAGCTGCTCAACAGATAGACTTCAAGCTGCTCAACAGTTTAATAAACAGAAAGTGCTGAAATTCAGGAAGAGATTTATATTCGTAGATTCAAGCATATCTACTACCAGAGAAATCAGAGTTTTTCAACGAAACAAATCAGAAGGCTTTATATATAGATAAAATAGGTTTTTCTATTGAAAGCCTGCACGTACATGTTTTGATTCAACTGTAATTGCTTTCTGATTAAGTTTTCATAAGCCTCTAAGGTTGTAAAACCCTAAGAACAGTTTGTGTTCTTCGTCTAATCAAACAGATTAGAGGTGATTGTAATGAGTGAGTTTGGCAATACAAAAGATCCGATTGTTAATTATATTTATATGTTATTTGTTTTGAAAGCTTTTCTTAAAACAGTTAAGTGTTATTCCGCAAACTTCTTAATTTGACTTTGATTCAATACAAGGTTATTGGTTATTATACTCTGATTGATTCAAACCAGTTAATCTTAGGTAGTGATTTTGATCCTGACAAGTGGTATCAGAGCCACAGGTTTTTCTTTGTTTTCAAAGTCAGAAGCTTTCTTTTAAAATTTTTATTTTTCTGCAATGGAATTTGATAATAGCAGTAGTGGATCTGGGCAAGGACTCAAAGTTCCTATGCTCAAACCCACTGAGTTCGAGATGTGGAAACTCAGGATTCAATAGCACATTCAATTTATTGATTATGCCATATCGGAAGCTGTTGAATTTCCTCCTGTAGTTGATCCTGAACTAGATGCTGAGGGCAAGCCCATAAAAACACCTCCAAAGACTGAACTTGAAAGAAAGGCTAGAATGAATGAAGTGAAAGCTCTTACACTTTTATAGATAGCCATTCCTAATGCTTATCAACATCAGTTTAAAAAGTTCTATACTGCTCATTCTCTTTGGATTGTTTTAGAGAAAAGATTTGCTGGTAATGCTAGCACCAAAAGGAATCAAAAGGATATTCTGAAACAGCAGTATGAAAACTTTTCTTGTGGCAAGAATGAAAACCTTACTCAAATCTTTGACAGGTTTAATAAACTGATAGGTGAATTGGAGAGTGCCAAAGTCAGCTTGGATCAAGATGAAGTAAACAGAAAATTCCTTAGATCACTTGGTGAAGAGTGGACAGTCTATGCTGCCCAATGGAGAACAAAATATACTCTTGATGAAATAGAGTTGGATGACCTTTACAACAGTCTGAGAGTGTTTGAAACTGAGATTGAAAATAAAAAGAAATCCTTTTCAAACAATCATAACACTGCTCTGCTGTCATCAACATTAACTGATAAATCTAACTGTTGTGATTCCTTTTCAGGTGCTGATGGTAACTCTACTGAAGTTCAGTATGAAGCTTTTGTTACCAATGATGGACTGTTTGCTCTAAATGCTGAAGATTTAGAACAAATCCATCCAGATGATCTAGAAGAGATTTACTTGAAATGGCAGTATGCTATGTTGACTATGAGGGCTAAAAGATTTCTGAAAAGAACTGGCAGACCAAACTTTCAAGCCAGACCAGAAGGCAAACCAGCATTTGATAAATCAAAAGTTGAATGCTTTAAATGCCACAAGCTTGGACACTTTGCCAGAGAATGCAGATCCCAAGGTCAACAGCCACCAAGACCCCATCAAACTAATCAAATTTCATCATCACAAGCACTTGTTTCTAAAGAAGACAATGTGTTTGACTGGAGTGATCAGACAGAAGAGGAGTTTCAAAATCAAGCTCTTATGGCAAAAACATCTAATGTCACTTCCACTGAACTACCATCTGAGGTAAATGCTAAAATCTGCTCTCAAACATGCAAAAATATGGTTAAAAAGTACAGAGATCATAATGAGAGCATGTGCAAAACTCTAGCTAAGATGGATGAAAGGAGATATGAGTACATGCAGGCCATAGAAGATCTTGAAAAACAAATCAATGATTATAAAGATAATGAGATTCAAATGGGACATGATAGAACATATCATGAGTGGGAGAAAAAGGAACTGAATAAGAAAATAGAGTCCCTAAATAAGAAATTAGATGAGGCTGAACAGAAGGTGTTAGAAGCTAACAAGAAAATAGAATCTGTCAATATAGATTTAGGAAACTTCAAACTGGCAAATCAAAAGCTGGAACACCTAATGGAAGTTCAATTTAAAGATTGGGTAAAATCTCAGCTCAAACCCAAAGAAGGTCTAGAGCCACTCCACCCCCATACAACAACAAATACATCCATCCCATGAGTGAAGTTGCTGATAGGCTTGTAAATGAACCATTAGATGAGTCAATGACAACTGTAGATCCTATCCTTGAAAACAGTCCTGAATCTAAAGAAAGAACTGATTCCAAATGAAGGCTGTGAGTGTAAAGAAGTTGAGAGAGAACCCAAAACAATGAGTGCACCTATAGAAACCCCTACCCTCAGTAAGAAAGGAAAAGAGAAGATGAGTGTATGCAATGTTGCTCCACATGTTTCTGTACCTTCTAACTGTAACATTGCATCTTCCTCAACAGTTAATAAAAGGGGTAAGACTGTTCCAATCTGCACATGCCAAAAGCATGGTGTCCAAAAGTTTCCCACACAACAGCAGGTAAGGGGAAATCAAAGGAACAAGAACCAGTTATGGTCCAACAAAACTGGTTCTGCAATCAAAACAGTCAAAAGATGTTTCCATTGTGGCAGGAAAAATCATTTTGCCAGGCATTGTTTGTATAAACCATCTGTTGCAGCACAGACTGTGGTTCAGAAACAGGCATTTGTTCAAAACACAAAGAATTCTAAGGCCAAACCACCTGTTGCACCAGTTCCAAAGAAGATAGTTGATCACAGGTTCTTAAAAGTCAACAAAAGACAGTCTACACACCAAAAACAAGTTTTGGCAAAATCCAAATCAAATTTTAAACAAATATGGTGTGTTAAAGGCAAAAACTCAGATCAAACTGTTGATACAAATGTTGAGACTGCTAGGCCTAAAGTTGGAACTGGTAGTGCAAACTCTGAAGCTGTTAGCACAAAAAACTCAGTTCAAACTGCTAAGCCTAAAACTGGAACTGGTAATGGATCATTTGAGACTGTTAATGAAAAGGTTGGAAAAAACACCTGGATACCTCATGTCATAACTAAATATTCTTCATAGAATCCACCAGTGGATCTCACTAAGTATAAAAAGTCACAAACAGTGTTTAGTTATGTCAATGCACAAGGACAACCCAAAACCAACTTGGTTTGGGTTTACTCCACTACTAACTAAGCTTTTATTTGTGCAGGGCACCCACAGGTCACAACATAAATCAAGATGGCATTTGGATAGTGGATGCTCTAGGCACATGACAGGCAATTCTGAATGCTTGTCAAATTTCAAAGGCTTTGAAGGAGGATTTGTTGCATTTGGAGGAAATTCCAAGGGAGGTAAGGTAACAGGTAAAGGTACTGTCAAAGCAGGCAATATGATCTTCAATGATGTTTTGTATGTTGAACAGCTGAAGTACAATTTACTAAGTGTGTCTCAAATCTGTGATAAACAAAATATTGTTCTATTCACAGACTCTGAGTGCATTGTTCTTTCAAAAGATTTTAAAATACCTGAAAATCTTGTTTTACTGAGAACACCAAGAAAGGACAATGTCTACTGTTTGGACATAGATCTTTTATCCAAATCAAATACTTTAAGCTGTTTGATATCCAAAGCATCATCCAATGAGTCTGCTCTTTGGCACAGAAGGATGTGTCACATGAACTTCAAATCTATGAATGTTTTAGTAAAAAAGAATTTGGTAAGAGGTTTACCACAAAAGGAGTTCATCTGTGATGATCATTGTGTAGCATGCCTTAAAGGCAAGCAACACAAAAATTCTCACAATGCCAAAGAAGTAAATTCAATCTCATCTGCTCTTCATCTTATTCATATGGATCTTTTTGGTCCAACATCTGTTTTGAGTTTGAATAAAAGAGCTTACTGTTTAGTCATTGTTGATGATTTCACCAGATTTACATGGGTCTACTTTCTTAGGTCTAAAGATGAAACTGCTGAGCTAGTTAAATCATTTATCCTTAAGATAGAAAACCAATCCAACTTAAAAGTTAAGGTGATCAGGTCAGACAATGGAACTGAGTTTAAAAATCATATCCTAAACAGTTTCTGTGAGTCTAAAGGTATTGCAAGGCAATATAGTGCACCAAGAACACCACAACAAAATGGTGTAGCTGAAAGAAAGAACATAACTTTAATTGAGGCTGCTAGAACCATGCTAGCTGATTCCAAACTGCCAATGACATTTTGGGCAGAGGCAGTCAATACAGCTTGTTATGTGCTAAATAGGGTTCAAGTTGTTCAATCACAAGGGAAAACTCCATATGAGTTATTCCATCATAGAGTTCCCTTAATAGCCTTTCTAAAGTCTTTTGGCTGTTCATGCACTATTCTTCACACTAAAACTCACTTAGATAAGTTTGAAAGTAAGGCTGAAGAAGGTTTCTTTGTAGGATACTCTATTCAAAGCAAAGCCTATAGGGTATATAACAGTGTGTCTAAAACCATTGAAGAAAGTGCCAATGTTGAGTTTAATGAAAACACTGCAAATGTCAAAGGCACTGGTCCTGATTGGTTGTTTGATTTAGATTCACTAACAAATTTTCTGAGCTTTGTTAAGTATACTGCAGAAACTGATGAAAACAGGGTTGAAGCTGCCAACACAAATTCTCATGCTGGTCACACAAATATTCAAGCTGTTGGCACAAAGTTTCAGACTGTTCAAGATTCTGATAAATGGGATGAGTATACTGTTCTACCACTTCTATCTTGTGACCCACCAGGGGTACTGGATGCTCAACATGATACAAATCTAAGTTATGAAGTGCCAATCCCAAGTCCTGAGGTAACAACTCAATCCAATAGGGAAACAGTCCCATCTTCTGGTCAAGCTGTTCCTGAAGCAAAACCATCAAGTGGTCCTGAAGGAGATGATACAAATCTAGGAACATCATTTCAGACAGACAGAGAGCCCACACTCAGAGTTCACAAGTATCACCCTCTCAATCAGATAATGGGTGATCCACGCACACATGTACAGACAAGGACAATGGTTCACAAGGAGTCTACTGATGCTGAAGCAACAGTTCCTGAATTTAGTCTAGCTACCTTTTAACATGCATGTTTCATGTCACAATTAGAACCTAAGAAGGCATCTGAGGCTTTGAAAGATCCATCTTGGATTGAGGCAATGCAGGAAGAACTACTGCAATTCAAGATTCAGAATGTATGGACTCTAGTTGGCTTAGCTAGAGGAAAGAGTGCAATTTGTACAAGATGGGTGTTCAGAAACAAGAAGGATGAGAGAGGGATAGTAATCAAGGACAAAGCAAGACTGGTAGCACAAGGATACACTCAAGAAGAAGGAATAGATTATGATGATGTCTTTGCCCCAGTAGCAAGGATAGAAGCCATCAGACTGTTCCTAGCTTATGCCAGCTTCAAAGGATTTAAAGTGTACCAAATGGATGTGAAATTTGCATTCCTGTATGGTACAATCGAAGAAGAAGTCTATGTGTGTCAACACCCTGGATTTGAGGACTATAAGTATCCAGACAGAGTACACAAGTTAGACAAAGCCCTCTATGGACTCCACCAAGCCCCAAGAGCATGGTATGACACTTTGTCATCATAGCTTCTACAAAATGGATTCAAGAGAGGTACTCTGGAAAAAACATTGTTCACAAAGTCCATCAAATCTGAGATTTTACTTGTTCAGATCTATGTTGATGATATCATCTTTGGGTCCACAAATGACAGTCTGTGCAAAGAGTTTGAGACATTGATGCACAAAAAGTTTCAAATGAGTTCAATGGGAGAACTCACCTTCTTTCTAGGATTGCAGGTCAAGCAGAAGCCCACATGACTTTTCCTGAGTCAATCAAAGTATGTTAATGACATTCTGGAAAAGTTTGATTACAAAGATACCAAAGTTGCTAGTACTCTAATGGACACTCACAAGCAGCTTGATGTAGACAAAGATGGAGTAGATTTGGACATTCACCTATACAGATCCTTGATAGGTTCACTAATGTACCTCACATCTTCTAGACCTGATATAATTTTTGCTGTTTGTGTTTGTGCCAGGTTTCAATGTGCTCTAAAGGACTCACATCTATTTGCTGTGAAGAGAATCTTTAGATATCTCGAGGGCCAACCTCATTTGGGCCTATGGTATCCTAAAGACTCTCCTCTTGAACTAACAGCCTACTCTGACAGTGACTATGGAGGATGCAACATCGACAGAAAATCCACAACTGGTGGATGTCAAAATCTAGGAGCAAGACTGGTCTCTTGGCAGTGCAAAAAGTAAACAACTGTCTCCACCTCATCTAGTGAAGCAGAATATGTAGCAGCTGCCAGCTGCTGTTCCCAAGTGATGTGGATTCAGAATCAACTGAGAGACTATGGTATGAACCTTTTATCTACTCCTATTTACATTGACAACTCAAATGCCTAAGCATCGTACAAAATCCAGTGAAATTTCCCAAAACCAAGCATATAGACATTAGATTTCATTTTATAAGAGATTATAATGAGAAGAAATTAATCCAAGTTACCAAAATTCATACAGATGATCAGTTAGCTGATCTATTTACAAAACCATTTGATGTAGGATGATTCACCTTCCTAGTATCAAATATTGGTATGGTTAATATGGATTAATTTGTTTTTCATCATTCTCTCTTATTTTTTGAAGGATATATTTACTTCATATGCTTGATTAAGGGGGAGACACTGTTTCATAAGAACATGCTTAATTTTCAACTAACAGCTTGAGTCTTTTCTCAAGCTGCTAGTTCATTTCACTCGAACTGTTAGTTGTTTTCACTTGATCTGTCAAAGTGTGCAGGGTAATTCTGTAATTTCTTATAAGTGTGTGCGCGGGATTAGATATTTTCGAAATGCCAAACCTTTAAAGGTCCCAGTTTCGTTCAATTGTAACTACCAGTTGCAAAAATATCTTCCACGATCTTTTCCAAACCTTCTCCCTGAGCGATTCACACAAAAATCTCTTAAACCCTAAATCACCGTCTTGATCGTCAATGGAGTTTGTCAAAGAGCACAACTGTCTCCCTTATTCCCTCAAACATACTGACCTTCAACCATTCCATGTCATGATGGACTTCCTTCGAAGTTCCCATATCCATCATGCCCTCACTGTCAATCCTACCATTTATATATCTCGTATAGAGCAGTTCTGGAAATCTGCCTCAGTCAAAACCATCAATGGAGTCACCTCTTTGACATCCACAATCGATGGCAACCCTATTTCTGTTACTGAGGAAACCATCCGCCAACACTTGCATCTTCAAGATGCCGCAGGTATATCTGATTTATCCCTTACTGCATTACATGAAGGACTTTTTGCAATAGGGTATAGGGGCCCTACTGATTCATTTACTTTCTTTAAAGCACATTTTGCCCTAAATGGAAATATCTTGTGCATGTTATACAACAGTGTATAAGCCCTAAAAGAACTGGTTGGTCAGAATTTTCTTCAAATATAGCCACTGCCTTGGTGTGCTTATCAACGGGCCAACAGTTCAATTTTTCAAAAATGATTTTTCAGGGGATGTTAAGGCATCATGCCCTAAAGAATGGGAAATTTTTGAATATCCACAATTTTTGGCTGAAATAATTGCAAGATCTTGCAATAATTTTAATATACATAAAAGGATACATGTTTCCCATAGGCACTCTTTACCATCATTAAAAAGACTTTTAAAACCTAGTGCCAATTTTTTGAATATAGATGTCCCATTGCCCTCTGCAATGCTGGGCATCAATCCAATAAACAGAGGAGAGGGTCCTGAGCAGGCTCAGCCATCCATCACTGCTTCACCCCCAGGACCCCAACCCACTCCTCATGATACAAATATTCCATCTGCTCCTTCTATCACACCTACATCCCCACTCCCCTCACTCATACAATACAAAAGACGAAGGGTTTCAGGAGCTCCTTCCTCCTTTGCCCTAACACCAAAGCCAAATATCCCTGTGCAGGAGGACACTTCTGCACAGAATATCCAAAGGGAACCCACTGAGGACACTCCCACCCTCAATTTGGAGGTGGCCATCCCATCAGAGGATGTCCATATGGGGTTTGTGGCTGACACTACTGATGTCTCTGCACAAGAGGCACAAGCCAGTGTCAACATCACTAAGACCACACCCATGGCAACAGAGGGTGTGCAAGCACCTTCTGGAAGTCCCCAGTACCAAGAACAAAGGGGCCCAGATGTTTCTACTTCTGGAATACATGCTAGTGATAGATCTCAAATACCACTATCATTTGATGATCTTGAGGCTAGTCTGCAACTCATGATATTGACGGATCCTTAGCTGAAACCTGTTGTAGCCATATAGGAACATTACAAGTCCCTTATTGCTACATAGGGGGCACAAATCACAGCTCTGCAACACACTATAGCAGCTCAACATCAAAGAATGGATTATTTTCATCAAGGGTTTACCCTATGTGGAAATAAGATAATTCAACTTGAGAAGATGGTTCGAACCCTAATTGCAAAGGTTGTAGGTCCTCCTGGCCAAACCAATGCATCCAAAAAGGGGGAGAATTAGGAGATCCCTACTTCAGTCCAAACAGCTTCAACCTCTGCTCCAACAGTCCCAGATTCTAGGCTAACAGTTCCAACAGCTACTCAAGCTGTTAGCCTAGAAACTCAAGTTGCCCCTATCAGAACAACTGGAGTTGTTATCAGAGAAGGAAATCAGGCTCCTGTCAGTACAGTCCAATCCACAACATGAGCTTCCAGAGATAAAGGCAAAGGCATACTTATTGAATCTCCAAAGATTAAATTCTCCTCTAAAGAAGCCCAGGTTGCTCATGATGCTAAATTTGCAAGAAAGTTAGCAGAGGAACAGGATGATCTCTTAGACCAACAAACTCATGTTCCAATGAAAGATGATGAAACCTTAGGTGATTACCTAAGAGGGTTTGTGATCAAGTAGAATCAGAAGAAAAGGAAAATGCCAACAAGGCATTCAAAGGCAGAATACAAAAATTTTTTTTATAAACTTCTCTGCATCAGTTGGAATTCCAAGAATAATGGCTCAGTCATGGGCAACAGAAAAGCTGCAAGACCTACATGACAAAGAGATGGAAAAACAGAAAGCAGCCAAAGTCTCCCAACAAGTCCAAAGCCAACAAGAACCAGTTCAAGCTGGTGTCAGTAATCCTCCTCCTCCTGTTCAAACTGTTGCTCCTGTTCAAACTGTTGCTAATGATCCTCAATCTGAAGCTATTCAACAAGCAAAAGCTTGATCAGGTGAAAAGAGTGCTGTTTGAACATCAGTTGTAAAAGGTAATGGAAATTGAAAAGACCCTCGATCAGCATGACTTCTCCAAGCCTCCTATTACCTACTGGTATGCTAAGTCAATGGATGACATTGATTTAAAATATCACTTTGTAATCAAAAGAGAAGCTGGTCCTGAGGAAGAATACAAGAGCATGATTCACCTAGTACAGAGGCTGACCAGAGATGAGCTGACACAAATGCATCGTATTGGAACTATTAGTCAGTCTAGGTCTCCACTTCTTTGGGTTAAGCAGAGTGTAAAAGATCTTAAAAGCATTTTTGACCCAGAAGCTATAAGAAGAGACATAGACTCTGCCAAGGATACGAAGATTGTACAAGTTGATCTATATGTGAAATCAAAGACATCTAGACTCAAATTTGCAAACGGATCCAGCATGTTCTTCAACTTTGAGTTCTTTGATCTGCCTAAAGCATGGTTACTCCAAATAAGCTCAGTGAAGATTTACTGTGATAAAGAAGAGATGAAAAGAGATTTCATAAAGGCAATAAATCAGAAACTTGCACAACTGTAAGTTTTTGGATGCCTTAGTTTGTAGATAACAGTTTTACTTTGTTTTATTTCCTTATTTGTACAAAACTTAAAGTCTTGTGTAAAGAATTCAAGTTAGGGGGAGATTGTTGGGAAATATTCTAAGTATGTCAAGCTGTTAGTTAGGTTTCTCAAACTGTTAGTAGATTTTATGTGTAATTACAAAGTTCAAGCTGTAAGTTGAGTAAGTTCGAGCTGCTAGTTCAAAAGTTCAAGCTGCTAGTGCTCAAGTTCAAGCTGCTCAACAGATAGACTTCAAGCTGCTCAACAGTTTAATAAACAGAAAGTGCTGAAATTCAGGAAGAGATTTATATTCGAAGATTCAAGCATATCTACTACCAGAGAAGTCAGAGTTTTTCAAGGAAACAAATTAGAAGGCTTTATATATAGATAAAATACGTTTTTCTATTGAAAGCCTGCACGTACATGTTTTGATTCAGCTGTAATTGCTTTCTGATTAAGTTTTCATAAGCCTCTAAGGTTGTAAAACCCTAAGAACAGTTTCTGTTCTTCGTCTAATCAAACAGATTAGAGGTGATTGTAATCAGTGAGTTTGGCAATACAAAAGATTTGATTGTTGATTATATTTATATGTTATTTGTTTTGAAAGCTTTTCTTAAAACAGTTAAATGTTATTCCGCAAACTTCTTAATTAGACTTTGATTCAATACAAGGTTATTGGTTTTATACTCTGATTGATTCAAACCAGTTAATCTTAGGTAGTGATTTTGATCCTGACATAATTGTTTCAAGAAAACTGTCGAACAATAAAGAACAGATAATCAAATAAACACAATCAATATCGAAACCTTTGTATTGCCAAAACTCTGATTACAATCACCTCTAATCTGTTTGATTAAACGAAGAACACAAACTGTTCTTAGGATTTTCAACCTTAGAGGCTTTAGAAACTTATATCAGAATGCAATTACAATATGAAACTTAAGCACCACGATTACAATGAGAAAGACCTAGTCTACCTCTATATATAGCCTTCTGATTTGTTTCCTTGACGAACTGTGATTTCTCTGGTAGTAGATGGAAGATCTTCAAATCTTGAAATCTTTATCACTTCCTGAATTTTAGCACTTTCTGTTATCTATCTGTTGAGTAGCTTGAACTTTGACTCTGGCAGCTTGAACTTTTGAACTAGCAGGTCGAGTTTATTGAACTGACAGCTCGAACTTTGTAATTACACAGAAATACTACTAACAGCTTAAGAAATCCTAACTAACAGCTTGAGATACTTAGAGTATTTCCCAACATTTTGCAACTCTGAGAGAACAATGACCGTTTGAACCATGATTCAATTAATTTCCTTCATCCAATTGTCCTATATGTTTCTGTAATCATACTTTTTTTTCCTTTAAATCAAGCATATAACCACCAACAACTTTTATAACATCTAAATTACAAAAACATGTTGGCGGAAGATTGAAAAGAAAGCAAGAGTTGGAAAAGATTTATAATTCTTCTTCTTATTCATTATTCTCTTCATTTCAACTTAAGGTAAATTCTCAATTCTTGTTCATTTTCATTATTTTATAAATCAAGATTGAATGAAGCTTTGTGATAGATAGTAATTTAAAAACAATGTTAGATATTCACTTTTATCATCATCTCTCCATTAAACACTTAAAACTCCATAGTTGGAAGAAAAACTTCATTTTTATTAAAATCTTTAAAATAAAGGAATAGTCATAAAAATAGAATCACAATCAAGTTTTTAACTTCTTTTGTAACTCATTAGTTTGGGGTTAAATAAATATGTTATTTAATTTGACTAAATGTATTTAATTAGAAATGTTGGACAAACAATAAAATTTTGTTATATATACATTGGATATGTGTATATATGTCATATCTATATATAATTTATTTTTATATATACATACACACACACACACACATACACACACACACACATGTACCGGTGGGTATGTATATGTATAAGTGTGTGTCACACACATAGCACACATTAGATTTTATATATATATATATATATATATATATATATATCTGTGTGTGAGTGAGTGAGATCTTTAATATCGAATCCAAATTATTGAAATTTTATTTAGTTCTATTGTAATAGATCATTTATTATAAAGTACAAAATAATAATTAATCGTGGAATGTCATTAATAAATATTGACAAGTTTAATGAGTAATTATATCATTAGAGATTGAATCTAAAATTATCCTTAATAATGGGTTAAATTTTAAGTAAATTGTTTTATGATCCTTGTCTAGAGTAATAATAAAAAAATTTAAAATTATGAAATAAGTTTGGTACTAATGGGTTAATAGCGAACTTAATTCTCAGGGCGGTAGTGAGTATTTAGTGAGCAGGTTTAACACTACTAAGTAGATGCAGTTCGTTGACTGAAGAAGCAGACTTTATTGCAGGCGCTGTGAGTAACTGTTTTACTTTCTTAAACATATATTATTGTTCATATCTGCTTTGATTACCTGATTATTACATGTTTATTGCTACCTATCATTTGAGCTTTACCTGTTTTATTTGCTTCCCATGTTATTGGAGTTATCCCTCGCATGTATGCTATATACTTTTACACGGCTGAGCTTTGCTACTTTGTGTGGCATGCTAGGACGCCGTATCTCGAGTAACAAGACTTTGATCTCAGACAATACTTGAGATCTGACTCCAGACGATACTTGTAGTCTATTCTGGGATATACCTAGAACCTCAATTAGGGATTACAGACGATACTTGGAATCCCAAATGAGCACTAACCTGCTATTACCATGTTTTATGAACATATACTTGTTTATTGTACATCCTAATAATTTAAAATGTTGTAATTGAGGTTATTAGCTTAAATTCTGTAATGTATATAATCAAATTGGATTATTTACAAAGTTAATTATTCGGGAAGTATGTGTTTGGAAATTTAAAAGTTGATTGTTATGTTAAGAAATTAAGAAATTTGAGGATTTCAATTTATTATTGAAGTATGATAAATTATAAGTGTTAGTGATAATAAGAAAAATAAAGATGTAAATCTTATTTAATAAAATCAGTTAAGTGAGGGACTATATGAGTCAATAGCCGGAAGTAGATAAAAAAAAGACTCTTAGTCTTTTATTTAATTCATTTTCATCATTTCATCTTTAAGCACACAAGTTCTCTCTCTCTCTCTCTGAAACATTCGGCTCTCTCATCTTCAACAATCCAAGAACATCAAAGTTGGAATTAAAAGCTGAAAATCTGGAATTAAGCTACTAAGGAAGGATTATTATCACTACTAACATCAATTCGAGGTAAATGTTACTCAAACTATTCTAATTTAAGGGTTTTTGAGTTCGATTTTTATGAAAACCGAATCACAAATTTGGTTTCAATTGTTGATGCGTGTTGTATAGTCATATATATATGTTTTAATTGAGTACCAAAGAAGTCGTATGCTAAATTTCCGAACCAGATTCGAACTCAATGTATTATTTTTTAAATTAACTATGTGTTTAGTGTGTGTGTGTGTTCGACGGGTTGCATACAATGGCCAAATAGGGACTGATTGGTATTGGAAAAGGAAAATCCACTGCCGGACCTTCTAGTTAGGTCAACTTTTGAAGTATTGGAAGATTATCTACTACTCAATCGGTAACTGAAATCATGGGAGCAAAGTTGTAATATTTGGGATTGTTGTAATAATGTATTGAGTATGTAGACTTGGACTGGAACCTAGTAGCACGGTAGGGTGTTTGACACTTGTACTTTATTTTTATGTTTAATTTCCCGTGCTGTACTTAGTATTTAGATCATTATTGTTTATTAATGTGTTGTGATTAATCCTGGGTGTTATGATTGTGGTTATTGTGGCAAGGGTGTCACAAGGAATGGTATCAGAGCAGTAGTTTGAGATTCAAGTGTCCGTGAGGTCTTGGTCTCAAACATTAAGGTTGCGTTTAGTTAATGAAAACTAGTTATTTTTCAATTTCATTTTTCAAGTTATAGTTTTTAGAAAAAAAAAAACAAGGGTTTCTATGAAAAGTGAAAATTTGTTTAGATGATGAAGTTTTAGTTTTTAGAAAAATAAGATAAGTGATTATAAAATAAAAAAATAGGATAGGTGATGGAAAAGTAAGAGAGAGAAAAAGAGTATTATAAAGAAATAGGGTAGGTAATAGAAAAGTAAGAGAGAGAATATGAAAAGTGGTATTTTAAAAAGTGAAATGAAAATTTATGAAATTGTTGTTAAGTAAACAAGTTTTCATTTTTATTGAAAAGTGAGATGGAAATTTTAAAAATTTTCGGTAACTAAACGCACCCTAAGTGATGATATGTTGTGATTTTAAGTAATGATCTAAACTAAGATAGGTTATGATCTAGTAATTATAGGAAAATGGACTTTCATACGGGACAATGGGTGGTGTTTTTAAATAAATGACATGTTTACTAAATAAGTTATATGTTTCAACTTTCAGCACATGTCTGGAGAAGGAATGACACCGCAAGAAACAAGGGAGATGATGCTAGCCATGACGGCTCAGCAAAATAAGATGATTCAAGAACAATTTCGGGCTCGAGATGAAGCCGAAGCCAAGTGGAGGGAGGACAAGAGGAAGAATAAGGAAAAAGAGGGCAACAATGATGACAATCAAGATGACAACAGTGGGTCATCAAAGAAGCCCAAAGGTTGTCGGTTTAAGGATTTTAAGGGAAATGGAGCTGTCGAGTTTAATGGATTAGGAGATTTTGTTGCTGCCTTGGAATGGATAACAGCCACTGAAAGGACATTTGGAATCAGCGATTGTGCTGAGAAGGACATGGTCCGGTTTGCTACTGCTATGTTCACCAAAGATGCAGTCATGTGGTGGAACTCAATGGTGAACGCGTTGACTTTGAAGATAGCATCTGTAATGACTTGGGCTGAGTTCACTGATATATTCACTCAGCAATACTGCCCGGCTGATGAGCGCCGAAGGATGGAAGCGAAATTTATGACTCTGATGCAGGGGACTAAGTCTGTGTCCCAATATGCTGTTGAATTCACGAGGCTGAGCCTGTTTGCACCTCATCAGGTGGATACTGAAGAAAGGAAAGTAACCAGGTTCGAGGCTAGTTTAGATCTGGAGATTAGGAGGGTCATGAGTAATGTTAGCTACCCTACAATTGCTGGCTTACTGGAGGCTGCCAGAAATGTTGAACAAATTTTGATTATGTCTGGGTACACGGTTGGGTCTGCTATCGTTTCTGCTAATCCTACCCAGTCGTCACCGCCGAAGCATCAACGTGATGGGGGATATTCTGGTTCGTCCCATTTATCGCAGTATTCATCTCAACAATCCTACCATCGACCATCTGGGTCTTCTAATCGTGCTCGTGCGTACTCCATCAACATCGAGTCGCAGTATTGAAACAAGTGCCAGCTGGAGCCTTTCGGCAAGTGTGTATATGGATGCGCTTGTTTCGTTGTGGAGAGTTGGGTCATTTCCAAAACGAGTGCCCACGGAAGGCAGATGTCTGCCATAAGTGTGGGGTATGGGGGCATTATAGTAGAACTGTAGAAAGAATGCTCCAGCAGCTGTTGCTCCATCTTCAACTCGATCTTCTGGGGGGTCTAGTGGTGGTTCAGTAAACCGCAGGAATCAGCCACAAAGGGAATCTGCTTGTGCTTTTCAAATAACACGGAAGAGGCTATGGAAAACCCAGAGGTGGTTACGGGAATGTTTATAGTTAACTCTATGCCTGCACGAGTATTATTTGATTCAGGTGCCAACCGATCTTTTGAATCCACTGTTTTTGCACAACAACTTGTCATGCCATTGTCTAAGTTATCTGCTGTACTTGACATTGAAACTGCTAGTAATACTCTAGTCAAAGTAGACCACGTGCATCGTAATTGTACTCTAGTGATTGAAGATGTAGTCTTCAATCTTGACTTAATTCCGATTGAGTTCAGTGAGTTTGATGTGATAGTCGGAATGGACTGGTTGATTGAGGATGAAGCTCATATAGTCTGTAAGAAACGTATGATAAAGATAACTACTACGAAGGGGCGAGAGATTTGTATAGATGGGGATAAGAGAAGCGGGGATTTGTGTCTGCTGACGATTGCTAAGGCTCGAAAGCTGGTTGCTAAGGGTTGTGTATCCTACTTGGCGTATGCTATTGATGCCAAAGCTGAGAAAAAGACTGTTGCCGATGTGCTGTAAGGTCACCTATGTAACAACCCAATTATTTAATATAATGAGTAATTAATGTTATTGTATTAAAATACGATACGGAATATTAATTAAGTCCAAAACATATGAATGAATGTTGGTGTACGAATTTTACGATATAAGTCTTAAATATATAGAAAGGACTTTAAAAGAAATGCAAATAATTCCAAGGTGGAAATGGTAAATGTATGAAAGATGTGGGTTGGAAAGGAAAAGAAGGAGAAACCTCCTTTTCCTTTGGCTTTATACATACGCAGACACACACTTGTGTGTGTGTGTGTTCATCCTTTTTCCAAAAAGCCAAAAAGAGAGAAAAGAGAGAAAGAGAAAGGAGAAGAAGAAGCCAAAAATCAGATTTTGCTGGAAGCTCTTGTCGTTTTTGAAAGATCCGAGAGGTAACCACTCTCATTATAAATCTTGTCATTTATTTTCTTCTCCTCTCCATCTTCATTTGAAGAAGATGAGAAACCCAAATGGGTTTTTATGAATATTATGGAGAAATCGTTAGATCTTGAAGTATGATAGTGAAACCTAGTAAGAATCATTATTTTAAACATAATATGCAAGTTTTATGAAGTTTGATGGGTTTTAGCTCAAAAACCCGAAAATGGAGTTTTATGAACTCCCATGGATTTAAAAATGAATGAAATGGTGTTCTTGATGGTTAAAATGAGTTATAAAGGATATATATATATGTTTGGGAATAATCCCAAACCGTTTATAATAAATGAGAAGAGTTTGGTAGTTTTGAGCATTAAATCCGTAAGGCAGAATAGCAGACCTGCGCACGAACTCGGCGAGTTCCCTTGGTGAACTCGGCGAGTAGGTCTGAAATTTTGAAAGAAAAAGTTCTAAGTTAAAGGATTCGGATATCTTGGGATCCGAAATTTGGATGGTTGGTCCGAAATTCGGATGTGCCGAGTACCAAATTCGGACCACACTTCGGATATGCTGGACCGAAGTTCGGATGGTCCATGAACCGAACTCGGGTGATCCGAAATTCGGTTGGTGCTGATCCGAATTCGGATGGGGAACTCGGCGAGTTCGGTCCCCTTACTCGGCGAGTTCATCCCTGTTTTGGCCCGAAATTGTAAATGTTGATTAGCCTTGGGATCTTTTGTCATAATAAATTATGATACCAATTTTGAAGAGTATTTAGACCAAAATAATTATGTAGGTCAATGCCAAAAATTTGTTGGGTCTTACGACTAATGTGTCCGGACCAAAGTTGAGAAATTGTAAGCGGTGAGACTTATAATTATTATATTATGAACCTACTTGTAGGGGTTTTGACGAGTTAAGTCACGTGAAGACTATCACTCTTACCTTGACGATTGTAACTCGGTTTTTGAGGCCGAGAGCGTAATTTGTATCACTGTGAGTTCTAGTATTAACGTATTTGCATGCATATCATGAATTGTATGTTACTGCTTTCGTATCATTATTGTCATTTTCATGCTTTGCCATCACATACATCATAATTATTGTTTATCACTCGGTTGATAAGTTGTTGCTCGTTCATTTGACCTCTCCGCCGAGACGGTAAGCCTGAGTGTGGTAACCCAGCGGAATCATAATGGTAAGCCTGAGTGTGGTAACCATTATTGCCTGTAAAACGATAAGCCTGTGGTGGTAATCGTATGGCATCATTGTAAACTGCATATCGATAAGCCTGTGGTGTGGTAATCGAGCAGTAGATTGTAAACCCATTGTACGGTAAGCTTGTGTATGGTAACCGCAATGTGGTAGCTTATAGCCATTAGTTGGCCTCCAAAATTGTTAGTCGAATTCATGGCATTGCATGACATCATTCATATATCGCATGGTACTTTAATCTAGAATCTCACTAAACAACTTTGTTGTTTACCCGTTAGTTGTTATATCTTTTCAGGATCCGTTAAGGGCAAAGGCCCGGCTGGCCCAAGTTGTTAGGCATCGGTTGGAGCTCGGATAGGAGCTCATTATTTTGTGGATGATTGGGGAGGGAGTAGCAGACTTCCATTTTTGGACCTACACGAATTAGTTGTTGTTTACTAATTCGTTTGTAACTAAATTGATAACTTAATCTTGTAACCCCAGTACGTTGCTCCGTGATTTCCGACACTCTGTTGTGTCTCATGCAAAGTGTTTGGAATCACGTTGAGGATTATTAATTACAAAAGTTTTAATTTGATTGTATTTCCGCAAGTACTCTGTATAAAATTAATGTATAATGGTATCGAAATACTCGTATTAGTTGTATGGGTGTTTCAATTTGGTATCAGAGCTGGAGCTCATAGACAGAGTATAGTCGACGATACTCTACTCTGAGCACGGTTTCAGATGCTGTTATTGACCCACCTAGGCGGCAATATTATAACAATTACAATTGACCTTTGGCCTAGGATGGGATAATATTGGGTAGACTTTTAAGATTATGACTTGACGTAAGCATAATTATATATATATACATATGCATACAAATAAAATTTTATGTGCACACGTTGGTGTGAAACAAGTGTTGAACCGACCTGTAACTGTTGGTTGCAGACAATGTCGGATAACCAGTCGAATCGCGTTCTACACCAGGAGGTAGAACATTCAAATGATGGGGGAGGCAGGGATCAGTCTCCAGACTATGAAAACGAATCCAGTTTCCGTACTGGTGGAGGGTCCAGAGAGGACCAAATGATGCAGATGATGGCCCAAATGCTGGAGCAAAATCGCCAGCAGAATGAGCTAATGACCCAATTACTTGCTTCCCAGAATGTTCAAGGAAAGAAAAATAATGCTGAGGGGGAGCAAGCAAGTAACGATAATACTGAAGGCGCCGGAAGTGGAAGTAGGGCCGAAAGGCCTAAGAAGGATAAAGAAAGGAAGCACGACTCCTCTAAGTCAAAAAGAGGAATGTCGTATAAGAATTTCATTGGTTGTCGTCCTCCAGCGTTCAATGGACGGGCAACTACTGTGGAGGCCTTGGACTGGATCAAGGCAATCGAAAAGTTATTCCGAGTCACTGACGTCAGCGACGATAAAAAGGTGCAGTACGCGACTGCGCAATTTGTTGGTCCTGCTTTAACGTGGTGGGATTCAGAGGTCGAGATAATGGGTTTAGATGTTGCGGCGAAAATGTCCTGGGTAGAGTTCAAGACCAGGTTCGACAAGCATTTCTGTCCGGCTGTTGCGGTACAGAAGATAAAAAGAGACTTTCTCACGTTTCAGCAAGGAGAGTTGTCAGTGGACGATTATCTGATCGAGTTTAACTCGAAAGCAATGTTTGTAGGGACGGTAATTGCTGATGAAAAGCAAAAGACCGATTATTTTGTGGAAGGACTGCGGAGTGAGATCCGCGAGATGGTAACGGTTCGCGCAGTTGAATCTTTCGAGAAAGCTGTGGAGTATGCGCGACTCCGAGAGTATGAATTGTTCCGTAGGGAACAGGAATTATCAGGATCAAAGAAAGCGAAGGTTGAGTCTTCGTCGGGGACGTTTAAGCAACCCCAACAATCATTTTCGAAGAACGTGGACTCCCGTTCACGTTCCCAATCGTCAAGGCACTCAAAGAAGCCGGCTAGCTCCAACAACTTTCAGTCCAAATCTCAGTTTTCCAATTCGGTGCCTACGTGTAACCGTTGCGGGAAACTTCATCGTGGGGAATGTTTGTCCCCCATTGTGTGCCATGGTTGTGGAGAAGAGGGACACATACGTCCTGCGTGTCCTAAGCGAACTGATGCGTGCTACGAATGTGGCCAGGTGGGCCACCTCGCTCGGAATTGCCCGAAGAAGAGGTTGGCGACGTCCGAAAGTAAAGGCTCGGTCGCAAAGCCTAATTTTGTGGGTGGTTCCTCCCAATCAAAGGGGAATCCACCCAAACCTCAAGCCAGGGTTTATCAGATCACAGCTGCCGAGGCGCAGGATGTGCCGGATGTCGTAACCGGTACTTTTCTCCTGAACTCATTACCTGCTGTAGTATTATTTGATTCCGGTGCAAGTGTGTCTTTTGTTTCTAAATAATTTGCACGAAAGTTAGATGTTGTACCTTCTTTGATGCCTTTCCCTCTATCTGTTGATGTGGCAAGCGGGAAATCGGTTTGTGCCACCCAAATATATCATGACTGTGTGCTAACCTTAGATGGACATAACTTCGATATCGACCTTGTCCCCATAGATACGAAAGAATTTGACGTAATAGTTGGCATGGATTGGTTGGCCAATAATCTTGCCACTATTGCTTGTGCGAAACGAATCGTTCGTTTGTTCACGCCGGAAGGCGAAGAAATATTTGTGTATGGGGATAGACGTAAAAGGGAAGCCGCAGTGATTTCGGTGGCTAAGGCTCGGAAAAGTTTAGGTAAGGGTTGTCAATGCTTCTTGGCTTGTGTGTTAAACACTAAGAAAGAAGGGAAAAACCTCAAGGATGTACCAGTGGTTAATGAATATCCCGACGTGTTTCCTGATGACTTACCGGGATTACCACCGGATCGATCCGTAGAGTTTCGAATTGAATTGGTGCCGGGAGCTGCACCAATTGCGCGTGCCCCGTATCGTTTAGCACCTTCGGAGATGAAGGAAATGATGGCACAGCTGGAGGAATTGCTAGAGAAAGGGTTTATCCAGCCGAGTACCTCGCCGTGGGGTGCTCCGGTTCTATTTGTGCGAAAGAAAGATGGAACTTTGCGAATGTGTATAGATTATAGAGAACTGAACAAGGTGACTATAAAGAATAAGTATCCTTTGCCTCGTATTGATGACTTGTTCGATCAACTACAAGGAGCTGCTTACTTTTCGAAAATAGACCTTCGTTCAGGGTATCATCAGCTTAAAGTTCGTGAAGAAGATGTGCCAAAAACTGCGTTTCGGACCCGATATGGACATTACGAGTTCTTAGTGATGCCTTTTGGGCTCACTAATGCTCCTGGAGCTTTTATGGATTTGATGAATCGTGTGTGCCGTCCAATGCTTGACAAGTCGGTCATAGTGTTTATCGACGATATCTTAGTGTATTCCAAGACGGAGGAGGATCATGCAGTTCATTTGAGACAATTGCTCGAACTTCTTCGAGGCGAACAGTTGTATGCCAAATTCTCCAAGTGCGAGTTTTGGCTACGACAAGTGCAATTTTTAGGGCATGTTATATCTTGTGAGGGTGTTTCTGTGGATCCCTCCAAGATCGAGGCCATTAAAAGTTGGGAAGCGCCGAGAAATGTTGCTGAAATTCGTAGCTTCCTTGGTTTGGCCGGCTATTACCGACGATTTATTCAAGATTTCTCTAAAATAGCCGTCCCACTCACTTCGTTGACTCGTAAGAATGCGAAGTTTGTGTGGGAAAAGCCGCAGATTGAGGCGTTTCAAATTTTGAAGAGTCGTTTGACTGACGCTCCTGTGCTTGCGTTGCCGGAAGGAAACGAAGATTTTGCCGTTTATAGCGATGCATCAATAAATGGGTTGGGTTGCGTGCTTATGCAACGAGGAAAAGCGATAGCGTATGCATCGAGACAGTTAAAGGATTATGAAAAGAGTCGTCCGACTCATGATTTGGAATTAGATGCTGTCACGTTTGCGTTAAAAATCTGGCGACATTATCTGTACGGCACTAAATGCCAGTTGTTTACTGATCATAAGAGCCTGAGGCATATCTTTGATCAGAAAGAATTAAATATGCGACAGAGGCGCGCCGTGGAATTGATCAAGGATTATGACTGCGAAATCCTTTACCACCCTGGAAAGGCCAATGTAGTAGCTGACGCCTTGAGCCGAAAGAGATATCCAGAAGCTACCTGTTATGCGCTAACGCATGTAGATGTGACTTCCTCTATCCTTGACGACATTCGAAGGTGGCAGGTCGAGGGCCTTAAGGAAGAAAATATTAAAGCTGAAAGAATGGTGGGTCAGAGTGTATTGTTAACCGAAGGTAGCAATGGTCTGAAGATGTTTAGAGATCGCATTTGGGTACCTAAGATCGGCGACGTGCGCAAAACCATTTTAGAAGATGGTCATAATTCGAAGTTCTCAATTCACCCCGGGAGTTCAAAGATGTATCAGGATTTGAAATCCGAATATTGGTGGCCCGGGATGAAGCGAGACATTGGTAATCATGTTGAGCGGTGTTTGACTTGCTTGCGGGTCAAGGCCGAACATCAAAAACCATCTGGAAATTTGCAACCCCTCGAGATACCCGAATGGAAGTGGGACCACATCACGATGGATTTTGTGGTAAAGCTTCCGAAGACCCAAAGACAACATGATGCTATCTGGGTTATTGTGGATCGACTGACGAAATCCGCACACTTCTTGCCGATACGAGAAAACTTTCCTTTGGAAAGATTGGCGCGAATGTATATTGATGAGATTATTGTACGCCATGGAATTCCAAAGTCTATTGTTTCGGATCGTGACTCGAGGTTTACTTCGAGATTCTGGCGGAGTATGCAGGATCAGTTGGGAACGCGTGTCAATTTGAGTACGGCGTTTCGTCCCCAGACCGACGGCCAGACCGAGCGCACTAATCAAACGATGGAAGATATGTTGCATGCATGCGTGATCGAGCTTGGTGGAAATTGGGATACGCACCTACCACTGGTGGAATTTGCCTACAATAATAGTTATCATTCTTCGATAAAGATGGCTCCATATGAGTCGTTGTATGGCCGAAAGTGTCGAACACCGACGTGTTGGCGTGAAGCAGGCGAGAAACCGTTAGCGGGTCCCAAATTGCTTCAAGAGACGCATGATAAAATTCAGATTATTCGTGAGCGGATCAAAGCTGCCCAAGATCGACAGAAAGCATATTCGGACAAACGTCATAAAGATATTGAGTTTGCAGTGGGAGATTCAGTGATGCTGAAAGTATCTCCGTGGAAGGGAATTATGAGATTCGGAAAGCGAGGAAAGTTAAGTCCTCGATATGTTGGACCGTTTCCTATTACCGAGCGGGTCGGTGCTCAAGCTTATAAGTTAGATTTGCCCGCTGAGTTGGCAGGAATTCATAACACCTTTCACGTTAGCTATTTGAAGCGAAGTCCGATCAATCCTGCAGTGACCGTTCCTTTGGACGATGTGCAAATCGATGAGCGGCTACGTTATGTCGAAGAACCGGAAAAGATTATCGGCGACAAAGTAATTAACCTAAGGAATAAAGAGATCGAGATGGTGCTCGTTTGTTGGAAGCATCACCGTGGGTCTCTGATGACTTGGGAGACGAAGGCCGAAATGATGTCCAAATACCCCGCTCTATTTGAAAGAACTTGATTCCGTGGGCGGAATCCTTTTAAGAGGGGAGGAATTGTAACAACCCAATTATTTAATATAATGAGTAATTAATGTTATTGTATTAAAATACGATACGGAATATTAATTAAGTCCAAAACATATGAATGAATGTTGGTGTACGAATTTTACGATATAAGTCTTAAATATATAGAAAGGACTTTAAAAGAAATGCAAATAATTCCAAGGTGGAAATGGTAAATGTATGAAAGATGTGGGTTGGAAAGGAAAAGAAGGAGAAACCTCCTTTTCCTTTGGCTTTATACATACGCAGACACACACTTGTGTGTGTGTGTGTTCATCCTTTTTCCAAAAAGCCAAAAAGAGAGAAAAGAGAGAAAGAGAAAGGAGAAGAAGAAGCCAAAAATCAGATTTTGCTGGAAGCTCTTGTCGTTTTTGAAAGATCCGAGAGGTAACCACTCTCATTATAAATCTTGTCATTTATTTTCTTCTCCTCTCCATCTTCATTTGAAGAAGATGAGAAACCCAAATGGGTTTTTATGAATATTATGGAGAAATCGTTAGATCTTGAAGTATGATAGTGAAACCTAGTAAGAATCATTATTTTAAACATAATATGCAAGTTTTATGAAGTTTGATGGGTTTTAGCTCAAAAACCCGAAAATGGAGTTTTATGAACTCCCATGGATTTAAAAATGAATGAAATGGTGTTCTTGATGGTTAAAATGAGTTATAAAGGATATATATATATATATGTTTGGGAATAATCCCAAACCGTTTATAATAAATGAGAAGAGTTTGGTAGTTTTGAGCATTAAATCCGTAAGGCAGAATAGCAGACCTGCGCACGAACTCGGCGAGTTCCCTTGGTGAACTCGGCGAGTAGGTCTGAAATTTTGAAAGAAAAAGTTCTAAGTTAAAGGATTCGGATATCTTGGGATCCGAAATTCGGATGGTTGGTCCGAAATTCGGATGTGCCGAGTACCAAATTCGGGCCACACTTCGGATATGCTGGACCGAAGTTCGGATGGTCCATGAACCGAACTCGGGTGATCCGAAATTCGGTTGGTGCTGATCCGAATTCGGATGGGGAACTCGGCGAGTTCGGTCCCCTTACTCGGCGAGTTCATCCCTGTTTTGGCCCGAAATTGTAAATGTTGATTAGCCTTGGGATCTTTTGTCATAATAAATTATGATACCAATTTTGAAGAGTATTTAGACCAAAATAATTATGTAGGTCAATGCCAAAAATTTGTTGGGTCTTACGACTAATGTGTCCGGACCAAAGTTGAGAAATTGTTAGCGGTGAGACTTATAATTATTATATTATGAACCTACTTGTAGGGGTTTTGACGAGTTAAGTCACGTGAAGACTATCACTCTTACCTTGACGATTGTAACTCGGTTTTTGAGGCCGAGAGCGTAATTTGTATCACTGTGAGTTCTAGTATTAACGTATTTGCATGCATATCATGAATTGTATGTTACTGCTTTCGTATCATTATTGTCATTTTCATGCTTTGCCATCACATACATCATAATTATTGTTTATCACTCGGTTGATAAGTTGTTGCTCGTTCATTTGACCTCTCCGCCGAGACGGTAAGCCTGAGTGTGGTAACCCAGCGGAATCATAATGGTAAGCCTGAGTGTGGTAACCATTATTGCCTGTAAAACGATAAGCCTGTGGTGGTAATCGTATGGCATCATTGTAAACTGCATATCGATAAGCCTGTGGTGTGGTAATCGAGCAGTAGATTGTAAACCCATTGTACGGTAAGCTTGTGTATGGTAACCGCAATGTGGTAGCTTATAGCCATTAGTTGGCCTCCAAAATTGTTAGTCGAATTCATGGCATTGCATGACATCATTCATATATCGCATGGTACTTTAATCTAGAATCTCACTAAACAACTTTGTTGTTTACCCGTTAGTTGTTATATCTTTTCAGGATCCGTTAAGGGCAAAGGCCCGGCTGGCCCAAGTTGTTAGGCATCGGTTGGAGCTCGGATAGGAGCTCATTATTTTGTGGATGATTGGGGAGGGAGTAGCAGACTTCCATTTTTGGACCTACACGAATTAGTTGTTGTTTACTAATCGTTTGTAACTAAATTGATAACTTAATCTTGTAACCCCAGTACGTTGCTTCGTGATTTCCGACACTCTGTTGTGTCTCATGCAAAGTGTTTGGAATCACGTTGAGGCTTATTAATTACAAAAGTTTTAATTTGATTGTATTTCCGCAAGTACTCTGTATAAAATTAATGTATAATGGTATCGAAATACTCGTATTAGTTGTATGGGTGTTTCAACCTACCTACGGATCCAATCTTGACGCGACACCGTCCAACGAGTGCGGAATCCTCGTTAGGGGTTTAACGGATTGACAACACTGTAACATCCGTCAATTTAACCTGGTACGTGGAATTATTTTAGTGGATAAACAATTTATTAATATTGGGTTGGTCCAATTATATCCCGTTTCGTGGATTGATACGTGTCGGGATTGGGGCTTGCGTGTCACCGAGTTATAATTTTAATGAACGGATTATAGTTTTGGGATCGTGGGATTAAATGGGTTAAATGGGCATAAATATTGAAAATGTGATATCGGGTTCGGGTTATTGGGTTCGGGACCGATTGAGATAGAGACGTATATATGTGTCTAGCCTCTTTTCTCCCTTATCCATTTGTGTGAAACCCTTAAAGGTGAAAGTGTGTGTTTGTGTGGAGAGTTCCAGCAGAGAAGTCAAATCCAGCACCAAATTGGTTGTGTGAATTGAGTTCTAACTTCTCCATCTTCATCCTTGTTGTGTTGGAGCTCAAAGAAGGTAAAGAACCTCAATCTAATGGCTTAAAATTGAGTTGTATGTGTGTAATCTATGTAATAGCTTTTGAGCTTCAGAGAAGAGGTTATGTAGTGTTTATATGTGCCTATTTGGGATTGAATTCGTGTTTGTAAAGGAGCTGTTGCTCCTGGACAGAGCTGAAAATCGCAGGGCAGGGTGCAGGGCTTCGCGGTGTCGCGGCGCGACGACCAGGGGGTCCGCGGCGCGACTAACAGCCTGCATTGAAAATCCGAGTTTAGTCTTGTAAATTGAGTTTGGGTCGAATTGTGTCGGGTTTCCTTCAGGATTGCTCGGGTTGTGTTCCGTTGGGGTTGGGGTCTTGTTTGGGATTGGCTTTGAGTCGGGTTTTGGGTCGAGTCCGGGCATCGGTTGAGTTTCGGTTCCATGGAATTGTTGAGTTCGATTTGAGTTCGGATCGCTATAATTGTGTGCTATATGCTACTTGAGATTGAGTTAACTATTGGAGACATCTATGTGTTACAGGGACGAGTGGATCTCGAGCCGGGTTTGACCAGGGAGGCCAGACTTCGGGGAATCAGTCAGGTGAGTACTCGAGACGTTTTCCAAAACGCGCGCCATCTTTTACGTTATAGTTGAATAGCTATGTTGTGCGTGTTATATATATGAGACAGGGACGTGAACCTCAGGTATATTCTATTCCTTATATGTGCTATGTATGAGACATGGGATCGGTTCAGGGATCCGTGATGAGTTCCATACGGACGATAAGTCGCGAAGGGGAATTGCGCGGGTTGACTGTCCCTTACAGTCCTTGGGGCGTATATATACGGCAGGCCTTGTAGCCGGGTAGCTTCCGTGCTACAGGGTATTACCGACCATTGCTGTGTGCGATGTGTCTACCGGGGAGGGGTCCCCACAGGGCCATGTGTTATTCCGATCTCACACTTGTGCCTATATACATGAGATGTGTGTTGGGCTATCGGGACAGGGATAGGGACAGGGATTGTGTGTTATGTGCTTATGTGCAGTGTCAACCCTCGCGTGCTCACGGGCTTTATAGCTCATGTATTCGAGTCTAATATGTTCAGGGAATCAGAAGGGAATTCAGCCGCAGCCGAGGTAGATCCGAGATTGATAGAAGACTTGTAATAGTTCGAATCTTGTATGTCGGTTTGTGATAGTTGTTTTGGGATCAATGTATCCAGTGATTTGGATTATATGTTTTGATTAATATGGAATGTGAATGTATTAGTCATATGTGTTAAAGTTTTAAATTAGCCATATCCTATGACACGTGTGTTATAGATCCGTTGCGTTATTGCCACTTATGATATTATGTTGACGTGGCATTTCCGGGATCGGGAGGGGTGTTACAAACACACACACGAAACACAGAGACCAACACGATGATAGACGTAACACGTGAATCTCTCCAAAACACTCTGCTAATCGCTCAGAAGTTCGTAATCGCCCTAGAACGCTAAACTATGCAAAGATTGTAAAACAAAACTGATTAACCCTTAAATATAAGCCTTGTCACACCCCGTTACCCCGGTTGGAAACAAAGTGTGACTTACAATAATCATAACAAACGACCACTATACGGACGTTTTCAAAAATACATTGATTTAACTTCAAATATACATATTGTTTTACATAAAAAAATATAGCGTAAGTAGTTCTTAAAATACCAAGATTTAAATACACGATTTGGTTTATCAAGAAAGATGCAGATAAATCTCCGAGTTTGAATATGATGCGACTCCAAAATGAACGGAAGCCTTGGAATGCTTCCGATAAGTGCGCATGTCTTAATTACCTGAAAATACATGCTAAAATATATAAACAAATTGTTGGTGAGCTCATAGGTTTACGGGAAAAGACCAATTGTATGGACATTATCAGATGAGTTGAATTTAAAATTCATAAATTCCATGTATGTATTACATGAATTATCATGCAACCGAATCTTAATTAAATGAGTTAGGGGTTTAACGGATTGACAACACACACATGAAACACAGAGACCAACACGATGATAGACGTAACACGTGAATCTCTCCAAAACTCTCTGCTAATCGCTCACAAGTTCGTAATCGCCCTAGAACGCTAAACTCTGCAAAGATTGTTAATCATAACTGATTAACCCTTAATTATATGCCTTGTCACACCCCGTTACCCCGGTTGGAAACAAAGTGTGACTTCGCGGAAGCGTAACAATAATCATAACGAACGACCACTATATGGACGTTTTCAAAAATACATTGATTTAACTTCAAATATACATATTTTTTTACATAACCAAAATACATCATAAGTAGTTCTTAAAATACCAAGATTTAAATACACGATTTAGTTTATCAAGAAAGATGCAGATAAATCTCCGAGTTTGAATATGATGCGACTCCAAAATGAACAGAAGCCTTGGAATGCTTCCGATAAGTGCGCATGTCTTAATCACCTGAAAATACGTGCTAAAATATGTAAACAAATTGTTGGTGAGCTCATAGGTTTACGCGAAAAGACCAATTGTATGGACATTATCAGATGAGTTGAATTTAAAATTCATAAATTCCATGTATGTATTACATAAATTATCATGCAACCGAATCTTAATTAATGAGTTTGCCATGTGCAGTATTCCCATACGTAATACCGTGTGTTGAATATATATGCATCCCACCATTAGCCGATTAAGACTAACCCGAATGGGGGAAATGACTCCCGATAGATCTATCCACAATATATCGCGCTTGCAAATAAATGCAATTAATGGTTTATGATTTGAGGGCTGATGGATCCACATGTGTAATACATATAAGAAGTAAACAGTTTTGATGTCCATATGAAAACAGTGCATGTATTTCCACCCCAATAGATAGTGAAAATAGGAGCTATGAAGACTCACCGCATGTTGATGGCAAAATGATCGTAAAAACGACGATTTACGTTGTTGATGAGTGATGACACCGGACGCGTTTTACCGAGTCCAAAATGATATAAGGGATTTAATAACTCCCATATATGATAATATGTATGTATAAATGTTGTTATGTTTTAAATCACCCAACATTACAAGTTTAAATAAAACCCACTTAAAACGTCAAGTTTAGATATATATAATTTTCCAGCTTTTTTGAAGGTTTTTCGGCCTACTTTGAGGCTGCTTTTGACCAAGCTCCAAAAGGATTTAGGCTTTGGTTTTTCTTGGAAATTAAACTACTACATACAAAGAATTTTTAAAGTGAAGAACGACTATTTTTCGAGGTGTTTAGGTTAGGGAATAAGCTTGTTGAAAACCCTATGTTGGCCATTTTTGAGCTGTCAAACTTCCGGGTTCCCAACTCATTTTGTTAAGTTATGAGTTAGTTATGATTTTTCAAAGTTGATGCAACTTTTCTGCCGAAATTCCGTATTTCATAAACTTGGAATAACTTGTGATTCTTGTTGTTTATTCAAAGACTACTTGTATAAAAGTTATAAAACACATTTATATCAATTGTTTTCATAATATTTACACTTTCATGATGTATTTATATATTTATAAACACATTTGAAGAAAACAACTTAAAAACAAAAACTAGTGATTTATAAACTTGAGTTTTTATGAAACTTGTTGTTGTTGGTGATTATATATATTATGAAAGACTTATATAAACATAAATATAAGATGAAATAGGTTAGTATTTACTTAGTTTGATGTTTTAGGAGAATGAAAATGAGTAGGAGTTGAAATCTTGAAAGAGTTGCACCAAAAACAATTGAATTTCTTGAAGAACAAAGAAGAACACAATTTTTGGTTGTGCTAGATGATGAGGCCGGTTTTTAGAGGGAGAAAAAGGGAGTTTTTGGCTTGTGAAATGTGTGGAAAAGAATGAAGAATTGGGGTCTTATTTATAGAGGAGAAAATGGTGGTGAAATGATGAAAATAGTGAAAAATCTTGGTGAGTTGAAAGAAAGAGGATTTGATTTTGATATGTTGAGTAAAAACATTATTTCAACGTCCTTTTGTACTCACCCAGGGCCGGCCTAATGAGGATGTATTTCAAGGTATCTCTATTTTTTTTTTGTATAAGAGTATTTAGAAATGTATTCTTGTATTTCCCTTTTTTTGTAAATTCATAAATACTTTTGGATGCATTGTTTTAGTCTTGCATAATTAGTGTTAAGTAATTGTATTGGTATATGATTAGTGTCACTAATCAAAATTTAATTATGTACTTAGTTGCATTAATCCATCATATCGTAAATCGATCGGATTAATTGATTTCCCGATTCATCGCACCGATGAATTTGATTCTAATTGAGTTGAATTTCCTTATGAACATTGTTAATCACCTTGATTAATTGCTAATGACCATTGATTAGGTTATAAATTTCTAATAGACACTGATTAGGTCATAGTTGCTAACCTGGTTTAGTGCCGGATGTTACAGTCTCCCCCTGTTAAGGAAATTTCGTCCCGAAATTTTATCTTGTTTCCTCAGGGTTATTGTTACTTAATAATAGATAAGAGTATCTTTGCATAGGCTGGCCTTTGCATTCCTAAGTGAAATCTGGTCCATGTCTAGAATTCCATCTGACCTTAAGGATGAGTATATGACTGTGTTTCAATCCCTTGACCTTACGGTCCATGATTTCTACCGGTTTTTTTTCATGAAGCGAAGTTTATCAATTAGCTGGATTTCTTCGAAGGGGTAACAAATGTTTCCTCTAACAAACGCTTTTTCAGATTCGATATGTGGAAGGTATTGTGCATGCTACTAAGCTCTGGTGGTAGCTCTAAAAAAAGCTACTAGTCCAATTCTTTTTAAGACCTTGAATTGTCCAATATAACGAGGATTCAGCTATCCTTGATTTCCTAATCGTATCACGCCCTTCCATGGCGAGACTTTCATCGGTACCCCTTCTCCTAATTGAAACTCAAGGGACATTCTCCTTACGCCCACATAACTTTTCTGACGATCGAGAGTAGCTTTTAGTCGAATCCGTATCTGTACTATCTTTTCGGTGGTCTCAAGTATGGTTTCTGGGCTAAAGGCTTGACTATCCCTGACCTTGGCCTAGCAAAGGGGTGATTGACACTTTTGTCCGCACAGTGCCTCAAATGGAGCAACCTTAAAATGTGTATGATAGTTATTGTTGTATGATAATTCTTCTAATGGTAATTGAATATCCCAACACTTCCCAAAATCCATTACACAGGCTCTTAACATAGGTTGTAGGGTTTGAATATTTCTTTCATTTTGATCATCGGTCTGATGGTGATAGGTGGTACTCATGTCCAAGTTTGTACCTAAAGCTTGCTGTAACGTTTGCCCAAAAATCTAGATGTGAATCTGCTATCCGTATCCGAAATGATTGATATAGGCACTCCATGTCCGGAGACGACTTCCTTGAGGTACGTTTAGACGAGCTTATTCATTCTGTTGTTCTCCTTCACTGGTAGGAATGCGCGAATTTTATTAGGCGGTCGACTATTACCCAAATGGTTTATGATGTTTTGTCTTAACTTTGGAGCATGATAAGAAATTGTTGACATATGTGGCAACGTCATCCTTCATGTTAGGCCACCCGTATAGCTCCTTGAGGTCATGATACATTTTATCGGATCCGGGGTGAACGACATATCCTAATTTGTGCCCTTCCTCCATAGCCAGCTTTCTTATTCCACCAGACAGAGTAATCAGATTTTATTAATGAAATATCGATTTTTATGAGCCCTTATCCCAAACTATTTATCCATTCCGTGCAGAGCTTCATTTTTCATATTTTCCTCCTTAACAACTTCTACTTGTGCATCATGAACTAAGGAAGGAAGGTTTGGTTGAATGGTTATAACTAGGGCTTGTACTCTTAACGGTTTAGCTCGTTCCTTTCGGCTCTGAGCGTCTGCAACCACATTAGTTTTCCTCAGGTGATACCAAATTTCGCAGTAGCAATCACTTATTAGCTCCATCCAATGGCACTACTTCATATCCGACTCTTTCTCGTTCAAGATGTGTTGGAGGCTCTTATGGTCGGTGGGTATAGTACACTTCTTACCGTACAACTAATGTCTCCAAGTCTTAAGGATAAAGACTACTGCTCCAAGATCTAGATCATGCATTGTGTAATTCACCTAGTGAACCTTAAGTTTTCATAAAGTATAAGCTATGACCCTATCTTTCTATATCAACCCATTGTGTGAAGCGTCATAGTAATCTACAATTTTCTTGCTTCTCTTGGATAAAATAAGCGTGCTGCACAGTTTGTGCTTTGATAACTGATATGGTGTCTCCTGATCCTCGCCCCAATCATACTTAATGTCTTTTTGGGTTAGTTTTGTTAGAGCTCCGGTGAACTTTGAGAAATTTTTGATAATTGCCTATAATAAGTGGCAAGTCTTAAGGACTGTCGTATCTCTATGGGGGTTCTAAGGGTTGACCAGTTCATGATAGCCTCGATCTTTGCGGGGTCGACTTGGATCCCTTTACTATTGGTCACATGCCCGAGAAATCTTACCTATCGTAGCCAAAAGTCAAACATAGAAAGCTTGACATATAGTTGTTCTTTCTCCAACAACTCTAGAATCAGTCTTAAATGTTTGCTTGTGCTCCTCCTTGCTTCGTGAGTAGATTAAGATGTCAGTCATGAATACAATCACGAATTTTTCTAGATAAGGTTTGCACACCCGATTTATGAGGTCCATGAATACCGTTGGGGCACTGGTTAATCCAAACGGCATTAATAAGAATTTATGATGACCGTAACGGAATCTGAAGGCTGTCTTTGGAATGTATTTCTTGAGAACTCTAACCTGATGATAACCAGACCTTAGGTCGATCTTCGAATAGAAGCTTAATTCTTGGTGTTTGGTCAAACAAGTCATTGATCCTTGTGAGTGGGTAACGGTTCTTTTAGTTTATTTAGCTCTCGGTAATTGATGCACATTCTGAATGTTCCATTCTTCTTCTTTATGTACAAAACTGGAGCTCCTCCAAAGCGAGGAACTCGGTTTGATAAACCTTTTATCTAAGAGCTCCTACAGTTGGTTGAACGATTCTTACACTACTGATGGGGCTAATCGGCATGGTGCTCGAGCCATTAGTACAACACCTTATACTAGGCTGATATTTATATTTGACTTGCCTCGATGTTGGGAGTTTAGGTAAGTGTTCTGGAAAAACTTTGGGGTAACCATAAATAATAAGGATATTTTCGAGCCGCTTTTCCTTTAGCTCCTTCTCTGACAACACTTCAGGGTCCTAATGCTGGAGATGATGCTTACTTTGGTATTTCTTGCTTTGCCTTGGACAATAAGGACCTTCTTATTGGCTAAATGTATATGAACCGTCTTCTTGTTGCACACTATTTCCGCACGATTTTTCGATAGTCAATCCATGCCTATGACCATGTCAAAACTTCCCAGTTTGACAGGCATCAAGTCTATTTCAAAGAGTTGGCCTACTAACTCTAAGGAGCATCCTCGACTTATATTATTCATCTTAAGAGTCTTACTGTCATCAACCTTAGTGGTACTTAATGGTGTAAGAATGGAACTTATCTGCTTACTGAACTTAGTGGATATAAAGCTCCTATCAGCACCAGTATCAAATAGTAAAATGCACAAGTGGTGTCTAATGAGGTAAGAGGATAAGTCTATGGGTTTGAAATTTCTTAGACAGATTGTCGTACTACGTATCCTCATGCACCTAGTTATAGATAAAACTTAGTTCTTCATTAAAATGCTTGATACCTAATCTTTGTACATGATATGGTCGGAATCGACTTAAACCACCTACGAACTCACCCATAAGGAAACTTGTCAAGTAGGTCTTTCGAGCCTTTCCTTTTTTTAAAAATCTGGTAAGGTGGGGTATTATCCTTAAGTCTGTTTTATAAATCTTTAGTATACGTAAGTTTACCTAGATCTATGTATTTACCTTATATGCCTTAAATTTACAGAGGAGTCGGGATCCTAATCTTACTATTACAATTATAGGATGATTTATTCTCGAAAAAATCTGAATAGTTACATCCAATTACAAACTACACGAAAGTTCTGTCTTTGCCTGAAACTTTCTTAAGCCTTACACACCCTAAGATATATCATATAGTAATGCCTAGAGAAATACTATAAAATGGTAGAAAGGGTAATAAGTATGATATGCCTCCGGGGTTTCCTCATACTCCAGAGCATTAAGTCGTTGGGTTAGTTCTGCACTGCGGGCTTTATGCTTTGCTTGGCGCTGTCACAATTCGTCAATTCCGTCTTGTTGAATCGCCTGGATATTCTGGTTGACCCAAGGTTTATTGGTGGTTTGTATTGCCTCCTGCTTAATCCTTGCAGAGATCTCACCGACCCCATGGTGGATTTGTCGGAGTTGGAGGTCGTGTCTGGCGGCCCTTGCCACCAACAGAGGCACCGGTTGTTATGTAGGTTTCTGGGTAAGTGTCGGCACTTGAGAGGAAGATGGTGTTCCGACTTCAAGCTGGTTTTGGATCCCTTCCTCATTTCTCCACTCTTGGAGAGTCTGAGGCATCCATCCCCACTGTCTTATGTTTGCCCATCACTACTACGGTGGGTTTGGCTGATAGGCAGGTACCGGGATAGACTCCCGTTGTGCCAGTCACACCCTTTTCCCTAGAGGTGATCTTCCTCAATAGTCTATTGGGATGGCTCCTGAATTGGGTGTAGGATGGAATACATGGTGGTGATGGTGGAGCAATTTAAGCTGTAGGGCCACCGTTACCCCCCTCTTGTTCTGACGGGTCCTCTACCTCGTCATTGATTGGGTCTGGGTGGGTCTCCGATTCAAAGTACATCTTAGTGTCACCTTGGCTTCCTTGTTCCATGGGTGAGAGTTCATCCTTAGGGTCAAAGAGGATAATAACTGTATTTTTTGACATGTTTCTGTCATTAGGGTCCATACGTATGTTCACAATTCTGGAAGAAGGTTTACTTTTTGTAACAGTTATAGTCTAGGTACTAATGCAACCTAGTTCACTATAACTATGGCTCTTATACCAATCTGTCACACCCCGTTACCCCGGTTGGAAACAAAGTGTGACTTCGCGGAAGCGTAATTATAATCATAACGAACGACCACTATATGGACGTTTTCAAAAATACATTGGTTTAACTTCAAATATACATATTGTTTTACATAACCAAAATACAGCGTAAGCAGTTCTTAAAATACCAAGATTTAAATACACGATTTAGTTTATCAAGAAAGACGCAGATAAATCTCCGAGTTTGAAAAGCGATTCCAAAATGAACGGAAGCCTTGGAATGCTTTCGATAAATGCGCATGTCTTAATCACTTGAAAATACATGCTAAAATACGTCAACAAATTGTTGGTGAGCTCATAGGTTTACGCGAAAAGACCAATTGTATGGACATTATCATATGAGTTGAATTTAAGAATCATAAATTCCATGTATGTATTACATAAACCATCATGCAACCGAAGCTTAATTAAATGAGTTTGCCCTGTGCAGTATTCCCATTCGTAATACCGTTTGTTTAATATATATGCATCCTGCCGTTAGCCGATTAAGACTAACCCGAATGGGGGACATGACTCCCGATAGATCTATCCACAATATATTCACCCTTGCAAATAAATGCAATTAACGGTTCATGATTTGAGGGCTGATGGATCCACATGTGTAATACATATAAGAAATAAAAGGTTTTGATGTCCATATGAAAACAGTGCATGTATTTCTACCCAAATAGGGGCTATGAAGACTCACCGCATGTTGATGGCAAAATGATCGTAAAAACGACGATTTACGTTGTTGATGAGTGATGACACCGGACGCGTTTAACCGAGTCCTAAATGATACAAGGGAGTTAATAACTCCCATATATGATAATATGTATGTATAAATGTTGTTATGTTTTAAATAACCCAACATTACAAGTTTAAATAAAACCCACTTAAAACGTCAAGTTTTTTATATATATATATATATATATATATATATATATATATATATATATATATATATATATATATATATATATATATATATATATATATATAAATAAATTTTCCAGCTTTTTGAAGGTTTTTCGGCCTACTTTGAGGCTGTTTTTGACCAAGCTCCAAAACAATTTAGGCTTTGGTTTTCTTGGACATTAAACTACTATATACAAAGAGTTTTTAAAGTCAAGAACGGCCATTTTTCGAGGTGTTTAGGTTAGGGAAAAAGCTAGTTAAAACCCTATGTTGGCCATTTTTGAGCTGTCAAACTTCCGGGTTCCCAAATAATATCTGGGGGTTCTAAACTCCATAATAAATTATGAAAACTTCCAGATTTTTAGTTAAGACATAGATCTAACTTTTGAGACAAGAATCAACTCATTTTGTTAAGTTATGAATTAGTTATGATTTTTCAAAGTTGATGCAACTTTTCTGCCGAAATTCCGTATTTCATAAACTTGAAATAACTTGTGATTCTTGTTGTTTATTCAAAGACTACTTGTATAAAAGTTATAAAACACATTTATATAACTTGTTTTCATAATATTTACACTTTCATGATGTGTTTATATACTTATAAACACATTTGAAGAAAACAACTTAAAAACAAAAACTAAAGATTTATAAACTTGAGTTTTTATGAAACTTATTGTTGTTGGTGATTATATATATTATGCAAGACTTATATAAACATAAATATAAGAGGTAATAAGTTGATATTTACTTACTTTGAAGTGTTAGGAGAATGAAAATGAGTAGAAGTTGAAACTCTTGAAAAACTTGGACCAATAACACTTGAATTTATTGAAGAACAAAGAAAAACACAATTTTTGTTCTTGGCTCCTCTTGGTCGGATTTCAAAGAGAGAAAGAGAGAGTGACTTTTGCTTTGAAGGTGTGAAGAATGAAGTGAAGTTGGGGTCCTATTTATAGAGGAGAAAAAGGTGTTGAAATGATGAAAATAGTGTAAAATCTTGGGTGAATTGAAAGAAAGAGGATTTGATTTTGATATGTTGAGTAAAATAAAAATATTTCAAGTCCTTGTGTACCCTCCTATGGGCCGGCCTAATGAGGTATTTTTGATGTATTTTTCTTTTTTTTTTTGTATAAAAGTATCTAGAAATGTATTCTTGTATTTCCCTTTTTTTTGTAAATTCATAAATACTTTTGGATGCATTGTTTTAATGAATTGTTTTAGTCT
>JAANYP010006523.1:135562-185759 GCA_020465985.1 Centrapalus pauciflorus
GAGCAACAGATTTGTCCTTGACACACCACATTTGTTTAAAACTTGATTTAGGCTTTGCCAAAACTTGTTTTTGATGTGTGGACGGTTTTTTATTTACTTTTGAGAATCTGTGATCAAATGTTTTCTTTGGAGCTGTTGTGGAAGGTTTCACTTTTGAGTGCTTTGCCTGATTAGGATTTGATTTTGTGTGATGCACAGTCTGTTTTGCAACAGCTGGTTTGTAAAAACAATCCTTGGCTAAGTGATTCTTCCTTCCACAGTGAAAGCATCTTTTGACAGTTTGAATTGGAACACCCGACTTTTCTGTCAATTTCTGGTTCTTGTTTCTCTGGTTTCCTCTTACCTGCTGTTGTTTAGGAAACTTTTGAACACCATGCTTTTGGCATGTGCAGATAGACACAGTTTTACCTCTTTTAGTTCCTTTTGATGAAGATGCAGTGTTACAGTTAGAATGTACAGAAACTTGTGGAGTAGCATTGCATACACTCATCTTCTCTTTTCCTTTCTTACTGGGAGCTTGGACTTCTATGGTTGCACTCTTTGTTTCACAGTCTCTATTTTGACTCTTATCTTCTTTTAATTCAGGACTTTTATCAAGAATAGTATCTACAATAGTCGTAGACTCATCTAGTGGTTCATTGATAAGTCTATCAGCAACCTCACTCATTGGATGAATGTACTTGTTATTGTATGGAGGTGGAGTAGCTTTATATCCTATTCCTTCTTTGGGATTGACCTGAGATTTCACTCTATCTTTGAATTGAACTTCCATTAGGTGTTCTAGCTTTTGATTTGCTAACTTGAAGTTTCCTAGATCTATGTTAACAGATTCTAGCTTCTTATTAGCCTCAAACACTTTTTGTTCAGTCTCTTCTACCTTTTTATTTAGAGATTCTATTTTCTTATTTAGCTCCTTTTTCTCCCACTCATGATAGGTTCTATCATAACCCATTTGAATCTCATTGTCCTTATAATCATTGATCTATTTTTCCAGATCTTCTATGGCTTGCATGTATTCATATCTCCTTTCTTCCATCTTAGCTAGAGTTTTGCACATGCTCTCATTATGATCTCTGTACTTTTTAACCATATTTTTGCATGATTGAGAGCAGAGCTTAGAATTTACCTCAGAAGGTAGTTCAGTGGAAGAGACATTTGATGTTTCTGCCATAAGTGCTTGATTTTGAAATTCTTCCTCTGTCTGATCACTCCAATCAAACACATTGTCTTCTTGAGAGACAAGTGCTGTTGATGAGGACGCTTGGATGGGCTGTGAAGTCCTTGATGGCTGTTGACCTTGGGGTCTACATTCTTTGGCAAAGTGACCAAGCTTATGGCATTTATAGCATTCCACTTTTGATTTATCAAAAGATGGTTTGCCTTCTGTCTTGGCTTGAAAGTTGGCCCTACCAGTTCTTTTCAGAAATCTTTTGGCCCTCATGGTTAGCATTGCATGTTGCCACTTTAAATCCATTTCTTCAAGATCATCTGGATGAATTTGTTCCAAGTCTTCAGCATTTAGAGCAAATAATCCATCATTGGCAACAAAGGCCTCATAGTGAGTTTCAGCAGAGTTGCCATCACCACCTGAGAAAGAATCACAGTTATTAGATTTTTCAGAAGATAGAAGAGCAGTATTGTGATTATAAGAAAAAGATTTCTTTTTAGCATCAATCTCAGTCTCAAACACTCTTAAACTGTTATGCAGATCATCCAATTCTATCTCATCAAGAGTGTCTTTTGTTCTCCACTGTGCAGCATAGACTGTCCATTCTTCTCCAAGAGATCTGAGAAACTTTCTGTTGACTTCATCTTGATCCAGATTGACCTTTGCACTTTCCAGTTCACTTATCCGTTTGTTGAACCTGTCAAAGATTTGAGTGAGGTTTTCATTCTTGCCACCAGAAAAGTTTTCATACTGCTGTTTCAAGAGGTCTTTTTGATTTCTTTTGGTACTTGCATTACCAGCAAACCTCTTCTCTAAGGCATTCCAAAGAGAGTGAGCAGTATAAAACTTTTTGAACTGATGTTGATAAGCATTAGGAATGTCTATTTGTAATAGTGTGAGTGCTTTCACTTCATTCATTCTAGCCTTCCTTTCAAGTTCAGTTTTTGGAGGAGTTTTGACTGGTTTTCCCTCAGCATCAAGCTCTGGATCAACTACAGGAGGGAATTCAACAGCTTCCCATATGGCATAGTCAATGAATTGAATATGCTGTTGAATCCTGAGTTTCCACATCTCAAACTCAGTGGGCTTGAGCATAGGCACTTTGAGTCCTTTCCCAGATCCACTGCTGCTATTTTCAAATTCCATTGTAAAAGATTAAAAATTTGAAAGAAAGTTTTCGACTTTGAAAAAACAAAGAACGACCTGTGGCTTTGATACCACTTGTCAGGATCTAAAATATGAATAACCAAGATTAACTGATTTGAAATTTATCAGAGTATAAATCAATAATCTTGCTTTGAATCAAAGTTTAATTAAGAAGTTTGCGGAATAACACTTAATTATTTTAACAAAAACTTTCAGAACCAATAAAGCATAAAACATAAGAAGTAATCAAGACTGTTTGTATTGCTGAATTCAATGATTATAATCACCTCTAATCTGTTTGATTAGACGAAGAACACAGACTGTTCTTAGGGTTTTACAACCTTAGAGGCTTATGAAAACTTAATCAACAAAGCAATTACAGACTCAAAAATATGCAGAAAACTTTTATTTAATAGAACGACCTATTCTCTGTATTTATATTGCTTCTTGATATGTTTCCTTGACGAACTATGACTTCTCTGATAGTAGATATGCTAGAATCTTCATGTAGATATCGTTTCCTGAAAATCAGCACTTTCTGTTTCTTAAACTGTTGAGCAGCTTGAATCTCTTGACAGCATGAACTGAGCAGCTTGAGTTGTTTTGCTCTGGCAGCTTGAACTTTTACACTGGCAGCTCGAGTTTCTTCAACTAGCAGCATGAACTTTGTATTTACATGTAAAATCTACTAACAGTCTGAGAAGTCTAACTAACAGTTTGAACATACTTAAACTATTTCCCAACACTAACCAAAGCTGTAAAATCTAAAAGTTTAAAGTTTAAAATTATAAAAAATATAATATTCATGTTTACAAGAGAATTCTTGAATATAAAAAAATTGCTTATATATACCCATGCTTACATCATTGAAACACGTTAAACGGTTACTTCGCATTGTATACAATCAATGAATTGAATGTGGGTTTTCAAAAGAATTCCCCAACTCCTTTAATCATTGAATACAATGATTTTAATTATCAAAGATTAATTCGTCAATCGTTTGGCAGCAGAATTCGACTTTGAATGGATTTTCAAAAATACATGCAATACGATGTTACCACTCTGATAGATCTTAAACCCGAATTATCATTGTTAAACAGAGTCGTTGAAGACGATTGATTGTACGGTGATGTAGTAGGAGCTACTAGCAATGGCGGATGACCAACGATGATGACGCCAATAGCGGATTGACTGAACGGAGTAAAGTCGACACCGGTGGTGGATGAGTAACAAGTGCTATGTTGACGACGACGACATGGTAGGATGCAAGCGAGAGGGAAGGCGGTGAGTCAACGAGAGAATGATAGAGTGAGAGATGGCGGTGGATGAGCAATTGACGGCTAGGGCTTTTAGGTTGTCAATAATTGAATATAGACATTATTTAGGAAGGAGATTATATAAGGAATTCATGCTAATTAAAATTAATTGGTTTTAATTTATAATTAAAATAATTATTAAAATAATTATGACTAAACTACCCCTAACATTAATTAATACACAATGACACATGGCGTTCTCTCGTGCCTTCTCACCCCTTCTCACAATATGTTTCTTCTCACGTGATCCAATATATATATATATATATATATACACATACATACATATATACACATACATATATATATATATATATATATATATATATATATATGTATGTATGTATATGCGGTCGTCATTCCTGTTAGCCTCCACGGGCGTGGCTTGGCTCCAGGGGGAGGGATTCCCCAATTGAGATGGGAATCTCTTTCTGTATTGGATCTCTAGTCTATACTATATAAAATAAGAAAACCATTTGGAGTTTTTGGACCATTGGATGGAAAGAAATCAATGGTCCAGACTAATGACTACTCATATTTATTTATGAAATGTCTCTTATACCCTTAATTAATCTGGGAAGATCCGTTGTGTGTACAGGAAGTTATCGAGGTCGGTACGAATCAGGTTTGGGTCAGCGACTTGGGGATTTTGTTCGAATTGATCCAGGTGAGTACACGAGTTCTTTTCAAAGGGCCTACTTTTATCGAGTCATAATATGTGCATATATTATTATTGTGATTGTGTTGGGCACTGCGAGCTGCCTCTCAGGTATGGTCCTTCTTTCTTTATATGTGTTATATGTATGAGATCCTTTATAGTGTATTGCGATGAGTCATCGCGAGAGCTGTGTAGCTCTGTTTAATCCTGTGTAGGGTTCCCATATATATATATATATATATATATATATATATATATATATATATATATATATATATATATATATATATATATATATATATATATATATATATATATATATATATATAGGCGGTCGTCATTCCTGTTAGCCCCCACGGGCGTGGCTTGGCTCCAGGGGGGAGGGATTCCCCAATTGAGATGAGGATCTCTTTCTGTATTGGATCTCTAGGGAATCTGATTAAAGGTCGGTTGGCATGTGTTATGCCACTAGTGTAGGGCTGCCATGTGACATGCGATATGTGCTTATGTGAATTGTGTAGTGTCTAACCCTTGTGTACTCACGAGCTGTGAAGCTTACATATTCGAGTCTAATGTGTGTATCAGGGGAACCGAAGATAGGACCGCCAGGTCCTGAGCAAAGATAGGAGCGTGACTTGCTGTTGCCGAGAGATTTCGCATTTTGTTATATGTAGGTGTTCCTTATACTGTTGGGGAAACTGTGAGTCAGCTATCTGGGTTTGTTTGTGGATGTTGGGATCTGGGTCGGGTTTTGTGTGTTGGGCTGAATGTTAAAGAGAGTTGTTTATGTTTGTAAAAATGTTTTAATTAATCAGTGTTTTGTGTAAACCTTTGACATGTGTGATGGATTTTATATGCGTTTATGCCACCTGTGTATTGTAAATGACGTGGCTTTTAGCTGGGTTTAGAGGGTGTTGCATGTATAGTATCAAAGCTTGTGGTTTTAGTATTGAGTATCAGTGGATGTTTGAGCTTAGACCGTGTTCAGATTCTTGGGGAGTATTCTGGTGACGGATACTAGAGGATTTAATTATCCCGGCTTAGTGTATAACGCTGGGTGACTTACCCCTTGTACTTAATTGCCTTGTTTTGTGCAGATTAGCATGGCAGATCAGGGAGAGGGTTCTGGTGCGGGTAAGCCGTCGGGCGATGAGTATATCCGCAAGTCAGAGTTGCTTGAGGTCCTTACAGAGTTTTACAGACAGTAGAGAGAGCAGGAGCGGGAACAGGGTCAGGGTATGGGACCACATGCTGGGGGTGGTCAGGATACGGGCACGGGTGCCTCTTCGTCTACGTCTCAGCGAGGGGGTTCGTTTAAGGATTTCATGACCGGGAATCCGCCGGAGTTCAGAGGCGGTGGCGAGCCAGGGATGGCTCTAGCGTGGGAGCGCGAGATTGAGTCGGCCTTTCGGGTTGCTCATGTGGACCCGAAGGATATGGTTGGGTATGCCACGTATCAGTTGAGGGGTGGGGCCTCACAGTGGTAGAGAACGATAGAGTCTTCCATGTCTGATTCGCGTGCGTATGCGATGTCCTGGGCACAGTTTAAGGCTATGTTTGAGATCCCATATGCGCCCCGTGACGAGCAGCGAGAGATGGAGCGCCGCTTCCTCCATTTACAGCAGAGAGATCTGTCTGTAATGCAGCATGTGGATCGCTTTAACGAGTACTCTCAGTTTGCGCCACAACATGTGGATACAGAGCCGCAAGGCCGATGCTTTTGTCGACGGCTTGAGACCGGATATCAGGGAGTTTGTGGGATTACAGGAGACGACATCATTTGCTAGAGCCCTGGAGTTAGCTCGCATGAGAGAGCGATAGATTGAGAGGCAGCAGGAGCAGCCACCCACCCATAGACAGCGCACGGGGGCCTCCGAGCAGTCCAGTTACTGGCGCGAGCCGAGGGAGCAGCAGCCCGAGCAGGGCCGTCATCAGGAGCAGAGTACAGGTTCACGTAGGGACAAAGGTAGGGACAGAGGCAGAGATAGAGGCCGAGATGATAGGTCCCGGGGACAGGGTCAGAGAGATAGCCAGGCGGCTAGTCAGAGCAGTGTTGGGCAGGGATCCTGGGCAGCGGGAAGTAGAGCTGACAGTTCATCCGGGGAGCGAGATTGTCCGAGGTGCCACCGCAGGCATGCTGGGCCATGTGCTAGTGATCAGTTCCGATGTTTCAGATGTGGTCAGTTCGGCCATACAGCTACAGCATGCACAGCCCCTGACGCATTATGCTTCCGATGTGGGAAGTCGGGCCATCGTATGAGAGATTGCCCTGAGGCAGCACCAGCAGTACCGGGGGCGAGCACGAGCGGTGCCAGAGCGGAGCCTTCTTCTTCCACTTCTCGTAGAGATGCAGCACCGAGAGCCAGAGGCCTAGTGTTCCAGGCCACAGCTGAGGAGGCCAGAGATACTCCAGATGTTGTTACGGGTACGTACATTCTGAACGGCTTGCGTGCGTGAGTCTTATTTGATTCTGGAGCCGATCGCTCATATGTGTCAGTGTCATTCTGTGCTTATTTTACTGTTGCTCCTACTGTGTTATCTGTGCCATTGGTTGTCGAGAGGGTAGACGGCAGTACCGCGCTAGTGAGCCGTGTATATCGAGAGTGTGTACTCGAGATCGACACTCACCAATTTCTAAGACTGAGACCGTGACAGTTTATGGGGAGAGGCGGAAGGGCGAGATAGGGATTATCTCGATGGTTAGAGCTCAGATATATGTGACGAAAGGTTGCGAGACCTTCCTGGCTTATGTGATTGACGCCCAGAAGGAGAAGACGAAGGTAGGGGATGTACCTATAGTGCGAGACTACCCTGAGGTATTCCCAGATGAGTTACCTGGGCTACCGCCAGATCGCCAGGTAGAGTTCCGGATCGACCTTATCCCTGGAGCGGTGCCGATTGCGAAGACGCCTTATAGGCTGGCACCCACTAAAATGCAAGAGATGATGACTCAGCTTCAGGAGTTGCTGGATAGGGGATTTATCCGTCCGAGCTCATCGCCGTGGGGGGCACCGGTGTTGTTCGTGAAGAAGAAAGACGGTACCATGCGAATGTGTATCGATTATCGAGAGTTAAATAAAGTGACGGTGAAGAATAGATATCCACTTCCGCGAATTGATGATTTATTCGATCAGCTACAGGGATCTAGCTTCTTTTCAAAGATTGATTTACGATCTGGATATCACCAGCTGAAGGTCAGGGAAGAGGATGTGCCCAAGACAGCCTTCAGGACGCGCTATGGACACTATGAGTTCTTAGTCATGCCATCGGACTGACTAACGCACCCGCAACCTTCATGGATTTGATGAACAGGGTGTGTAGAGCCATGTTGGATCGTTTTGTGATTGTGTTCATAGACGACATATTGATCGATTCGAGGAGCGCTGAGGAGCATGAACAGCACTTGAGGGAGGTCGTGAGCGTGCTGCAGAGAGAAAGACTCTATGCGAAGTTTTCGAAGTGCGAGTTCTGGCTCCGAGAGGTGTAGTTCTTGGGCCATGTTGTGAGCAGTGAGGGCATCAAAGTGGATCCCGTGAAGATTGAGGCTGTGATGAGTTGGGAGCAGCCTAAGACCGTGCCAGAGATTCGTAGTTTCCTGGGATTAGCAGGCTACTATAGACGGTTTATTCAGAATTTTTCGTGGATAGCCATGCCGTTGACGAGACTGACATGGCAGGCCGTACCATTCGAGTGGAGTGACGAGCAGGAGACTGCCTTTGCTGAGTTGAGAGCTCGATTATGTCAGGCGCCGGTGTTGGCCTTACCCGAAGGCACAAATGACTTTGCCGTGTATTGTGATGCATCAGGGACGGGGCTGGGCTGTGTATTGATGCAGCGAAGCAAGGTGATTGCTTACGCTTCGAGACAGCTGAAGACATATGAAGAGAATCATACTGTCCATGATCTTGAGTTGGATGCCATAGTCTTTGCGCTAAAGATATGGAGACATTAATAATATGGGTCCCAGTTTATGGTATTTACTGATCACAAGAGCCATTAGTACCTATTCAGTCAGAAGGAACTGAACATGCGACAGAGACGCAGTTTAGAGCTCCTGAAAGACTATGACTATAAGATACAGTATCATCCTGGGAAGGCGAATGTAGTAGCTGACGCCTTGAGCCGTAAGGCGTGTGTTCAGACTATTACTTCCCGAGCTGTGAGACTCGAGATCACCTCTACCCTGATTGACAGTCTGAGATTGGCACAGATAGAGGGTTTGCGGGAGCAGAATGTGAAGAGAGGGAGGTTAGTGGGGCAGACAGAGGCGTTGGTCAGGGATGACCGGGTATTGTATGTGTTGAGAGGCAGAGTTTGGGTTCCCAGAGTTGGGAACTTGCGACAGTTGATCCTTGATGAGTCGCATAAGTCGAGGTTGTCCATTCATCCTGGGAGCACCAAGATGTACCGAGATCTCCGAGAGTTCTACTGGTGGCCGGGTATGAAAAGGGATGTGGGCCGTTACGTCGAGCAGTGTATGACATGCTTGCGGGTTAAAAGTGAGCACCAGAAACCGCACGGCCGTCTACAGCCACTGGAGATTCCCTAGTGGAAATGATACCACACCACGATGGATTTCATCGTCCGACTTCCTCGTACTGTGCGTGGGAACGATATGATATGGTTCATAGTGGAACGGTTGACTAAAAGTGTGCATTTTCTTGCGGTTCGGGGTACGATCACGATGGATCAGCTAGCGTGGCTGTATATTGATGAGGTGGTGTCGCGGCATGGGATTCCGAAGTCGATTACTTCTGATCGCGATACTTGTTTCACCTCGCGGTTCTGGCAGAGTTTCCAGAGAGAGCTGGGTACCCGGGTTCAGCTGAGTATAGCTTACAGGCCTCAGACAGATGGGCAGACTGAGCGCACAAATCAGACACTCGAGGACATGCTGAGAGCATGCGCTATAGACTTCAGAGGTAGCTGGGATATGCATCTCCCGTTAGTTGAGTTCGCTTATAACAATAACTACCATGCGTCGATTAAGATGGCACCGTTTGAAGCATTAAATGGCCGAACGTGTCTAACCCCAGTGTGTTGAGGTGAGGTCGGTGAGCGACCGATCAGTGGCCCCGACCTACTTCAGGAGACGAGTGACAAAGTAGCCGTGATCCGGGAGCATATGCGTGTTGCACAGAACCATCAAAAGTGTTATGCTGACCGTCGTACCTCCGAGCTTGAGTTCCGTGTTGGGGATCAGGTATTGCTGAAAGTGTCTCCGTGGAAAGGGGTAATCCGATTCAAGCACCGGGGCAAGCTGAGTCCAAGGTATATAGGGTCGTTTGAGATAATTGTCAGGGTCAGATATCAGGCCTACCGATTGAGATTGCCGTCAGAGTTAGCCGGTGTGCATGATACGTTCCACGTCAGTCATTTGAGAAAATGTCTGGCTAAGGAAGATCAGTATGTGCCGTTGTCAGAGATATCTGTGGATGATCAATTGAGATATGCGGAGCAGCCAGAGATGATTACTGATCGTAAGGTGAAGAAGTTGTGCAATAAGGAGATATCATTGGTACTCGTTCAATGGAGACATCATAAGGGTACCAGCGCAACTTGGGAACCCGAGTCCGAGATGCGGAGCCGTTATCCTTTCCTGTTCCAGAGCCAGAGTTAGATTCCGGGACGGAATCTTTGTAAGGGGGAGGATTTGTAACACCCCGACTCCCGGACAGGTACGTGTAATTATCCTATTGACTATTTATAATAATGATTATTGCGTTGGTCCAATTGCGTCCCGTATAGTGGATTGTACGTGTCGAGACGGGGATTACGTGGATTCGGGATATAATTTTAGTGGATAAATTATAAATATGGATTCACGGGATTAAATGGGATTTATTGATATACATAGTGGATTTTTAGTATTGGGGTCGGGTATCGGTGTCAAACCCGCAATATAACCGGACCCGTATAGATACGTATATGTGTGTGACGTGCTTCCCTTCCCTTCCTTTTGTGCAAATCAGTGAAATCAAGTGTGTGTGTGTGTGTGTGTGTGTGTGTGTGTCTCCTTATGCTGCTGGAGCTTGATTTGGAGCCAAGACAAGTGATTAAAGGTGTTGAAATTTGATTTGAAGCCTCCCTTTGTGTTCTTGGAGTTTAAGGTAAAGATCCTTCCAAACAAATCTGATTTTATGTGTTAATTGCTATGAAATCTTGGGAATTGATTTGTGTATGGTTTGAGAGCTTATTAGTATCAGTTATGTACATAAGTTCTGCTGGAAATCGATTTGGGGGATGTTTACACCTCCTGGATTAAACAAAAAAACGAACAGGGGAGTTGTTCTGCTTCGTGAGCGCGGTCGCGACGCGCTAAGCGCGGCCGCAATGATCCTTTCGAGCGCGGGCCGCGATCCAGGCCAGTGCGGCCGCGATCCGGGCCAGCTGGGCTTGGGTCTGTTTGGGCTTTGGGGGTCCGTTGGGTTGTTTCGTGGGGTTCAATTCGGTATGTTATCAATTATGGGATATTTGGGATTAATCTGAGGAGAATTAATTTGTGTACAGGGATTGTCAGAGATTGTTACGGGCCGGTTCGGATCAGACAGTTAGGGAGATTGTGCGGGATAATCCAGGTGAGTACGCGAGACATTTTAAAAGACTAGTCGTTGTCTTTCGAGTCTTTTGTGTTAGTGTTTCATATGTGATTATATGAATTGTTTGGGCACTACGAGCTGCCCCTCAGGTATGGTCATTCCTTCTTTATATGTGTTATATGCATGAGATCCAGTATAGTGTATTGCGATGAGTTATCGCGGGAGCAGTGTAGCTCTGTTTAACCCTTTGTAGGGTTCCCATATATATATATATATACATATATATATGTATATATATATATATATATATATATATATATATATATATATATATATATATATATATATATATATATATATATATATATATATATATATATATATATATATATATATATATATATATATATGTGGTCGTCATTCCTGTTAGCCCCCACGAGCGTGGCTTGGCTCCAGGGGGGAGGAATTCCCCAATTGAGATGAGAATCTCTTTCTGTATTGGATCTCTAGGGTTTCTGATTAGAGGCCGGTTGGCATGTGTTACGCCACGTTAGTGTAGGGCTGCCATGTGACATGCGATATGTGCTTATGTGAATTGTGCAGTGTCTAACCCTTGTGTTCTCACGAGCTGCGAAGCTTACGTATTCGAGTCTAATGTGTGTATCAGGGGAACCGAATATAGGATCGCTAGCTCCTGAGCGAAGATAGGAGCGTGACTTGCTGTTGTCGAGAGATTTCGCATTTTGTTATATGTAGGTGTTCCTTATACTGTTGGGGAAACTGTGAGTCAGCTATCTGGGTTTGTCTGTGGATGTTGGGATCTGGGTCGGGTTTTGTGTGTTGGACTGAATGTTAAACAGAGTTGTTTATGTTTGTAACAATATTTTAATTAATCAGTGTTTGTGTAAACCTTTGACATGTGTGATGGATTTTATATGCGTTTATAAAATCTGTGTATATATAATACTTTGAATTAATTTTTTTTTAATGAATGAGATTTATCATCTGAATTTAATATAGTATTAAATATGCCTTGATATTGAATCATTTTAAAGTTTAATTCAATTTATTTTTACATATAAAAATAATAGTTTTTGTGAAAAAAAAAATAAACTGAACTCAATAAGACAGTCATTTGATTCATAAAACAAGCAATATTTTTTCTACAAACTGGACACTTTTAAACAATCTCTTCAGAATGTAGACATTTACTGATAGAAAAATATTTAAGATATAAAGTATCTTAAAAAACAAGTAGCACCTTAGTGGTGAATGGTGATTCCTAGGACCTAGGCCAAATTTGTAGATAAGATTACTCATGTATAAATTTTGTGTGAAATAATAAAAAAATAATGGACAATACCATGAGAATTTAATAAAAAGAAGTAAATTATAGTATTGTAAGATTTTGATGAATTATCAAGATAAGTTATATATATAGTGTTTTAAATCATAAATGATATAAAGATGGATTAGAAAAATTAGAGAGGAAAATTTTGATGGTGTAATATTATGATGGATGACATTTTATCAAGACCGGTTCTAATGTATTTTATGTCCATGACGAAAAATAGAATAAATGTCTCATATAAATACCTAAAAAAAAAAACAGACTAATTTTTTCAGGATTTGGATCCTAGTCAAACTAGGCAGCTCATTCCCACGCCGAGTATGTTCACTACTTTTAGGTTTAATAAGATATGTAGTTGAAGATCCATGGAACGAACTAGTTAGTTCTTGATTTTTTAGGGTTTATATTGAAAAAACCCAATAAACATTTCTCATTTTCTTATTTAAGTCCCTAAACTTTTTTTTCTAATTATTTAAGTCCCTAAACTATATTTGTATTATTCAAAAGTCTATAACTTTGACCGGCTATTGGATTAGTCGGTAAAATACAGTTGATAAAATTAAAAGTTCAATGATTTAATCACTAAAATATGAAAAGATGATTGGTTTTTTTACAATATTAATCAAGTGAAAAACCTGAGGCTTTTTGTTTAAAAACCGGTCAAATAAGTCAAATATACACTTTTGAATAAGACAAAAATTGTTTAGTGACTTAAACAATACGAAAAAAAAATTAGGGATTTAATCGCGAAAATGACGAAAATTGATGGGGTTAATTCAATATTAACCTTTTTTTTATTGTGTTTCTTTTCTTATTTTGAGCATCTGATGGTTGTTTTTTAAGGAAACGTGATAAATCAAAGTCAAGCAAATAAGGCTTATAAAATAAAACAATATTCAAACATAAAACAATGAAACCTAATCAAAATAGTGTTAGTCGTGAGCAAATGAATTTTTAAAGCAAATCGACATAAGCAAGAATGATCCAACAGAAACCAACAAAAATTTATATAACTAAAACCAACATAAATTTATATTAGCAGACTTCAAATAGAAATTAAGAGTGATCCAAGTATCCAACATGAATTTTATATAGGGTTTATTATGAAAAAAAACCAATATGTTTTCATATTTTTTACGTTTTCGTCCTTTCATTTATTTATTTTTTTTCATAAAGGTCCTCAAGTTAATTTTTTTCTTTTTGGTTTAGTCAAATTTGGATATTAGAACCCGGTTATAATTAGTAAACCGGGTTTTTAAAAATTGAAAAACCGGTTCTAATGTCCAAATTTCACTAAACTGAAAAAAAAATAATTTGATGACTTTTATGGGAAAAAAATAACATAGAGGACGAAAACGCAAAAAAACGTAAAAATATGTTGGTTTTTTTCATAATAAATCCTTTTATACAAGTAGATTCATTGTCTTTTATCTCAACCAAAACTAACAAACTTTTATATAACCAAAACGTAACTAGAAAACTTGGGTAAACAACTAGAAATTGCCACGGAAACATCAAACACGCATCATCTAGACATTGCTAACATGCATATTCCACAACTTGTGTTAGAATCCTGAGTCTGCTTTAAGAGTGAAGGGAGTACCTCCCTTTTTCGAAATCCATCTTTCTGTACACGTCAGCACCACATCAGCTTTTCTCTCTCCACCTTTCCCCACCTTTCTCCACCTTTCTAACTAGGAATTACTCACATTTCTTAACATTTCCATCTTTCTTAATTTTTTTAACATTTTAATTAAGAAAACAATTATTAAATCTAAAATAATTAATTTCATAAATATTTAAAAGTTTACATGATAAAATTACGAAACTAAAAAATAAAAACTTACGAAACTAAAAATTAAAAAAAGTACATAACTAAAAAAATTACGAATTCGAAATCTAAAAAAATTACATAACTAAAAAATTACGAAACTATAGTCGCCATCCCCAACGCTCCGCAATGCATTGTTTGCGGGCCAATACGGCTTCCAAAGTAGTACCTTGCAGATGGTCGTGTGGCCGAACGAAAAAATCCAAGTCACGTTCTTGTTGCTGTTCAGTGAGTGACGCAATGTACACATTATATTTTTTCTCATTCAACTCCAATTCTTTTTCTTGTTTTGATCGTTTTCAAATTTGCAAGTAGTGCTCGGTAACGTAATTTATCTTCAACATCTTTCTCGTGAGATGTTGAAATCCTTTCGAATTTTGATTGCATCTCTGGGTCGACTGATGTTGATGCTGGTTTTTCCCCTTGCGGCGTGGTCGTTCAAGCTCCAGAAGATCCGCGTCGCCCTCGTCATCTTCGTCAATGTCAACACCTAAAAATGCCGCATCAGAAGACGGTGTTCCGATCGTGTTAGATTCGGAAGTTTTGGACCGCTTTCTTTGCGGCTCACCAAAATCATCCATTTGTGGAACGGGGTTCCACTTTGGATGACGTCGAAGCACCTCCCAAGCCGATTGGTGTGGAAACGGCTTACCTTTATTGAGGGCCTTGTATTGTTCTTGGGTGTTGTTGAAAACGTCGTAATCGTTTTCTTCGCTCCGTCGCTGCATCGTATTGTTGTTAAACATGCCGCCAAATTTTGTGCAATTGCGGTTCATGTCTTTCCACTTTGAATTAAGTTGGTGGGTGGTGCGGCTAGTTCCACCAACTCGGCTATCAAAATTTTCGAGGATTCATCCCCAAAAATTTAAACGTTTTTTATTATTTCCGGTAGTTGGATCTTCGGAAACATCGATCCAGGCTTCCGCCAAAGCCTTTTCTTCGATGGAGGTCCACATTTTCGGTTTCATTGGACCCTTTCATGTAGACCCAGTTGCGGCGGTGTTTACCGGAATCGTCTCCTCGTCGGAATCGACGGGTTGAGTTTCGGGTACCGTCTCCTCGCCGGAATCGTCTTTGGATGCGGGGTCCCGATAAGAAAATGGTTCGAACCCCTCGTTCAATTCTCGCGAGGAAAAATATTGTGGATTGGGGGGTGATTGCGAGAAATATTGCGGATTGGGGGGTGAAAGCGAGAAATATTGCGGATTGGGAGGGTGATGGTTGGTAATATTGTGGATTGGGTGGGGATGGTTGGTAATATTGTGGATTGGGGGGTGAAAAGTGTGGTACTTATGGTGCCGAATTATCCGTAAAATTCGGAGGATAATATTGCGGTGGGCGGAAAGAATGGTTTGATTGAGAAGCCGGTTGTTTGCCGCGTTTTCGACTTGCGGCGGGTTGTTTGCCGGTGTTTCGATCCATGAGTTTAATAAAAAGTATAGAGATTGAGAGATTTTTGTGGAAGAGATGAAAGTGTATGAAAGTGTGTGAATATGAATGTGTATGAAGATAGATATTTATAGGGAAAAAAAATTATTAACTTTTTTTTTTAATATTGAAACGGTCATTTGACCGTTGGGAGTAAAAATACAAAGCGAAAGCGGGGTGGAGCGGGGAGGGGAAGCCGGGCCGGGGAAGGGAAATCGCGGGGCGGCCTGGGGGGGTGGTGTAGCCGCCGGGGGTGGGGGGGTGATGTGGCAAGGCCGCTACACCGCGGTGGAGGTACTCCCTTCACTCTAATGTAGTCATGATGCCTTTCTATGTCAACTATTCCATTGCATAACAATTATGGGGTTAAACACATATCAAAATTCAAAGCAACATAAATCACTACTTTAAGCTCCTACATATACAAATGCACAAATATGAAGAATAAAAATGTCAAAATCAATCATTTATATATATATATATATATATATATATATATATATATATATATATATATATATATAATGGAAACCACAATGCACCTGAAAACTTGTGAAAACCGCACTGCACCATCACAAATGCATCAAATTCCCCGCGTGATGCATCAAAATCTCGCGTGATACATCAAATTTCTCGCGTGATGCATCACCTTATTTACGATCATGTCACCGCGTTTTTCATGAAATGCACCAAATCGGACGGTATGCGTAGGTTTCCATAGTTTTCACGTGCATAGTGGTTTTCCATTGAACCCACCCCTACATATATATCTAATATTGCTTAATCATTTTTAAATTTGCTCAAAATAGCAATGTATTATTAAAAAGTACTTTTAAATTGCACAAAACAGTGCACATCATATAACAATTAAATTATCATTTCTGTAAAACAAATGCTGACTGGACAAAGAAATTGTCACGTCAGTAGTTTTTACCTTTCTATCCGATATGATTACCTTTGATTGACTTGATTGAAAAGTATGTTTCCTAAATTAGAAGAAAAATTAGTATGTTACCCAAATTAAAAAAACTGTAACAAATTAACAATACATTTCCTTTTGACGCAATTAACCCTACAAAAAAACTATGTTACTAGAAAACTTGGGTAAACAACCGGCAACATTGTAATTCAGATACTTAAATCATACAATAGAATAGAAGTTTTAAGAAACACAAACACTAATCTTGGTTTGTTGATCACATTTCATCATAACAAACCGGTCAGATCCCCCTGTTTCTTCGGCTCTTCTTCTTCCCTTTAGACGGTTGGACCCTTTCCGTAATAAGAGTAACAATTATCACAAGTTCACAACCAAGATTGCAAGATCATTGATACGATTTTGTATTAAGATTAAGAACAAAATCACTTTTTTAGTCAAGAATGATTCGAATAAGACTATATGAGCAAGTGAGCAATGCAAGTTTTTCTGTAGTCAAGAATGATTCAAATGATTCCATAGATATACTTGACCGAGTGACCCACACGACGTCCTTCCATCTTCTTCTTCATCTCTTCGAATGATCGATTGATTCAATTCACAAGTAGTTGATTGATCGATTCCCGAGTAGGACTTTCCATCTTCTTCGCAGTTCGCACATTCCAACTGTAAATCGTTGTCGGCTTTAGGCTTTAGGAACGAAAGTGGGTGGCAATCTTGACCCAACGGGTCGAAGAGTTAAATGGACTCGTTGTAAAAAACTAAGATAGAACATACTTTTTTTAAAAAATGAAACTTTAGAAAACGGTGTATTAAAAAAATTGTTCTGTGAAAAAAATTTCAAAATTATGTAAAATTTACGACTTTTGGTCGTCAACCCGTTTGACTCATTTGCTTAAACGGACTCAAACTGTCACCCCTAAACGAAACGTAAAACAATACTAGTAATATGCAAAATGGGCGAAAAATTGATGCCTCGGCTTCTTATGTTCTGGGCCGAAGCCCAGGTTGCCCTATAGTAAGGTCGTAAGGGTCAGACTTACACTTTACAGTTAGATATTCTTTAGTTATATATAGATTCGTATATAAATTTATAAAATATTAGTTCAATAAATTGCTTGTTAATTTAATACAATCATTGAAGAAATCCTTTTAATAAAAAGGTTAGTGAAAAAATATTTTTTTTTGTAAAGATTATTAAATAATGGTAACCGGCAGTTGAAAACACGTAACAAACAACCAAAATATACCTATTTATAGTGAAACATGTAAGAAATTTATGTAACAATCAAAATATGCCTATCATGATATAATAAATTGCATGAAACCAAGAATCAAGAAAATAATTTATGACTGATTATCAGTTAATAAATTTTATAATTTTTTTTTTTTTTGAAATAAATGAGAATCCTAAATCTATTTTGTACATAGTTCGATGTAGCCTGTAGGATATTGTTTATTTTTAATGGACTAATGGATAATATTATAAAGTTTGTCTGAAATGAAAACGGATCAAAACACACACACACATTCAAATAAATAATAAGTTGTTTGGATACCAGACATAAAACTATTTATTTGTGTTTCACTGTTTTTGTTACATTTTTAGACTTGAAAACATAAAAAGTGAGAAGTACCAAATTGGTCTCCACCGCAATAACGTGCGGGATGCAGGCAGGACCGGTCCTGAGGGGTGACCGTTCGGGCCCTAAACTTCGTAGAGCCCAAAATTTCATAAGGTCTTAATAGAAAAATGAAGAATGTTGAGTTCTACTTTACTTATTGATCGTGTGTATGTGTGTGTGTGTGTGTGTGTGTGTGTGTCTATGTATATATTTATGTATGTATGTATATATATGTGTATGTGTCTAAGGGTCAAATGAGAAATCAAATATTTGTAAGAAATATAGAAATAAATCCCAGCCATTGATCTCTGAAATGGATGGTTAAGATGAAGGAGAGTAGATGCCAAAGAAGTTGAAACGTGTGAGATTTTAGAAACGAAGGAAAAGGGTATATTTGTTCATATGCACTCCTTCTCACCTCGCATAATAAACCATTTTATAAACAAAGACTTATTTTCTTCCTCCATATTACGTCCTCCATATTTTCTTTCCTCTCTTTCTCAGTTTTTCAATATACAGTAAAATCTACCAGCACAACACACCACATTGGTTCCATCATTCTTTTCTATTGTTTTCTCTTTATCAATGATGATGATGATGATAACACATGGTTTCAAAGACCGAATCAAAGTTACGATTAAAGGGGATTTTATCGACAGGTAGGTTTCAAGTACTAGGGCTTTTTTTAGTTGATAGACCCTTTCATAAATATGTGTTCATTCTACATAAATTTTTATTTCATTTTGATTGTAATTTTGTTATTGGTCTAGTAAATACAAAATATTTATATGTATGTTGATTTCTTGGATTTTTATTTTGAAATTTATGTTACAGACGTTGTATTTTATGTTTCAGATGTTGTATCCAAGAGTTTTAGGTGTGGAATCATAAAGGTTAGGTTTTGAATCATATGAATTTCTTGATTCTTTGTTTTAAACTAAAACCAAAATTTAATGTAATATAGCTTTTAATAACTGTGTTTTTAGATAACTTTTAAAATAAACTTTAACCAAAATGACTATGTTTAATAAGTTTTTATAGACACAATAATACATTAACTAATATTTATAATTGAGCAAGTATTAGTTAATTAAAGTTTATAAAATTCAAAGTGTCTTTTAATCAAATCACGTAAAGACAAAAAAAAACAGAAACAAAACAGTAAAATATATTATTGGCTAATCAAAAACACGATATTATGGATCGAAATTAGGAGACACTAAAAGATTGAGATGAAATAAATGGGTTATCAATCGATGGAAAATTTATGACATGTATCTTTGTTATTGTAGGGTGTTTCATTTAAATTATGTTGAACGGTTTTTAGGTAATCTTTTCAATTTTCAAGAGATTTCATGTAACATGAGTAATAAATTAAAAGTTATCCAATAAATTAATATTAAAGTAATTATAATAAACTAAAAAATTATACTATAATTTGATATTACTACAAAGTTTAAAAGAATCCCTAATATCATAAGTAGTATTTAACATTAATTAAATATAAATAAATCAGAATGAACAAAGTTTGAAAGCTAAGTAGTAAAATATCACATTACGATAAAATTTACTATATTTAATACAACATGTTCATTTATCAGGATTTTGTTAAAAATTTTGCATTGTCTTTTAAGAAAATTTATTAATCTAAAGAATACAAGGCAACTGCAATTTAAAATCCAAGAGAAGAGGCTGAGTTTTCAAATAACAAAGAATGATGAGATTTATGAAATCCTAGGATTTTAATTCCTTACTAAAATCTGTGAACCAAACACAGGATTTTAAATAAAAATTTGTGGTAATCCCAGGAAATATTATGGATAATTATAGTAACCGAATTAATAATTATTTATCGAAGTATTAATCAGGAATTATAATCGACATTCGATAACCAAATTAAAGATGTCAAAAATACATTATGCATGGTTGGATTCATGTGAGGAGCTACTCATTTTAAGAGAAGTGTGAAAATATATTTTTTTAATCAAATCTTCCCCACTTATTTTTACATCATTAAAATATGTTTTATACTTATTTTTACAAAGAGATAATTGTGTAAAAAACCATCAACTTATCAGTTTTTTGTGATTAAAACCCCAAACTATTTTTCGTTGCATTGATTACCCCGAACTAACTAAAAATCAGTAAATCAAGGTTTTATCAATGGGTAACCGATTGAAACCGGTTATTAATCCTACGTGGACCGGTAAATAACTTACGTGGAATAAATTTTAATTGTTGAAACCGATTACCAAGTATTACACATCATTTAAACCCCCGTTGATAATTTTTAATTATAATTTTTAAACAAGATTACATCATCAACGAGAGTTTAAATGATGTGTAATATTTGGCAACTTATTTCAACAATTAAAATTTATTCCACGTATTTATTTACCGGTCCACGTAGGATTAATAACCGGTTTCAACCAGTTACTCATTGATAAAACCTTGATTTACTGATTTTTAGTTAGTTCGGGGTTTTCTATGTAACAAAAAATGGTTTAATGTTTTAATCACAAAAAACTGACAAGTTGATGGTTTTTTGCGCAACTACCCCTTTTACAAAACCTATTTTTATTACAGTAAGAATGATTGTTGAATTATGTATTTTGAAAAATATAGAAAAATTATGTTTAGTTTTAATGTTCATAAAAATTCATCAATTTTAACATGTACAAATTATTATTTATGTTTTAGATATGAACATTCATATCATCGTAAATGTAAAAATTACATACATATACATAAATACATACATACACACACATACATAATATAATATAAGATATATGTATGTAAAACAACACCAAAGTGTTATAATTTGTTATTAAGGTGTTGTTATACTTCTCATAAAATTAAATATATGTTACTTGATCTCAATTGTATGACCCATACTTAAAATTTTAAAATTATTTATAAAGAGTTTTAGTTTAAAGCGAAAATTAACAATAAAGGTAATATAAAATACAAAAATTAACAATAAATGTAATGTGATATTTTTAGGCCAATTAGGTAACATAAAGATTAATTTTGTCAAAAAAGGGTATTGATTACCAATTAATAAGGTAAAATTTATATTTTATAATCCGTTTTATTGTAAAAGAATAACTGAAACACTCATTTCAACATAATATAATCATTAATTGGGTTACATTAGATTAATCATAATTAACATTGGTTTAAAAGAAAATCGGGTATGACCCGTTCGCACGGAGTCAAAATCCCTGTTTGGTTATAAACTATAACTTGAAGCATACTATGAATTACAATATACTTCTAGGTAAGTACAATCATTACTATCAACCAAAAGACATTAAGTGCATCCAAATGCACATCTACTAGTTTGGTTGGTAATCTACCCCGAAATTTCAACCATAACCTGAAGCGTTACCAGAGGGTACTTCAAGGCTGTCCAACTAAGTCTTGGGATCAAACCCGACAATCTCCTTGGCTTTACTAACTTCTCCTGTAATACATGTAATGTGAGGGGTTAGCAAATAAAATTTGCTAAGTGAGTTACTAGATCGATATGGAGTGCAAAACATACAACATGTATTAAAGTTAAAAATGATTATATAATGACAAGTGCAACATCTTTACTTAAAGTGGTGTGGGAATAACCCACTAAGATGCATAGGTCACGAGCATAGCCCGTTAACCCGTCGTTGTCAGCCGGATTAGAAGAGAGTCGGTACAACTTCAACCGGCGCCCAAAGTCCGTCCACCTACTCCGTAAGCTTCCGGAAATAGGAATTTATACGCACAAACACATAGTAAGGCGCTTGATAATAATAATAATGATCTGAACGTCCAGTGAGGACAATGAAATGAGCATAGCTCACAATGAGTTAATTAAGTGTAATCATATGAAGCATGAATTGAACGATCATCACGCATAGCATGGAAGTCAATGTATGTAACTGGAGGTATCAAGTAAGGTTTTCTGGCCATAGGCCATGATCAAATAATAAAACTGCCAACTAGGACATTATAATAAATCGTCAACCAGTGCAATGCATGTAACATCCTCGGGTTTAATTTATTGTAATTGGGATAATTAGTTAAATTTTTGTATTAAGTTAAATTATTGAAAATGATTATGTATTTGAATTTATGGAAGTTGATTGCATATGATGGAAATTTAGAATTTTTATTTAATTAAGTGAAAATAATTATTTAAGTATTAAGGATAATAAATAAAAGATGGAAATCTTTTATAAATCAGTATTAGATGGGATCTGATGAGTTGAGGGACTAAAGGTGTTAAAATGGAATTTTGAAATAAAAGACCAAAGGTCTTTCATTTCCACCTATCACTTTCTCTCACTAGAAATTCTTTTTCTATTCTCTCTCGGCTCTCTCTCTCTAAAAACGATCGAAGATCACAAAAAGTTGCTGTTTGAAGCTGAAAATTTGGATTCAGATTGCATTCAAGGAACTATAACATCTGCAATTGACGAATTAAGGTAAACATTTCACAAATTCTTCGAAATTGATGGTTTTTAGTTCGGATTTGATAAAATCCGAAATATTAATTTGGTGTTGAGGATGTTGATGCATGTGTGATATTTTTGTGGATTTGTTTAAATCTAGTGTATAAGATGCTACATATTAAATTTCAGCTCCTGATTCGAATTAAAAGTATGGATTTGAGCATTTAGTGTGTGTTTTAGTGTGTGGGTCGATGGATGATGAAAAATGGTTAAAAAGGTTGTGATTTGGTGCATGAAAGAGGTTAATGATAGTGTTAAAGTGGTTGAAATTAAGTGTATCTTAGTTGGTATAATTTATTTCATATATTGAATTAGTACAAAAAAATGAAGAAATTAAATCTGGAAAATAATATTCAAAGCTGCACAAGTTCGAAGGGGTCCGAATTCGGATCCGAGATGAACTCGGATCAGGTCCGAATTCGGATGAGGCTCAAACTTCAGGATATTTAATATAGAAAAATTTACAAGTGTTGTACTTCGGTAGGAATCCGAATTCGGATATGGCCCGAATTCGGATGTATCCTGAAAAGTTGATTTATCAAAACTGAAAGAAAATAATTTCTAAGTGTTGGAATTCGGATGTGGGTCCGAATTCGGTTGCTGACCGAATTCGGATATGGACCGAGCTAGCATGTGGTCCGAAATTGGGACTTATATATATGTGGACCGAATTGGGAATCATGTGGGATCCGAACTGGGGTCCGAATTCGGGTGGGATCCGAATTCGGACACAGATCCGAATTTGGGATCAAAAATGGTAAAAACTTATAAAATTAAGTTTTATGGAAGAAACAAGATATTAACATGATGTGTTGTTACAAATGACTTACAGGTCCCTTGTGGAGTTGTTTAACCCACAGTGGGGTACTTGGTTGATCCGGTTGAAATTCCGAGGAGAAATAAAATTTGCTGAAGATTAATAACGCACCCACTGTGAGTACCTTTGATTTTTAACATGTCTGCATCTGCTTTATGTTTGCATTGCCTGCTGAGGCCTGTTGTTTCATGTTCGTTTGGCATTCTACTAACATGCGTTTATGTTGATGCACATTCATATTTGTTGCATGTCCGTTCATTTGTTGTGCATCTTTTCGATGGACCTGCGTGGTCGCATCTGTACTCTGATGTTACTGTGCTATATGACCAAGAGTTTGACACCTCTGTGGTCAGGATAGACAGTAGGTCATCCCCGATGTAATGTCTGCCTCAGATGGTTGGTTATTCTTATGCCGAGTGTCAGCTCGAAGGAGCTGCGGCTCAGGTTTGCGTATCTGGGATACGTGTGGAGTATACGGTATGTGTTACCGCGGATACTCTGGGGGCATCATAAAGATTTGTAGAATGTGTGAAAATCATCTGGTATTCACTAAGCTTTAGCTTACCTTTTAGTTGTTGAATTTTTACAGGAAAAGGGAAGTCTACAGCTGGACCGTCTAGCTAGGACGTTTATTGAAGTGTTTGAAGATTTCCACTGTTTAGCTTGGTATTTGTTTTATGAAATCAATGTTGTAATAATTTGGGGATGATGTAATTCAGTTCAAGTTTATAGACTTAGATGTGTAACCTTTGTAGCACCGTAGGGTGTTAGACTCTGTTGTAATACTTTTATTTATGTATTTTGCTTCCGCACTATTATTAAGCTATCAGATCATTATATATGTGTTTGTTGGTGATTAATCCTGGGTGAATGGTAATTGGTGGTTAATGTGGCATGGGTGTCACAGTGTATGGTATCAGAGCAGTAGTTTGAGATTCAAGTGTCCGTGAGGTCTTGGTCTCAAACATTAAGTGTTGACATGTAGTGATACTAAGTAATGATCTGAACTAAGATAGGTTACGATCTAGTAATCATAAGAATATTGACTATCATACGGGACAATTGGGTGGTGTCTATAAATAAATGACATGTTACTAAATAAGTTATATGTTTCATATTTCAGAACATGTCTGGAGGAGGAATGACACCAGAAGAGACGAGGGAAATGATGCTAGCCATGATGGCTAAGCAAAATCGAATGATTCAGGACCAGTTTCGGGCTCGAGATGAGGCCGAAGCTAAGCGAAGAGAAGAGAAAGAATAAGGAAAGAGAGGGAAACGATGACGAGCAAGGTGACAACACTGGGTCATCTAATAGGCCCAGGGGTTGTCGTTTCAAGGACTTTAAGGGAAATGGAGCCGTTGAATTTACTGGACTGGGTGACGCTGTTGCCGCTCTGGAATGGATAACAGCCACTGAACGGACATTCCGAATCAGCGATTGTGCTGAGAAGGATATGGTCCGGTTCGCTACTGCAATGTTCACCAAGGATGCAGTAATGTGGTGGAACTCGATGGTGAATGCGTTAACTATGGAGAAAGTATCTGTTATGACATGGGCTGAGTTTACTGAAATCTTCACTCAGCAATATTGCCCGGCCGATGAGCGCCGAAGACTTGAAGCAAAGTTCATGACGTTGGTACAGGGGACTAAGTCTGTGTCCCAGTATGCTGTAGAGTTTACGAGGCTGAGTTTGTTCGCGCCTCATCAAGTGGATACCGAGGAAAGGAAAGTGACCAGGTTTGAGGCTGGTCTTGATTTGGAAATCCGGAGGGTGATGAGCAATGTACGCTACCCCACATTTGCTGGTTTGCTGGAGGCCGCCAGGAATGTGGAACAGATCTTGGGTATGTCGGGATACGTGATGGGGTCCGCTGCTGCTTCAGTCAACCCAACTCAACCTTCACCACCGAAACGCCAACGCGAAGGAGGTTATTCTGGTTCTTCGCGATCATCGCAGTACTCGCCGCAACAGTCCTTCCGTCGACAGTCTAGTTCTTCCGGTCGTGCTCGTGCATACTCTATCAACACCGAGCCACAGTATTGTAACAAGTGTCATCTGGAACACTTCGGCAAGTGCACCAACGGGCGTGCGTGTTTTTGCTGCGGAGAGTTGGGCCACTTTCAAAATGAATGCCCACGGAGATCTGATGCTTGCCATAAGTGTGGAGTATGGGGGCACTATAGTCGGAATTGTCGAAAGAATGCTCCAGCAGTTGCTGCTCCAACATCAACACGATCCTCAGGAGGTTCAAGCGGTGGTTCAGTTAACCGAGGTCGGGGTCAGTCGCAAAGGGCACCGGCTCGTGCATTTCAGATTACTGCAGAAGAGGCTAGGGAAAACCCGGAGGTGGTCACGGGTATGTTTATTGTAAACTCTTTACCTGCAAGAGTATTATTTGACTCGGGTGCCAATAGATCGTTTGTATCTACTATGTTTGCACAACAACTTGCCATGCCTTTGTCTAAGCTATCTGCTGTACTAGATATTGAAACTGCTAGTAATACTCTAGTTAAAGTAGATCATGTATACCGAAACTGCACCTTAGTGATTGAAGATGTAGTCTTCAATTTGGACTTGATTCCGATCGAGTTCAGTGAATTTGATGTAATTGTCGGGATGGATTGGTTGATAGAGAACGAAGCCCACATAGTATGTAAGAAGCGAATGATAAAGATAACTACTCCAGAGGGGCGTGAGATCTGCATTTATGGGGATAGGAGAAGTGGGGATCTATGTTTGTTGACCATTGCAAAAGCCCGAAAGCTTGTTGCAAAGGGTTGTGACGCCTACCTGGCATATGCTATTGATGCCAAGGCTGAGAAGAAGACGTTGGCCGATGTGCCTGTTGTTTCACAATTCCCGGATGTGTTTCCGGAAGACTTGTCTGGCGTGCCGCCTGAGAGACAAGTGGAATTTAGAATTGATCTGATCCCTGGAGCTGCACCGGTAGCTCGTTCTCCTTATCGCCTTGCCCCAACCGAGATGAAAGAGATGATGACACAACTCCAGGAGTTGTTGGACAAGGGCTTTATTCGACCAAGTTCATCGCCGTGGGGAGCTCCGGTGTTATTTGTTAAGAAGAAAGATGGCACCATGAGGATGTGCATCGATTACCGGGAGCTGAATAAATTGACAATCAAGAACAAGTATCCGCTGCCGCGGATAGATGACTTGTTTGACCAGTTACATGGAGCTTGTGTGTTTTCTAAGATTGACTTGAGGTCGGGATATCATCAGTTAAAAGTTAGAGAGGAAGATGTGCCTAAAACAGCTTTTAGGACACGTTACGGGCATTACGAGTTCTTGGTTATGCCTTTCGGGTTAACCAATGCCCCGGCTGTCTTTATGGATTTGATGAACCGAGTTTGCAGACCGATGTTGGACAAGTCGGTAATTGTTTTTATAGATGACATTTTGGTGTATTCAAAGTCTGAAGCCGAACACGCTGATCATCTAAAAGAGTTATTGGAATTGTTAAGAAAGGAAAGGTTGTATGCCAAGTTCTCAAAATGTGAGTTTTGGCTGCAACAGATTCAATTTTTGGGGCATGTGATATCGGGGGCCGGAATTTCTGTAGATCCGGCTAAGGTAGAAGCGGTAAGGAATTGGGAGCCGCCTCGCTCAGCTACGGAAGTCAGAAGTTTCCTTGGGCTGGCAGGCTATTATAGGAGATTCATTAAGGACTTTTCAAAGATTGCAGTCCCTTTGACGATGTTAACAAAGAAGAATGCACCGTTTGTATGGGAAACTGTGCAGCAGGAGGCGTTTGATATTTTGAAAAAGACGTTAAGTGAAGCACCGATACTTGCCCTACCAGAGGGTAATGAGGACTTTGTGGTATACACGGATGCTTCGAGGTTGGGACTTGGTGCGGTATTGATGCAACGTGGAAAAGTTATAGCTTATGCTTCGAGACAGTTAAAGCAGCACGAAAAGAACTACTCGACTCATGACTTGGAGTTGACTGCAGTCACTTTTGCACTGAAATTGTGGAGACACTATCTGTATGGAACTAAGTGTCAGTTATACACTGACCATAAGAGTTTAAAATACATATTTAGTCAGAAGGAGCTCAATATGAGGCAGAGACGTTCGATGGAACTTATAAAGGATTACGATTGTGAAATCCTTTATCATCCCGGGAAGGCTAACGTGGTAGTCGATGCTTTGAGTCGCAAAGCATATGCCAAGGATTGCTGTTACATGTTGACATCTACTATGTTAACATCCACTATTATTGATGATGTCAAGGCCGCTCAAGAGGAAGCCTTGAAAGACGAGAATGTTGGTGCTGAAGATATAAGAGCACAGATTAAGGATATGGAAACAAGTGAATCGGGTTTGAAAGGTATATATGGGAGAATCTGGGTGCCAAAGTATGGAGGCATGAGAAATGTGATAATAGAAGAAGCTCATCAGTCTAAGTTTTCTGTACATCCCGGGAGCACAAAGATGTACAACGAGCTGAAAGCAGACTTCTGGTGGCCCGGATTAAAGAAAGATATCGGACAGTACGTGGAGAGATGCCGAACTTGTCGGTTAGTGAAAGCCGAACACCAGCAGCCTTACGGTAGTTTGCAACCGCTTCCCATCCCGGAATGGAAGTGGGAACATATCACGATGGACTTTGTCACGAAGTTGCCGAAGACTAGGCGTCAACACGATGCAGTTTGGGTCATAGTGGATCGGTTGACTAAGTCCGCACATTTTATACCGATAAGAGAAAGTTACTCCTTAGAAAAGTTGGCTAAAATTTATATGGACGAGATTGTTTCTAGGCATGGAGTGCCTAAGTCCATTGTATCTGATCGTGACAGCCGATTTACTTCCAACTTTTGGTCGGCATTGCAAGAAGGGTTAGGATCGAGGATTGCTATGAGTACGGCTTACCGTCCGCAAACCGATGGTCAAAGAGAAAGAACCATCCTAACACTCGAAGATATGATGCGGTCGTGTGTGTTAGACCTCGGTGGCAATTGGGACGATCATTTGCCACTGATCGAGTTTTCATATAACAACAGTTACCACGCGACGATCAAGAAAGCACCGTTTGAGGCAATGTATGGGAGAAGATGTAGGACTCCTACATGTTGGAGGGAAACCGGAGAAACGCCGATTGCTGGGCCGGCATTATTGCAGGAAACGAATGAGAAGATTCAGTTGGTGAGACAGATTATGAAGGCGGCCCAGGATCGCCAGAAAAGTTATTACGACAGGAGGCACAAGCCAATCAGTTTCGATATAAATGATTGGGTTTATTTGAAGGTGTCACCTATGAGGGGTGTTACACGTTTTGTAAAAAGAGGAAAGCTGGCTCCGAGATTTGTTGGGCCATTTAAGATAATAGAAAAAGTTGGAAACCAGTCATATCGTTTAGAATTGCCTGAAGAGATGTCGGGCATACATCCGGTGTTCCATGTGGGAAATCTCAGGAAGTCATTCACTACCAAAAACGAAGATTGGGCAGACCACACTAATTTGCAAATTGATGAAAGGCTCCGGTATGTTGAAGAGCCGGAGTGTGTGCTAGATACGAAAGTAAAGAAGTTGAGAAGCAAGGAAATTGAGATGGTGCTTGTACGTTGGAAGCATCACAAAGGAGCAAATCATACGTGGGAGCCTAAGTCAGAGATGTTGAAGAGGTATCCGAAATTGTTCGAATCCGAGTAACTTCGAGGACGAAGTTTAGCGTGGTGGAGCCCATGCTGTAACATCCTCGGGTTTAATTTATTGTAATTGGGATAATTAGTTAAATTTTTGTATTAAGTTAAATTATTGAAAATGATTATGTATTTGAATTTATGGAAGTTGATTGCATATGATGGAAATTTAGAATTTTTATTTAATTAAGTGAAAATAATTATTTAAGTATTAAGGATAATAAATAAAAGATGGAAATCTTTTATAAATCAGTATTAGATGGGATCTGATGAGTTGAGGGACTAAAGGTGTTAAAATGGAATTTTGAAATAAAAGACCAAAGGTCTTTCATTTCCACCTATCACTTTCTCTCACTAGAAATTCTTCTTCTATTCTCTCTCGGCTCTCTCTCTCTAAAAACGATCGAAGATCACAAAAAGTTGCTGTTTGAAGCTGAAAATTTGGATTCAGATTGCATTCAAGGAACTATAACATCTGCAATTGACGAATTAAGGTAAACATTTCACAAATTCTTCGAAATTGATGGTTTTTAGTTCGGATTTGATAAAATCCGAAATATTAATTTGGTGTTGAGGATGTTGATGCATGTGTGATATTTTTGTGGATTTGTTTAATCTAGTGTATAAGATGCTACATATTAAATTTCAGCTCCTGATTCGAATTAAAAGTATGGATTTGAGCATTTACTGTGTGTTTTAGTGTGTGGGTCGATGGATGATGAAAAATGGTTAAAAAGGTTGTGATTTGGTGCATGAAAGAGGTTAATGATAGTGTTAAAGTGGTTGAAATTAAGTGTATCTTAGTTGGTATAATTTATTTCATATATTGAATTAGTACAAAAAAATGAAGAAATTAAATCTGGAAAATAATATTCAAAGCTGCACAAGTTCGAAGGGGTCCGAATTCGGATCCGAGATGAACTCGGATCAGGTCCGAATTCGGATGAGGCTCAAACTTCAGGATATTTAATATAGAAAAATTTACAAGTGTTGTACTTCGGTAGGAATCCGAATTCGGATATGGCCCGAATTCGGATGTATCCTGAAAAGTTGATTTATCAAAACTGAAAGAAAATAATTTCTAAGTGTTGGAATTCGGATGTGGGTCCGAATTCGGTTGCTGACCGAATTCGGATATGGACCGAGCTAGCATGTGGTCCGAAATTGGGACTTATATATATGTGGACCGAATTGGGAATCATGTGGGATCCGAACTGGGGTCCGAATTCGGGTGGGATCCGAATTCGGACACAGATCCGAATTTGGGATCAAAAATGGTAAAAACTTATAAAATTAAGTTTTATGGAAAGAAACAAGATATTAACATGATGTGTTGTTACAAATGACTTACAGGTCCCTTGTGGAGTTGTTTAACCCACAGTGGGGTACTTGGTTGATCCGGTTGAAATTCCGAGGAGAAATAAAATTTACTGAAGATTAATAACGCACCCACTGTGAGTACCTTTGATTTTTAACATGTCTGCATCTGCTTTATGTTTGCATTGCCTGCTGAGGCCTGTTGTTTCATGTTCGTTTGGCATTCTACTAACATGCGTTTATGTTGATGCACATTCATATTTGTTGCATGTCCGTTCATTTGTTGTGCATCTTTTCGATGGACCTGCGTGGTCGCATCTGTACTCTGATGTTACTGTGCTATATGACCAAGAGTTTGACACCTCTGTGGTCAGGATAGACAGTAGGTCATCCCCGATGTAATGTCTGCCTCAGATGGTTGGTTATTCTTATGCCGAGTGTCAGCTCGAAGGAGCTGCGGCTCAGGTTTGCGTATCTGGGATACGTGTGGAGTATACGGTATGTGTTACCGCGGATACTCTGGGGGCATCATAAAGATTTGTAGAATGTGTGAAAATCATCTGGTATTCACTAAGCTTTAGCTTACCTTTTAGTTGTTGAATTTTTACAGGAAAAGGGAAGTCTACAGCTGGACCGTCTAGCTAGGACGTTTATTGAAGTGTTTGAAGATTTCCACTGTTTAGCTTGGTATTTGTTTTATGAAATCAATGTTGTAATAATTTGGGGATGATGTAATTCAGTTCAAGTTTATAGACTTAGATGTGTAACCTTTGTAGCACCGTAGGGTGTTAGACTCTGTTGTAATACTTTTATTTATGTATTTTGCTTCCGCACTATTATTAAGCTATCAGATCATTATATATGTGTTTGTTGGTGATTAATCCTGGGTGAATGGTAATTGGTGGTTAATGTGGCATGGGTGTCACAATGCATCATATAAGAGGATGATTCCAAATAATTATGCACAATGTCATAAATAAAATAAACATGTGATTATGTATGCAACACACATATCAATACTAGAACTCACAGTACAATAGGCTATAATAGCCTTTGATGTTTAACGCCTCGAACCGATAACTGGCATTCCTTTTGGCTCCAAACCTATCAAATAATGATATTCAAAGCATTCATAAGCTTATAGTAGTATATCATAAGATTTGGAAGTCATTTGAAGTGATTAAGCGTTTTCGGTTTAAGTTTCTGAATTTACCGACACTGTTGCGCCTCTTATTGAGTTTTAAAAACTTTTGGGCGACATTCGATGATAATTTATGTATTATATAAGTATGGAATAACCCTATGAGGCTATAGTACCATTATAGGGCTTAAAGCAAGTATTTTGAGTGTACAGGGGCTAAACTCGGCGAGTTAGAAGGGCTACTCTACGAGTTAACACACTGGAAACGAGTTTCGGCACTACCAGGCACCATACTCGGCGAGTTCATGGAGGAACTCGGCGAGTTCATCAATCCAGCACTCCAGAACCGCCATTTTTGATGCCCTGCTCGTAGCTCTTTCGTTCCAACTCGTTTTCAACACACCAAAACACTTCCAAACTTGGTTTCATAACATATTTGATGTATATAAACATATATGAACAAGGTTTAACATATAACATCATTGAATTCAACTATTTCACTAATTAAATTCCTTGATTAATCCAATGATTTCTCAACCCAATTTTTTATTGATTTATTGTGTTCAATTGTTCATAATTGATCTAAATAGGTTGCTATCAATCTTTTAACATTTATATGACCTTACCCATCAATTCAATATATAAATTCTTGAATTGACTTTATAAAGTTCCGAACTCACTTCCATGAATCTTATTAACTTTTATGGGTTTCTTAGCTTCCTGAATTCATATATTTCAGAAATCATATTAGAACTCTTTTGATTAAACTAGCTCTCTAAACTTCTCATATACATCCACCATTCTCATGGGGTTCTAGTAAGGAAGAAGTTAAATACATACTTTCACACATCCTTAAAAAATAAGGAAGATTACCTTGATTGTGTTGGGTTTAGTTGTTTAATTTCTCTAACTTTCTTAGTCACCATAGAAGAATTGGCCAGTCCTAACTTTCCTTCTTTGGGTGTGTGTGTGTAGGATTTTGAAAGCAAAAAGAGATGGAAGAAAGGGCTATCGATTGGGAAGGTTTATTTGACCTTAATTCGTAAAAAATTGACACCAAGCCCCCCCCCCCCCCCCCCCCCCCCTTAATCTTGTAATTTCAATTTCAATTGCAACCTCAACCTTCAATTTTCTTTTCATATTTTAACTACTAGTGTGTGTGTATAGTTCAATTGAGAACTTTTATGCATCGAGGTACAAAAGTTCTTATATCATCTATTAGATCAAAAAATTGTATGGATTAGAATAATGGTAAAAGGGTAAATAGTTGGACATTTTTATGCATCTTGTGCATTGTAGAAACAAACAAGGAAGAACATTTAGGGGAATGTGCATACCTCATTAAGTTTAATATTCCAACAAATAATCAAATAATAAATGCTAAATTTCATCGTTAGTCGTGTTGATCTATGCATCGTGTTAAAAATGCATTTAACAAAAAAAGATGCAAATTCATCTATGCATCGTGTTCATCTTGTCCATCATTCATCCATGCATCGTGTTCGTCGTTCATATTCTTCATTCATCGTTCATGTAGCGAAGGTTATCCTTCACATTTGTCATCATCGTTTGTTGTTCATCATTCATTATCGCTCGTTCATCGTTCATCATCGTCGTCGTTCATCATCGTGTTATCATCTTGACGGCGGCATGCGACAGTGGTGGTCATGTGACGGTGGTGGTGTGGTTTTGTAAGCTGAGAAAGAGAGAAGGTGAGAGATGGTGACCAGAAATCTAAGGGAAAGGAAGAAGGTGAGAGGTCGGTGGTGAAAGGAGAAAAAGTAGGATGAGGGAGATAAAGGGTGAGAGGAAAAAAAAAAGAATGTCGTTTAATGTTAAGAGTAGTTTCCTAATTTAATATAATCTAATTTGATTTAATTAATTATTTAATTTTCATATTAATTGAATATTTCACAAATGCCCTTAATGCACCATTACTAGATTATTCGGTGCATAAAAGTTTCTTGAGGTTCCTTGGTGTATAAAAGTTCTCAATTGAACCTCAATTATATATACATATACATATATATATATATATATATATATATATATATATATATATATATATATATATATATATATATATATATATATATATATATATATATATATCTATATAGACAAACACACACACATACATGCTCAAAACACTTATACTTCAATCCTTATTGAATTGTACATAATATGTGGATTAAAATTACAAGTCTTTAAAGTCTTGTACATAATAGCATGAACTCCAATTTACAAAAGTCTAAAGCATATAGTGCAATGAGTGAAGCTTTTGGCTAATAATTCGTTAATAATTATAATAAGAACTTAATTTATATTCCTTTAGAAATTTAATTAATTTAATTATTACCTATTTATAGTTTTGTAACTTAACGTTAATATTATATATATATATATATATATATATATATATATATATATATATATATATATATATATATATATATATATATATATATATATATATATATATTTCTTTAACTAATTAAAAACTCAATCTTTACATTCCGATTAACATAAATCAATCACTCAATTTATTGGTTAAGTGTATAATTAGTAGTTTAAATATTATATTAAATTTGAGGATGTTACAATAACATTTGATGTAACATCCTAATTTTGGAAGAGGTACGTGTAATTATTTAACTCGGTTAATTATAATATTATTATTGAGTTGGACGAATTATTGAGTTATACGTGGAATCATCACATGATAAGATTTTGGGTTAACAACGGTATGGGATTAAGTTTTTATAAAAGATTACAATCTTGGTGATTATTAATTAATTTGGAACCCGGAGATATAAACTTGTGTTTTGTGATAACGGGATCAAATATTGGGTACCGAGCCGAGTTTAAACCGAAAACGTATATATATTCTCCTTCTTGCTAGTTTGATTCCTAAATTCATTTGCAATTCCAGATACCAAAGTGTGGGTGTGTGGGTTTTCAGATTCCAGTAGCAAGTAGCTCTCATAATAAAGGAACCAAGCTAAGATTTGGGTTGCAATCTTCACCAAGTTGTTCCCTTTGAGTTTAAGGTAACTTTGAGCTCTAATCTGTGAGTTTTGAGTTGTTAATTGCTAAGAAACGATTGAATTGGGTTTGTGTATGCTTCTGAGTAAATCCGAAGTTATTTAGTAGAGTTACTTTGAGCTGAGTTGGGCTTTGGGGAAAATTTCCCCTGGTCTGTAAGAAACGGAGCATTCTGGGTTCTGTTCGACCGTGAGCGCGGTTGCGTATCTATATATGATCGTGGGCCGCGATGTTAATGAGATGAGTCGGGACCGCGTTGCCTTGAGTGCGGGACGCGATGGGATCGCAGGCGGTGGAGGATCGAGCTCGGGCCGCGTTGTGATGAGCGCAACCGAGATCGAGGGAGCGCGAACGCGACCGTATGTGCGCGACTGCGATCCGGTTAGGGTTAGAGTTTTGGGCTATGTAAGTCTTGTGTTTGGGTATCCGGGCTTATGTGTGTTACTTGAGAATCGTGTATAGATTTATTGAGTTGTGATTGTGATTTCGAGTTGCTATATTGTAATTCCAGGGTCTCGAGTTGATAAAGTTGGGATTCGGGCAGGGAACCGAGACGTGAGGAGTGAGACTTCAGGGTCAGCTGAGTTTGCATGTTTTTCTGAGATACATGTACGATTATTTATTAAATACTTGCATGATCTTTTACTGAGTTTTTCTTACGAGATTAGCACGAGTTTTATTACGAGTTTTATTACGAGCTTTATTATCATGCATGTATTACTAAGTTATTACGAGTTTTTAAACATAATTATATTCATATCACCAAATACAAAATTAAAACAACAAAAATTAACTCATTAACAATGTGCCAAATGTAAAACTAAATACAAATGTCAAAAAAGAAATATCAGAATGATTGTATAATTATTTTTTAAACAATAATTTAGGACCCCTCCACCTTTTATAAGTATATTGAGTTTATTATTCTAATTTGATATAATTCTAACTTTATTTATTTATTCATTTATATGAATTTTTATGTGATTTTATATTTTTAGCTCTAGTTTTAACTATTTATTAAATACATACATTCAAAATCAATGGGGTACCACGTTAGACTGGGGTACCGGGGTACCATTTATAGCCATTTATCACTAAAATCATTACAATATAATATAAATTTTGCTTAAAATTATTTCCCACATTAATTAATGTTGGGGTAAAAATGGTATTAAAAACTTTAAATTAGAATCAAAAATTTTGTGTATCCTATGAAAATCTTCATTTCAGTTAATATCATTCCTTACACCCATACTGAACATGTGCAATGATAACACTCCATAAACCACGATTGAACATGTTCAATACCGTCAATATTGATTTATCACCAAAACGGTTAACAGCGACTAAAAACACAGTAAACCCATATTGCACATATTCAATAACGTGTAAATGAAATTGAATCTTTACGAACGGTTTGAAGAAAATAATAAATACCTTTATTTGACAACTCCGGTTGAACATGTTCACTAAAACCCATTGTCGAATCCAACTAAACATGTTCTAAAACCCATTGTCGAATCCGATTGAACATGTTCATTAAAACTCATTGTCGCATCCAATTGAACATGTTCATTAAAACCCAATTTGAAATTTACTATAAATATGTTATGGAAGTAAATTCCTATAATTAAGGGATCTATTAATTTCTTAGTTGTCATCTATTATTAAGATAAACCTAATTGACTATATTACTCTTTAAAACTTATAACTAAACATGGATGGACGCCGGTTTCCCACTCTAACATGATACCACATTTGATCCCGACCCTAACAAAAGCTCGAGCTACCAGCTCTATCTCCAATTCCAACTAATAGATCCATTTCCATCTAGCTTTTTGTATCAAACAATATTTTTTACTTTTAAAAATTAAATCTTATAAAAGCTCCCTACAACACATACCTTAAAATTTAACAACCAACAATAATATGTAATAATTTATAGGGTAAATTACCAATTTCATCCTTGTGGTTATATGTAAATTATAGATTCAGTTCTTTTCACGTTGAAATTACAATTTCAGCACCTATCGTTGGCTTTTTGTTATGGTTTTGGTCCTTTGACCGGTCATTTTTAAAAAAATGACCATTTTACCCTTTAAGAAATAATAATAAAAGACAACAAACTTTACTTTTTCAATAAAATAAATTTAAAAAGTATATTTAATCACTTTTAGTTTTAATATTTAATATTTTATATGGTAAAAACCCAAAAAAAAAAAAAAAATTATTATCCATTTCTACTGCTAAATTGGGGCTTCAAATTGAGGGCATTTAAAGAAAAAGTTATACTAGGTAATGGTGAAACGCTTATCTGCATTTCTACTGCTAAATTGGGGCTTCAAAAAAATCATTCTCCATTTCTACATCAAGTACCAAGAGCTCTGTATCTGCATTAAGTATAAGAAATGTGTATGAAGAGTTTGGGAAGTGAAACTGGCAGTAAAGTTAGTGAATGTGGTGACGAATTCGGTTTCATTTCAGAGGAGAGAGTGAGGAAAATTAAAAGGTCCAATAGTCGGAGTTCTGACCGGAAAATCTGCCGGAGTGAACGCATAAACGGGAGACTTAAGCTTTCTTAAGCTCTCAGTGATGCGTTTTGTTTAAATCAAATCCGAGAGGTTCACCAAGAACCACCCCTAGTGTCCCCTACCCCAGATCTGAGTTGTTGAAGGTTGAAGGTCAAAGGAACCATGGGTTTAGACACCGGATCCGCTCCATGACACCAACACCTCCAAGGCATCGATGGGAACTATATCCATCCACCATTCATCCCTCCCTCTTCCTCCAATCATCTCGGCCGCCTCCCTCGACCTCACTGCCTCCAAGAATGGATTTTCTCCATTTTATTTGGTTTTCTTTTTCGATTTTTGGGTTTTCAAATCTGTAGTGAGAGCGGTGGTGGCTGAATTAGCATGGTGTGGGAGGCTTGGTGGTGGCGATGGTTTGTACTCATATTTGGGTTTCTTGTTAGTTTTGTATTACATATTCATGATGGATGTAGAAAAAGATGGAGGTAGAAATTTGGAGGAGATGAAGATGGAGGTAGAAGAACGAGATGGATGTAGAAAAAGAAATTTTTTTGTCTGTTTTGTAATTTTTTAAAAATTTTATTATAATTATAATTTATATTTGTTAAATAAGTTAAATACCTACTTCTATTATTGGGTAAATTACAATTTTAGAGAGAAATATCTTCAATATATAATTTATTTACTATTTAATTTGTGAAAAAAAAAAAAGTTCATTGCCTATGTTTATAATATATTCAAGGGTAAAATGGTCACTTAGAAAAAAAAATGACCGGTCAAACGACGAAAGCCATAACAAATAGCCAACTATGAGTACTGTAATTGTAATTTCAGCATGAAAATGACGGAATCCATAATTTGTGTATAATCACAATTACCCGAAAATCGAAAGCATGTAAATCAAGAACCGGGAACCGGCCCAAATATGAAAAGGTCCGGTCCGATTGTTTCCTAACTTTTACAAAAAAAAAAAAAAAAAAAACTGGTTCGGGCCAAACCCGATGGAACCAAAACTGAACTATAGGAATTATAGGAACCGAGAACCGGCCCGAATATGAAACAGTCTGGTCCTGTACAAAAAGAGAAAACCGGATCGTACCAAATCCGATGGAGCCAAAACCGAAGTATAGGAATTATAAGAACCGAGAACCAGCTCGAAAATGAAACGCTCCGGTCCGGTCTGGTTCGGGTAAAACAGGTGTTTGGTCATTCCTAATTCCAATAACCAAATTTTATTAAATCAAAAGATGGAAAGACGAAAATAAAAGACTAAATTACATAAATGGTCCCTGTGGTTTATAGGGAATTACGATTTTGGTCCCTAAAAAAGTTTTATTAAACCACAAGTCCCTAAAATCGAAAAGTTGTAACATTTTGGTCCCTGAAACTAACGGCGGTTAACTCTACCGTTAGTCTTAGGGGCATTTTCGTTCTTTTGTCTTTCAGGGGCCATCCGTGTAATTTTCAAACTTTCTTATTTTTTTTTCCTATATTCTGTTTTTTCTTTATATCATAACGAGTTATTTACCTGTATTATTACATGGGATATATTTATAAAATAATATTTTTAAAAAAAATACATATTAGTATATTACAATTATAAATGCTAATATTAAAACTCAAAATAATTTATCTAAACGATATAAACTATAAAATTAAAATACTTAATATATGGATAAATAAAAATTTACCGACTGTATTAGAATGTCGATCCATAGATTTTTAACTATATATGTAATTTTATTAAATGTTTTAATTAATATGAAAATAAATTATCATAAATAGTTTATAAAAAATAATTAGAGTTATTAATTTACTTTCCTTAACATTAGAATATAAATTATGGTAATAAAATGGGAGGGAAAATGAAATTGAGATGTCACGAAAGAGTGACTTGTGTCAAAATCATTTTGCTTTATTAATATATATAGATATAGATTTAATTTCATATATATATTTTGAATTTCTTTTTTTATCATTTAATTATTCAAATGTAACATTTTATTTTTTATTTTAACCATTAATTTTTATTTGTATGTTCATTATTATTATTATTATTAATGTTAACCTTTTAATATATTACCATAATTATTTATTTAAGATTATTATATAATATACCTGATTCATGTTTTTTCAATTAGTTATTGAAAATCCAAATTAATCTCCATTATTTTTTTCATTTAGAAAAGATAAAAATAAAAATTAGTTTTAGTTTATTTTCATTCAGAAAATCTAAAACTGAATTGATTTATATTTTTTCTCCATTCAAAAAATTCAAAATAATAAAAAGTTGAAGTCTTTTTCATATGAAAATATTAAAATTACGAGTGTTTCATTGTTTCTTCCTCGTAAATATTAAAAGTACGAGTGTTTAATTGTTTTTTCGTTTAAAAAAAAGAAACAAAATATATAAGTTTTCATTTTTTGTATGAAAAAATTAAAATCGAAATGAGTCGTTTATTGTTTGGGAAAATTAAAAATCTAACATCGTTTAACCATTTTAATTTAAATTATATGACAACCAATTTTGATTTTAGTTTTTTCGAACAAAAAACTAACTAATCATTATGATCTGTATTTTTTAATCAAAAAACAACGAACAATTCCGAATTTACTTTTTTGATCAAAAAACGACGAAACATTTCGATTTATTATTTTCCAAACAAAATAACCATTCCGATTTTAATTAGAGGGTGAAAAAAATGACGAACCATTCCGATTTAATTTTTTTCGACGATGAACCATTTCGATTTTTTTTTATGAAAACACAATAAACCATTATGATATTTTATTTTTGTAAACAAAAGATTCATTTTGATATTAATTTTTTTATCAAAAAAATGACAATGACGAATTTTGATTTTTTGATCAAACAACCGTGAACCATTATGAATTTTGATTTTTTTCAAACAAAAGAATAATATTGATTTTAATTAAAAGAAGATTAAAAAAAGACGAACCATTACAATTTGAATTTTTTTAATAAAAATGATGAAGCCTTCAAAATTTAATTTTTTTGATCAAAAACTGACGAACCATCCCATATTTTTTATTTTTTCGAACCCTTCGAAAATAAAATTTTTTGATTAAATATTTTTAATGAATAATGTACAATCATTCTATTTATATACTTATTCGGAATGAAAAAAACTTCAACACTTTGTTATTTTACATTTTTTGAATGGAAAAAAAAAATAAATCATTTCAATTTTAGATTTTCTGAATGAACTAATTTTTATTTTTATATTATCTAAATGAAAAAAAGAATGGAGAAAGATTTGGATTTTCAATAACTAATTGAAAAAGATAAACCAGGTATATCATATAACAATGTTATATAAATATTTTTGGTAATATATAAAAAAGTTAGTATTAATAATAACAATAAACATACAAATAAAAATTAATAGTTAAAATAAAAAATAAAAAATAAAAGGTTACAATTGAATAATTAAATGATAAAAAAAGAAATACAAAATATGTAACAACCTAGTCTTATCTGAACTTTAATTTCAGTATTTGATTCAATAATGTAATTTTTTATTACATTATTTGTTTGTAATTTAATTAAGTAATGAAAATATTTAATTAAGTTAAATAAATAATATAAAGTATTTTGATGATCAAATTAAAAGAGATGTAAAATGCAAAAGTGGAGGGGGTTAAATGGGTATTTATCAAAGTAAATATATAAAAATCACAAATATGAGTTAAATGCTCATTATTAACAATTAAGAAAATTTCTATCTCTCTCCTTTCTCTCTCTAGACTTACTCAACATCACAAGAACATCAAGAAACCCATAAATTTTGCAATCAATTGATGAATTGAAGTCAAAAGAAGTAACAAACAAGCATCATATATCCAGAACTTACATGATTTTGAGGTAATACTTGATTTAATTTTGAATTTTTATGAGTTATGTTCGGTTTCATGAAAAACCAAAATGATGAATTAAGATCTAGCATAAATGTGATTGCATGTTGGAAAGTTTAGTTAGAAATCATACATAGAAGTCATTAGATGTTACAGAAACAAAAAAGTTCAGGTTGGATCGTCCAAATTAATTAATTATCTGAATTTTTTGTGAAAATATGTGCTCTTGACAAAAACATTGAATTTTGAACGATTTTGAATGATTTAATATGTTAGTGATAGGGAAAATGATATAAAAACAACCCAAATATGATAATATAATTTTAAAATAAATTGCATGTTAACAAAAATGTGTTTAGAGTAAATTTGATAAAAATCCGTATGCATAAAGATAGAACACCAAGAACAAAATTCTGGAAAATTATAAGTGATGGGATCCGAATTCGGTACCGAATTCGGAAGAAGCACCCACTTCGGATGAAGTTCCTATTTCGGACCTGTTTCGGATGAAAGATGAGCCGAACTAGGATGAGAGTTGATCCGAACTCGGATGACCCGAGTTCGGATGGTCCAATTCAGTCGACCCAGTTCGGATGCCAATTCGGATTAGCCAATTCTGTCGGAATCCGGATGCCTGGTCCGGATGGTCCGAATACAGTTACTTAATTCGGATGGTCCATTTTTACATGCTTTAAATTAACAAATAAATAATAACAAAAATTAAAGATCATTAATTAAAGCAACATGAGATATATTTATATATATATATATATATATATATATATATATATATATATATATATATATATATGTATGTATGTATATATATCATTGAGATTTAAAAGAGTCAAAGAAAATGAACAAATGAATGATTGATGAGTTATCAGTTATCAGAATCAGATCAAATAAAGATTTAAAGCTAAAATATTCTTGCTATGATATAATTTTGACAGGTTCAGTTAAATTCTGAACAAAGATTTAAAGATTTAAAGATATTGAAAGTGGGTTACAGATTTTTAAAAGAAAAGCCAGAGATCGGATAGACAAAGATTAAAGATAAAATCCTGAGATAACTTAGGTGGTGGATTTATTCTGCTTGATAAAGACAACAGAACCTGTGAGTTATAGATATTCAGTTTTAAATGCTAGATTCCAGTTGAGACATATTGTTGATGATAGATTATTTTGACATTCATACATGATCAGCTGGATTGTGACCTGTGCACACCATGGTTTGGTGATGCCCTGTGGATCATGATAGCTATTTGATTTATCATTCCGCATGACATTGTACTTACAGTTCATTTCAGATATTGCTATGAGTTTATTGCTATCATGACCTTGATAACTTATGCTTTCATTATTGCTCGCACCTTTGACATATCGATTCAGCTTAGTATGATTAGCCTTGTCGGTCTATTGTTCTATACCATGCTACTTCACCAGTTCTATTGAACTTGGTAATGATACTCCGATGTTCCCCCATGTTGATTTACTGGTAGCTAGCCCAGTATGTGGCTGATCCCCACAATTAAAAGCGTGAGCGTGGGCTGAACATTATCTGACTCTATGACTACTATGTCTCAATCATGAGTGGTTGTAGCGGCAGTCAATATATATCACGCTATACCCATGATCCGCTTGATTAATGCATGTAATCTGAAAATCTATATTCTCACTAAGCTTTGCTTACAGATGTTGTTTACACTTTTTACAGGAAAAGATAAAGGAAAGTCACCTGCCGGACCTAGTTCTTAGGTCTTACAAGAATCAAGTTGAAGATTTCTATTGACCACTACTCAACAAACTTTCGGTACAGATTGGCAGACGATAATTGTGGTGGTCTGGGTAGATTTGATTTGATTGTATGATGACATTATTAGATTAGTCTTGTGCCATTTATAAGTTTAATTTGAAAACTGTAATTCTGAACTAAAACTGTATTAAACTTATACTAATATTTTGTACTTGTAATTTGAAATTCCGCAATATAATTACTCTATCTTAGTTATGATTGATATCGTGTTGCATGATTTGGGACATAGACAATGATGGCTGCCCCCGTAAGGGGAGGTCTTCACAGGATGGTATTAGAGCCCATAGTTTGAGTGAATCAAGTATTACGTGAGTAATACTTGGTCTCAAACTGAAGCAATACATATGTATCAATCATTTAGGTGGTTTGAACTGAGATAGGATGTACAGACTGTTAGGATGGGAAAAAGGGTACATAGATCTAAGTCTATAAACTGATAGTTAAATGATTTTAATTTTCAGTAAAGTTGTCAGGATCAGGTGATATTCCCAACAATATGACCCCCCAGCAAATGTTTGAAATGGTACAACAACTATTAGCCCAACACTCAGAACAACAAAACAAGAATATTCAAGAACAGCTTCAGGCTAGAGATGAGGCCGAAGAAAAAAGTCGTGCTGATAAAAAGATTAAGAGAAAAGATAAACAAGTTCAAAATGATGAATCTGATTCTGATAACTCCCCCCTAATGCCCAAATTGAGCAGCCGAAAGGCTGTAAGTTTAAAGATTTCAAAGCCAGTGGTGCCCTTAACTTTGAGGGTACAGTCAACCCAATCCAGGCGATGGATTGGATAAGCCACACTGAAGAAATCTTCAGAATCTCCGATTGCTTAGAATCAAAGAAAGTGAGTTATGCATCTGCTTTATTCGTCGGCACTGCCCGTGCTTGGTGGAAGACTCAGAGAAGTATTTATGGAGAAGATGTCATCCAGACTTTAGAATGGGATTAGTTTCTTGAAATGTTTAACGCGAAGTATTGTCATGTTGACCAACAAGACAAGATGGAGGTTCAACTAATGCAATTAACTCAGGGAACCAAGACTGTTGATGAGTACGAGCACGAATTCTCACGACTCTGTGGCTATTCCTCATATCAAGTAGCCACCGAGGAAAGAAAAATGAACAGATTTCGCGGAGGGCTTAATCCGAGATACAGACACCCGATGAGCGCGATAAAGTATAAGAGTTACTTAGAGATGGTTGAAGCTGCAAGACAGATCGAGAGGGGATGATAAGAGTATGGCGATCAACTCTATGCTCCATCAACGAACCCGACATGTCCTTCTCCCCCAAAGAAACAGAGATTCGGAAAATTCTTCAAGCCCAACAAATCTCAATCCCAGCAACCCCAGCAATCTCAACAATACAGCTCGCCTCAGAAAGCTCAAGCCTATTCTCTAACGAATGAACTACGATTCAGCAAGAGATGCAGAAAATCACATATGGGACTGTGTAACCCAGACGACGTCACTTGCTATGTATGTAGCAGGATCGGCCACAGCAATGAAGAATGTCCCCAGCGAGGACTTGGATGTGCATAATGTGGGAAGCGTGGACACTTTATGTATCAGTGTCAGAGCGGACGCCGAGGCCAATCGCAATCATCAGCTGGAGGTTCTACGATGAAAATCTCAGCTGCAACTCCAACTGCAAGGACCCACGCATTTCAGATCACAGCGGAGGAAGCGAAAGAAACCCCTGATGTGGTTACCGGTACGTTCTTACTAAATTCGATACCTGCTCGTGTACTATTCGATTCCGGTGCAAGTCATTCATACATATCGACTGCTTTTGCTCAAAGATTGTCTAAGTTTCCTTCGAAGCTTCCTGTTATACTCGATATAGAGACGGCCAGTAATAATTATGTTATGGCTGATTCCGTTTACCGAAATTGCACATTACTCGTTAATAACATTGTGTTCAACCTCGATCTTATCCCGATTCCGTTAAAAGAGTTCGACATTATTATCGGCATGGACTGGTTAACGAACAATGAAGCTACAATCGTCTGTAACCGCCGAATCATCATGATCAAGTCTTCAGACGGCCGAGTGCTAGAAATAAAAGGCGACAAGCAAAAAGGTGCTCACCACTTCATTTCTGTTGAGAAAGCACGTAAATATTTATCTAAGGGTCACGAATCCTATCTGTGTTTTGTTTCATCTGAAACTGTCTCTGAAGCCAACAAGAAATCTATATCTGATATTCAGATCGTCTGTGAGTTCCCAGACGTATTCCCTGATGATATTTCTGGAGTGCCACCAGAACGTCAAGTCGAATTCGGCATTGACTTAGTTCCTGGTGCGGCTCCAATTGCTAAAGCTCCTTACAGACTTGCGCCTGCAGAGATGCAGGAAATTTCGAAGCAATTGCAAGATCTGTTAGAGAAGGGATTTATCCGACCTAGTTCATCTCCGTGGGGTGCACCTGTCTTGTTTGTTAAAAAGAAAGACGGAACTCTCCGAATCTGCATCGACTATCGTGAGTTGAACAAAGTCACCATCAAGAATAAATATCCTCTGCCCAGAATTGATGATTTATTTGATCAGCTGCAAGGAGCAAGTTATTTCTCCAAAATCGATCTTCGTACTGAGTATCATCAGTTGAAAGTCAAAGATGAGGATATTCCGAGAACAGCCTTCCGAACGAGATATGGCCATTACGAATTTCTCGTAATGCCTTTTGGTTTAACGAATGCACCAGCGGCGTTCATGGATCTCATGAATCGCGTGTGCAGACCAATGCTGGATAAGTCAGTTATCGTATTCATAGACGATATTCTGATTTATTCCAAAACGGAGGCTGATCATGTTGTTCATCTGCGTCAATTGCTAGAGTTATTGAGAAAAGAAAGACTCTACGCAAAATTTTCGAAATGCGAGTTCTGGATTAGACAAATTCAATTCCTTGGCCATGTCGTATCTGGCGAAGGTATCTCAGTTGATCCGTCTAAAGTCGAGGCTGTTCAAAAGTGGCAAACGCCTCGCAATGCCTCAGAGATCCGAAGTTTTCTTGGATTGGCCGGTTACTACCGGTGATTCGTTAAGGACTTCTCGAAGATTGTTGTGCCTTTTACGATGCTAACACGAAAGAATACACCTTTCGTATGGGTTGATAAACAGCAAAAAACATTTGAAACTCTAAAGCAAAACCTTATTCAAGCGCCAATCCCAGCCTTACCAGAAGGCAATGATGATTTCGTTGTTTATAGCGATGCATCTGGTACTGGTCTAGGTTGTGTTCTGATGCAAAGAGGAAAGGTCATTGCCTACGCTTCAAGGCAATTGAAAGATTACGAGAAAAGTGCACCAACTCATGATCTTGAGTTGGCTGCCGTTACCTTTGCATTAAAAATCTGGCGACACTATCTATGTGGTCCGAGGTGTCAGCTTTATACTGACCATAAAAGCCTCAAACACCTCTTTTCTCAAAAGGATCTGAATATGAAACAGCGATGGTCCTTGGAGCTCATCAAGGACTATGATTGCGAGATCCTGTATCATCCCGGCAAAGCCAATGTGGTCGCGGATGCTTTGAGTAGAAAAGTGTATCCTGAAAAGTGTTGCTATGTCCTGACTCCTGTTATATTCTCTTCTGATCTTATTGAAGACATCAAATCAGCTCAAGTCGAAGCTCTGAAAGAAGAGAATCTCTGTTCTGAAAATCTCAAAGGGCAATTGCAATTTCTGTCTATGAATCATTTGGGACTTCATTGTCTCAAGGGAAATCGAATCTGGATTCCTAAGTATGTTCAATCCGCAACACTCTTCTATCAGAAGCCCATCAGTCCAAGTTATCTATTCATCCAGGCATCTCAAAGATGTACTTCGATCTGAAAGCTGATTATTGGTGGCCAGGAATGAAGAAAGACATCGGTCAGTTCGTCGAAAGCTGCAGAGTCTGTCAGATGGTTAAGGCAGAACATCAGAAACCCTTCGGGGATATGCAACCACTACTAGTTCCTGAGAGGAAGTGGGAGCATATAACCATGGATTTTGTAACAAAATTACCAAAAACCAAAAACCAAGAGACAATACGACTCCATCTTGGTAGTCGTGGATCGGTTAACGAAGTCAGCTCATTTCATACCGATGAAAGAGACATACTCCCTTGATAGATTGGCACAGATGTACATCACCGAAGTCATTTCTCGTCACGGTGTGCCAAAGTCTATCGTCTCTGATCGTGATAGTCGTTTCACTTCAAGATTCTGGAAAGCGCTGCAAGAGGGGATGGGTACTCGAATTTCCATGAGTACTGCTTATCATCCTAATGCAGATGGCCAAAATGAACGCACTATCTTAACTCTTGAAGATATGCTCCGTGCTTGCGTTCTTGATCTGGGTGGTAATTGGGATGACCATTTGCCTTTGGTCGAATTCTCATACAACAACAGTTATCATTCAACGATCAAGATGGCTCCTTTTGAAGCTTTATACGGAAGAAAGTGCAGAACTCCCACCTGTTGGCGCGAAACAGGTGAATCGCCAATAGCAGGTCCTGTCCTTCTACAGTTGACTCATTAGAAGATTCAACTTGTTAGAAGGAATATTCTTGAAGCTCAAAGCAGGCAGAAATCGTATTATGACAATCGTCATAGATCAATAAGTTTTGCAGTTAATGATTGGGTGATGCTGAAAGTATCCCCAATGAAGAATGTGGTCCGATTCATAAAGCGAAATAAGCTAGCTCCGAGATTCATTGGTCCATTCAAGATCGTTGAAAAGATAGGAAATCAATCTTACAGTCTTGAATTGCCAACAGACTTAGCGGGAATACATCCTGTATTCCATGTTAGTCATCTACGAAAGAGCTTAGCTGATGAAAGAGAAGTGCAGATACCACATGTTACTCTGCAAATTGATGAAAAGCTTCGAGTGGTTGAAGAGCCAAAATGTATTCTGGACTCGAAGACCAAAGAGCTTCACAATAAAGAGATACAGATGGTGCTCGTCCAGTGGAAACACCACAAAGATTCGCATCAGTCTTGGGAATCAAAGGATGTCATGAAAGCAACGTATCCAAGTCTGTTCGAACAAAGCTAACTTCGGGGACGAAGTTTGTGCGTGGTGGAGCCCATTCTGTAACAACCTAGTCTTATCTGAACTTTAATTTCAGTATTTGATTCAATAATGTAATTTTTAATTACATTATTTGTTTGTAATTTAATTAAGTAATGAAAATATTTAATTAAGTTAAATAAATAATATAAAGTATTTTGATGATCAAATTAAAAGAGATGTAAAATGCAAAAGTGGAGGGGGTTAAATGGGTATTTATCAAAGTAAATATATAAAAATCACAAATATGAGTTAAATGCTCATTATTAACAATTAAGAAAATTTCTATCTCTCTCTTCTCTCTCTAGACTTACGGCAACATCACAAAGAACATCAAGAAACCCATAAATTTTGCAATCAATTGATGAATTGAAGTCAAAAGAAGTAGCAAACAAGCATCATATATCAAGAACTTACAACATTTTGAGGTAATACTTGATTTAATTTCCAATTTTTATGAATTATGTTCGGTTTCATGAAAAACCAAAATGATGAATTAAGATCTAGCATAAATGTGATTGCATGTTGAAAATTTTAGTTAGAAATCATACATTGAAGTCATTAGATGTTGCAGAAAAAAAAAATTTCAGCTTGGATCGTCCAAATTAATTAAAAATCTGAGTTATTTGTGAAAATATGTGTTCTTGACAAAAATCTTGAATTTTGGACGATTTTGAATGATTTAATGTGTTAATGATAGGGAAAATGGTATAAAAACAACCCAAATATGATAATATAACTTTAAAATACATTGCATGTTAACAAAAATTGTGTTTAGAGAAAATTTGATAAAAATCCGTATGCATAAAGATAGAACACCAAGAACAAAATTCTGGAAAATTATAAGTGATGGGATCCGAATTCGGTAGAAGCACCCACTTCGGACCTGTATCGGATGAAAGATGTGCCGAACTAGGATGAGAGTTGATCCGAACTCGGATGACCCGAGTTCGGATGGTCCAATTAGGTCGACCCAGTTCGGATGCCAATTCGGATTAGCCATTTCGGTCCGAATCCGGATGCCTGGTCCGGATGGTACGAATCCGGTTACTTAATTCGGATGGTCCATTTTTACATGCTTTAAATTAACAAATAAATAATTATAACAATTAAATATCATTAATTAAAGCAACATGAGATATATATATATATATATATATATATATATATATATATATATATATATATATATATATATATATATATATATATATATATATATATCATTGAGATTTAAAAGAGTCAAAGAAAATGAACAAATGAATGATTGATGAGTTATCAGTTATCAGAATCAGATCAAATAAAGATTTTAAAGCGAAAAGCTAATGATATTGCTATGATATAATTTTGACAGTTTCAGATAAATTCTGAACAAAGAACTAAAGATTTAAAAATATTGAAAGTAGGTCACAGATTTGAAAAAGAAAATCCAGAGATCAGATAGACAAAGATTAAAGATAAAATCCTGAGATAACTCAGGTGGTGGATTTATTCTGCTTGATAAAGACAACAGAACCTGTGAGCTATAGGTATTCAGTTTTACATGCTAGATTCCGGTTGAGACATATTGATGATGATAGTTTATTTGACATTCATACATGCTCAGCTAGATTGTGACCTGTGCACACCATGGTTTGGTGATGCCCTGTGGATCATGATAGCTATTTGATTTATCATTTCGCATAACATTGTGCTTACAGTTCATTTCAGATATTGCTATGAGTTTATTGCTATCATGACCTTGATGACTTATGCTTTCATTATTGCTCGCATCTTTGACATATTGATTCAGCTTAGCAGGATTAGCCTTGTCGGTCTATTGTTCTAAACCATGCTACTTCACCAGTTCTATTGAACTTGGTAATGATGCTCCGATGTTCCCCCATGTTGATTTACTGGTAGCTAGCCCAGTACGTGGCTGATCCCCACAATTAAAGCGTGAGCGTGGGCTGAACATCATCCGACTCTATGACTACTATGTCTCAATCATGAGTGGGTGTAGCAGCAGTCAAGATATATCACGCTAGACCAATGATCCGGTTGATAAATGCATGTAGTCTAAAAAATCTATATTATCACTAATCATTTCTTATAGTTGTTGTTTAAACTTTTTACAGGAAAAGATAAGGGAAAAGCATCTGCTGGACCTAGTTCTTAGGTCTTACAAGAATCAAGTTGAAGTTTTTAATTGACCACTACTCAACAAACTTTCGGTACAGATTGGCAGATGATAATTGTGGTGGTCTGGGTAGATTTGATTTGATTGTATGATGACATGAATTAGATTAGTTTTGTACCCTTTATAAATTTAATTTGAAAACTGTAATTCTGAACGAAAACTGTATTAAACTTATCATAATATTTTGTACTTGTAATTTGAAATTCCGCAATATAATTACTTTATCTTAGTTATGATTGATATCGTGTTGCATG
>JAANYP010006523.1:187798-245540 GCA_020465985.1 Centrapalus pauciflorus
GTTCCCAAAGTATATAGTTATAAGCTGTAGAGGGGGGGTGAATACAGCAATTTAAAAATTAGACACTCTTTTCTCAATGTTTGTATGTATTATCAACAATTTGTTAATTACAAACAAGCTTGAATGCGGAATAGTTCAAGCTGAGATGACAGATACAACAGTATGCTTACTAGTCTAAGACAGACTCAAACTAGTATACAATGAATACACTCACTAAGAAGCACTCACTGTGTTTACAAGACTTAAAGGAACGGCTTATGTAAAACAGCTTATACACACAGATGCTAAGATTAAAGTTTACATAGCAGGTTTGCATGCATAGAAGAAATCACACTTGCACGTTCACTCTTGGGTTTCAGCACTTAGCTTTCTTCACACTTCTTTCTGACCTTAGAAGCTTCCTTTTATACTCACTTAGAGGATCTAAGAGAAACATCTTCATTGGACGGAATGAAAAAGGAGAAGTCTTGTTGAAAAGACAACATAACCTTTTCTGCACTTTTCTGAAAAGCAGACTTGTCTTCACATGTGCAGAACTTTTGACTTTTTACTTTGTCTACTGTTGCATTGCCTTTAACTAATTTAGGAATGTCAACTTTGCGTATTTCTTCCTTGTAAAGGCCTATTTTGATATAAGAAAAAGGTCTGTCACCCTTTTTCAAATAACCTTTTGTCTTCATGTTACAGAACAGCTTGGGCAGGCTGAGCATTTCTGTTTTCCACATTGTCTTCGACTTTGTAAACTGATCTTCTAGTCAAAAACAATACATGATGACTTGGAAACATATTCCATAAAGTGTTTAGCCTGTTCACAAAGAACAGGTTCTGTTCACAAAGAACAGAACACTTTAAAAATGCCCAAGCTGCTCAACAGTGTAGAGCAGCGTAGACAGTTTATGTCCAGCCTGTTCAGCAGACAAAGCAGCTTGGACAAACTGTCTAAGTTGCAACACATGCAACATATAAAACAACTTTAGACTGATATTGCAAATCATTTTCAGGTTTCAATAAGACATATAACAGGCCTTAAATTCAACCTTCAAATGCATCAACAGGTTTGATTATAAATCTCCCCCTCAGATGTAGAACATGTTTGACTGAGGCCTTTTTGTGCCTAACATTTTCTATTTTGCAGGATTTCATTTGTTTATTGAATCTAACATGCTTATTATTTTACACAGGTTGCAAATGGCTTCTCAAGCTCAATCTCAACCTTCAAACTCCTCTGATTCCCATTCTTCATCTAACCACACTCTTGTATCCAAACCAGTTCGTTCCGCATCTGTCACTAGACTTTCACCATCTACCCTTATTCCCGATAACCAGTTAGTCAAACCCAAATACTGCCTACCATTCATAGATACTAACCACCGTCTGGATACTAAAGTTATCAAAGTTAGCAATCCAATCATTGTCGATATTCTCAAAGGCCATCCTTTGGGATATCTTCTTCAATATTAACCATCCATTCCTCAAGTATATCTTAAAAAATTATGGCATACCGTGAAGTTTGTTCCTGCAGATGGTAACCATCATTTCAAGGTTACCATCGATCAATTTAAAACCAAAATCACACTAGCCAGACTCAGGCACAATCTATTCCTACCCCGTAGAATAGATACAGTAAACTTTCCAGAATTAGTCAACTTTGAGGATTTTGTATCCGATGAGGAGTTGGTCCATGATCTAATTTGTTTGGGATATTCAAAGCCACTACCCAAAAGTTCAAAATTCCATTGCAACAGACTGAATGGTGAATGGTACACTCTATTCGGAATCATTAATTGGTGCATGACGTCCAAACACACAGGCATAGACATATGCAGTATACACTGTCTTAGAATCTTCCATGGCATAACTTTCAATAAGCACTATGATTATGCACAGTGCATCTGGGAATACCTCAAAGAAGATGTGCTGGCCAAGACAACGAATAGATAAAGGAAATTTGTTCCTTTGCAATGTTTTATTCAAATCCCAATCAGAGGCATTCTCAGGGCAAATGAAATCATACCGAAAAGATCCAGCTCTCAAAGATGTCCTGATTATGTAACGATGAGCTAACATGAAGTACCAGATTCTCCAAATGCCAACATCATGCCTATTCCGGAAGCTTTGTTAAAATATGCAGATCAGGAGAGTGAAAATGTGAGGCTTTATAGAATAGATCACGCTCCCATAGAGACCCAAGAACTGGGTTATTTAAACCAAGGAGTTGTAGGACAGGAGGAACTTCAGCAAGAGACTGAAGTTCGGGAAAGCCTTAGAGTGTCTGATGGAGCAGAAGTTGAAGTAAGGGGTGGTGAGGGAGATGCAAGTAGCTCTGATTCAGAACGTACCTTATCAATTATTAATTAGGGAGCAGCGGAAGGTGAGGATGATGATGATGATGATGAAGGTGGTCCTGATCATGATGAGGAGCTGCATTAATTGCAATAGTAAATATAGCTCAGCAGAGTGTGAGGGATGCCCAAAGCCCAGAAAGATGGGACAGATCCATCAATGCTGTTAGCTCCAAACAGGGAGTTAGCATTGAAGAAGTCAATACTCCACTGACGATTGCACAACCCCCCAACCACTCAGTCTCCTCTCAACAGGAGACTGTTTCATTTGAACACCGGGATCAAGCTCATATGCTATCCGATAATCCTTTGGATTTGATGGAGATTGAAATTAGTACACATCTGCCCGAGTGTACGACTTCGTTTCTGTCACAGAGTCTAGAACCGATACACACTAGGACACTTGTGTTTGCTTCATTCGTTGAAGTAAGTGTAGTTGAACTCAGTGTCACTGCCGGAACAACCTCAGTAACGGAAGCATTTGTTGCTCCAACACTTGAAGAGGTTGGAAGTCCAGTCAGAGCCACAACTATGCCATCTCTGAGCACTGGACACACAGAGGTTCTTATTACAAATTCCACTATTGTGTCAACTAGAAGTCTAAGTGAGCCAGTAGTTAATCTTTCCCCGTTTGTGACTGAAACTGCTTTATCTCAAGCGTTAAATGCTGTTGTTGCTGGTTTGAACAATCATGTCACAGCTCAATTATCAGAGGTTATGGCTCGGATGACAAACATTCATAAGTTTCTGAAGGGAAAATCTGTAGCAGAAGAGTCAATGAAGCAATCACATCCAAATCATGCTATAGAAGAGCTAGAGACTTAGTTTTTGAGTAATTTGATGAAATGAGAGAGAGGATGATAGGGTTGGAGAGTACGGTGATAACAGCTTTGGGAAATTTATCAGAACGTGTAGCAGCAGTTGAACAAACATCAAGGCTCAAGCTTTAGCGCCTAAAAGAAAATATGATGAGCATGATGATGACTCCGATGATGCTCCTCATGAGGGGGAGAAGAGGAGGAAGCTTGATGAGCCGACACCGGGTCTTTTAATGATCACTTATCCAGAGATAGAGATAGAAGGACAAGAGAAAGGTGAAGCGGGAAGTTCAAAAGAACCTGCTAATGTTCAAGAAGGACAGGAATTGATTCTTTATGAATATGTTCTTGTTCCATTGAGCATACAGTCATAGTTTAAAAATTTTGATGAATATGAAGATTCTGATGATGATGTACAAGAGAAGGTATCAATGATTGAGGATATTGCTGAGAAGGTTGTAGAGATAGAAGAATCTGATGATGATGATGTCATAAAAGTGACAGATGTTGCTTTGAGAGCTGACAGAATAGAAGAAGAAGAAGTGTTAGTTCAAGAAATTTTAGAAGATGATATACCTATACCAACGATTGAAAAGCCTGAGGTTACGGTACAAGTAAAAGAAGAAGAGTTAGAGCCATTCCCAGTTTAAAGTTTTATTCCTCCAGTTGTGAAAGAAGTTAATGAATTTGAGATTATGGAAAGATTTTTTTGATGAGTATGTGTTTAGCTGATGAGTCACAGAGGCAACATCAATTGAGGTTTGAAGTTCAAAGAATAGTTCAAAAAGAAATTGATGATATGTTGTGCATTCTGAATGAAGAAGAAGTTAGAAAGAAAAGGAAAAAGGGTTTGGAGCTTACATCGAAGAAATCGGCTGAGTATATTAGAAAAAGAAATAAATTGCCATATCTTGAAGACCATCTTGAGAAAAAGATTTTCTGCAAAAAGCAAGCACCGTGCACATTTCTGAAGTTACTTAGAGTGTTGGAGCCGAATAGACCTAATCTAGTGAATTATGCAAGCTTTCTTAAGAATAAGGCACAAAGTGCAGAAAAAGTTAGAAGTGAGTTTCCAATAGTTGACCTGATAAAGATAGAAAAGGATAGATTCGTTAAGATCTTTTATCCTACCTTCACGGTTACAAGATCGGATGGGAATACATACACATTCACGGAAGCTGATATGTTTTGGATGAACTTGGTGGATGTTGAACATTTGTTTGACGAATTGTGTAAAAACAACAGGAATGAACACTGCAGATTTGCTCTGAAGACCTTGTTTCATTTCATGCATATTAAGCTTCTTCTTATGTGAATTCAAGATCTCCAAATAGGTGTTGAAAGGGGCATGCGGAAGATAAACGTGACTCCGCCAAATAGGGAAATTAAGTTTGCAGGGGAGCTGAAATTGTTTCAAGTTATTATGGTAAAGCGTCCTGTTGTAATGTACAAAGATAAAAATCGAAAGCTGAGGGCTATGAGGAGCATTGAATTGAACAAGTTTTGTGATGGAACGCTCCAGAAGGTTATGAGTGGGCTAAAAGGAAAATTGGCTGCTGGTCAGAAGAAGAAGACGAAAAGAGGAGCCCTCAGTGCTAATCATAAGAAGCTTATGGTGGAGTTCATATCAAAGATAAAGTGGAGGCTTGCCAACAGAAAAAGTGTTAGAAATTTTAAAATGAAGTTGGGACTAACAAGATGAAGACTCTGCTTATTTCATCAAAGTGGGAGATTGTTGGAATATTGTTTTGTTCATGAAAAATCAAATTCTAGGGTTTAATATGTAATTAGTGAAAAGTTGTAAATATTATAAATAGAATGTTTGACTTTGTAATTAGACAGATCTGACATTTAGAATATCCTTGCACGGAATTTCTGAGAGCATTTCTAGGGCTGCAGTATGTGTTCAACTTTCATCTTTGTATTTCAGTTTGTGATTAATCAACTCATTCGGTTTGTTGTTCTTGATCTTGTTCTTTATTGTATTGATTAATTGTTGATTGATAAGTAGGAGTCACATTTCATACTTTTGGGCATTAAAGTACCAAAAGTTTGTTTAAAATAGCAATGAACTTCCATTTGATATTGAATTCTGATGCTTACTTACTAAGAGAATGAGCTAAATTAGTATAAAGCACCCTTTCTTTAAGCCATATATATACGACCCCCTTCTTTACCCATATAAACTATTAGTAAAACAAAAGATATATTGTAAGTGAATAAAAGAACATTTCTTTAATACATCTTTTAGAGATTTTTTTTTAAATTACTTTGAAACTTATTTTGATTTTTTTATATAAATAATAGATATAATTTTTATATAGATACTTTTAAACCAAACAATTTTCTACAAACATTTTTTTAAAAACAGGGGGATAAAACAAAAGCAGATGAATCATTCATTTTTAGGACGGAATCAAATATAAAACATTCAGATTCAAATATTTATAATGTGGGTTTATACTTTCTAGAAATCATAGAACCCATTTAGAATCCGTTTTTTGAAAACAAGAAAAGAATATAAACCAAAAAAAATATAGAATCTTGGAAACATCAAAGTGAGTGAATTAGATGTTTTTGCCAAAGCAGAATGTAACAACATAACAGCCCCATAGCTGTTATGGATGTTTTTGTTGTCGTTTAACACCATAACAGCCCCCATAGCTGCTTACATCAGTAGCAAAACTCAACAATAATACATATAGATTAAGTGTTTGTGTAATGTGTGTTTGTATGAAATCGTAGCAACAGCCCCACAATAGCAAAGTAGAAACAAATGTGCAGGTGGTGCGTGTTTGTGGCTGTGCTTTGTGTTCAGCAGCAGCAACCTTGTAAAAAATCAGAATGTGTGTGTGTCTATTCTTAAGTTGCTATCATATGTGTGTGTCAATCGACAAAACAACAGCACCACAGTAGCATAAAAAGAGTTTATAAGCTAAAAAGTGGAGTGTATGTGTGTTGTGAGTCCATAAATCTGGACTCTGTTGAGTCTCGGACTAAGGCTGTCAAAACAGTAAGAATTATGACAGCAGCAACAATTTAATCTCAATATATAGAGCACACCATAGCAGCCCCCCTAGCTACTTCTGATCTTGTTGTCGTTAACAGCAAACATACACACAAACACCCCCCTACGCTACTGTTGTTTTCATTTAATAACAAATCTCGGGGTCTGACCCCTTAAAATGTCTCAGAGTAGAAGCCCCTATACTATATGTATTTATTAGATCTAAACAGAGGAGGAGTGCCAAGTACTGAACAAAAACACAAACACCGTTGTTGTTGCTGTCTTGTAACAGCATACTCACGCAGGCGCATACACACACACACAAATACATACATACATATATATTCCTCATGTTACTGATGTTTTCCTGCTACAAAACCGCCTGCAGCAGCCCGTATACATTTTTTATGTGCCAATCTAATTTCGTAATCAAGACTAAAAACACGAGTGACAAAAATAGAAGAACCAGCACAATAACACGCCAAAAAAACTTGAATTTGTAACAAACATTGAGCTAAAAAGGAGTGAATTTACTTCTTATATCAATTTACCCAATAAACTTTATCCTTTTATATATCAAAGAAAGGGTTAAATCGACACAAATCATGACTAGGGACTCAATCCAACAAGGGTAAAGCATAACAATCAGTGAAATCACAAATCCTAATATAAAGAAACAATTAATTCAAGAAGAATTCAAGCAAAGAAACCATTTCTCTTGAATTAATAAAATATTAATTCCCCACAGCAAACAAACCCTTGATTTTGATTTCTATGTGGACTGACAGAGGAAAATTCAAGAGAAGAAAGCAAAGCAACAGCAGTTTCAAAAACAGGTGAATCTTGCCTTGGTAACACATGGTCATACTGATCTATATATGAAACTCGTTCAATATTTGAACTTATGTTTGAACTTATTGTAAAACATCAATTACAACCAAGTTCAAACATACATACAATCAATATCAAACATATATCAAACACGTATTAATATGCAATTACGAACAAATTGACTATTACAAAATATTGTCTATATTTAGACTGCTATCGTCACACAGGATGCACTAACAGACTCCCCTTCACGATAGCTTCTAACTATATATATATTTTGTCTAAGTACTAGAACTATATAAACTACTACCAGCATACAATCCCTGATCTATACAAATTCTAACTACATTCTAGAACTTCCTGCCTTCTGATCTCCAGCCTTCATGAAAGAAAATCGGCTGATCATGAAGTTTTCTCAGGTCGTCCTTAGATAAGTTGATCAGATGCAATGGATCGTATACTTTCAAAATTACTTTGTCCTCGTAGTCCTCCATCAGTGCTTCCGCCGTCTGATTGTCAATATACCACCACTTCATGTTGCTCAGTACATCCTGTGGCATTGACTTCATCGGCACTTTCTTGATACATCGGACTGGCTTGTAAACCATCCTAGCCCAAGGCTTTCCAGTGTGGGGATCTATTCTTGACAGATCTTTAACTCTTTTCCCAGATCTAGCCTTAAGCCTTTCGAACCTTCCAGATCGACCCTCCCTTCGTATGATCTTAGCAACAACTTCAGCATATGGGTCGTCTCCTAGGTTGGTCAATTCTTTCAAGGCCAACTCTTTCACTTCACACTTGGGTAATGTGTTGAATACCTTCAACATCCTCCTCAAGTACTGAAGTCCATCTCTTCTCTTAAGCACGAATAGTTGCAGTTCTCTATCAAAGAACCAGCTTAAGATTCCTCCTGAGAGATTTCCAAGACTTGGCATTCTCATTCTCTTCTTCATCTTCAGACCTGTCTTCTTTTCTTCCTTCCTGAACCATAGTTTTATAAGATCTTCTCTAGTTTGCTCCTTTTCAGCTACTTCAGCTACTTCAAGTTCTGATTCATCTGTATACGCTAGGTTAAGCTCATCCAGATCGATCACATTCTGCTCATTATGTATAAATTGTTCAGTGATAGGTTGTTTTGGGATGACTACTTCATCAACATTGTCATCCTCGTCTTCTACAACCTCGTCATCCGACTTCCAATCCATTATCTCTTCAGGAATAAACTCTCCTTCCTCCAAGTCTTCTTGATCAAAACCAATATCCTCTTCATCATCAAGATCCCCACAATGCTTCAATCATTTCATGCTCAGTAGTCTTTGAAGCTTCTCCTTCGCCTCCTTCTCTCACACCCGACTAACTATGCTCCCCCTGAATTTGAGCTTGCTGAGCAGTCTTCTAAGAAAGATCTGCTAGCTCACTCTCTCTTTCAGCATCTGGATCATTGCCGTCGTCATCTTCTCTCCTCACCTTAGCTTCCTTGCAACTACTCTCCCCCTGAGCTTGCAGATTTTTTAATAACTGCTCTAGGAGAGTTTTCATTGTCTTTATCTCAGACGCTTGATCAGCTACTGTTGTTCGCAACTCAACATTCTCTTGATCAAGTCTGGCATTATGCTCTTGTAACTCTTTCACTGCTGTTGAAAGTTGAAAAATTTGGACTGTTTGGAAGTCCACCTTTCCTTTCAGCTCTGTGAACCGCTGATTGTCAGTGAATGTAGTTGATGTTGATGGAGTGGAGGCGGATGTTGCTGGAGCGGTGGTTGGAGTTGATGTAGCAGCCGGTAACACATGTTCAAGAGACGAAGTGGATGGAGCTCCCTGCATGAATCTATGCCGCCTCGCTCTATGCCTAGGTACGAGTGGAACTTCCTCTTCTTCTTCAAAATCTGAATCTTCTTCCTCTGTATCCCCACCTGCTGGCCTTGTCATTTTCTCTCTACTGACCACTAATCTTGATCCATATCTGCCACTTGTGACGGCCGGATTAGCAGCCTCTATCTAATCAGAACTAGACTCGGAGTCAGATTTGGAGGCGGTCTCTACTTGACCCTCAGCCTCAGTCTGCATTCTTTCTCCTTCTTCTTCAACCTGGACTTCTGTGTCCATATACTCAGCTTCAGATGGCTGATATTCATCAATCCCTTTAAAAATATCAATGAACTCAGCCGGAGGGTCTAAAATATCCTAAACCAGTTGTTCAGCAACATTTTTCTCCACTGCTGTCCCTTACGCCCATATTTCTTCTAGAGTTTGTGCCCTCTGATCAAAATGGGGGCCGAACTCGAAGGCCTTCAGCTTCTGTGGATGGACCAACTGCAATAGATTCTGATTGTCGGAGCTCTTTGCCTCTGACGCTTTTGTTGTTGTTGTTGTTGTTGTTGTTGTTGTTGTGGCTGCTGTTGTTGTTGTTGCTGCTGCGGAAATTCTCCTGCCCAATTATCACCCTCTGGGGCTACGAAATCAGGGTCAATAACTGACCCAAACAGAGGTGCCACTTGCGGCCTGATCTGCTCAGCCCTTCTTGCATTATTCGACTGGCAGTCAGCATAATCAGGGTCACGCCATTTGTATCTGGATGTTGTGGCAAATTAGGCAAAAAGTGGCTGATGATCATCATTGCAAATCGAGGATACATAAAAAAGCGTTCCCTCACCGGAGTTGTGATTTGGTGCACAAACTCCCCAATGAACATTTCCGAAAAACTGAATCGCTTGTTGTATACTAAGGCAATCAACGGCGATTGCAGCTTGGACCCCATGGTATCAAAACCGACCTTCTTCGGCGCAAAACAAACCATTATGATGTGCACCAGATAACGCCATTGGCCAATCAAGGCTCTCTTCACATATGAGGCCTTTGTAATATCTTGGGCGTATCCCATTCTCAAAAACGCCGCTTGTCTTATATGAACTGGAAAATCTATAGGCCCCGCCTCTTGGTCCTGTGTGCCTAGCTGTAGGATTTGATGCAACATATCAGCTGAAGTTACGATTGGCTGTCCCCCAACCCTTGTTCTTAGAACTGTTGGCGTCACTGAGCAATCCACTTGGAGATGCTCCCAAAATTGACGTACATAAGGAAGAATGATTTGCAGGTTATGAGTCAGAGCATATGAGACTCACGACTGAGTTAGAAACTAGATCATATGCCGGTACGGTTGAGCTTCGGGTAATTCCATATCCACAGACATAACCATGTTATGTTTATTAAAGAAAGCCCGATCACCCATATCTTCACACAGAAACAACAACCAATATTAGTAATGAAAAATAAGATGAAACTTGTTTAGTTTGAATTTGCATAATTTCGAACTTACATAAGTTCGAAATCTAACACATTCGAATTTATACAAGTTTGAATTTATTTTAAAACATTCAAAATTTTGGAAATTCGAGGATTATCTTCGAACTTGACTTACTTCGAACTTGTAGATATTTCAACAAGTTCGAACTTTCTGACAAGTTCGAACATGAAGAACATGTTCGAAGTCGGTCATTTTCAAACTAAAATCCAAGATTTTAACCCATTTGACTTAAAAAATAGTATAGTCTAGTCCTATTGGATTCTAATCGAAGTTATATGTGTATTATTTGAACTTTTACAGGTTAGAACTTTTGATTTTAAACCACATAGTTTAAACCCAAAAAAAACATCAAATAAACTCGATTTTTTGCCATAATAAAGACCTAAACTACCCAAACTTTGTATAAGAATGATTACTATACCTAAGTATGTTATTAGGTTCGAGAAAAGTGTGCAAAACTTCGAGGAATAGAAAGAAAGTCGAATTCGACAAGTTCGAAGGAACAAGTTCGAATACGCCGGAGACAAGTTCGAAAGCTTAAAGTCGAAGGTAGGTGCCTTAAATGACGTACTGTTGACCTATTTATACCAACTACCTTCGAACTTGCCATATGTTCGAACTTCCTGACAAATTTGAAGTTAAGTTCGAATTTTTCTGAATTTTGAACTTGAGTGAAAATTTTGAAAATACTTGAATAAAATTTCAACTTTTTCGTGTAACGGAATTTTTCAAACCTTGCAAAATATTCACACCAAGCTGCAGATGTTCACGCAATATTTGTTTATTTAACCAAAAATGCATCCTAGTAACTTTAACCTTTTTCCTACTTAGAATAAAATTAAAATAAAAGAAAATAAAGTAAAATTTGAATAAAATTTAAACTTAAGCTACTAAAAACTACTTTTAAAATTTACGACCTATACTATCAGAATATTTTTGTGAGAAAGTCAAAGAAGGTTCAATCAGATAGTGGTGTCAATACGCAATTTCAGTATTACACTTTCACACTTAGGAATTTTTTATTCCATTGATTGTTTGTCGTCATAGACATCCCCAGTCGATTGTCGGTATGATTTTCCCTTTAAACATTTTACACTTTGGAATATCCCTTGGCCTTTTTATTTATCAAGAAACTACCTTACGTGTCCCATACTTAGACATACTTCTATAATCAAGGCATACACACAATGATTACAACTTTTCGGTATTGCAAATTTATCTTTAAAAGGCAAACGTCGGACACAGTTCTGTATTTACATACAACAGAGTGTCTTAGTTTGTCTTAGAGTTCCTTTTAAGCTAGCAAGACAGCGGTGACAGATCTGTACTTACGTACAACAAAACGACTTATCTTGCTAACTCGAGTCAAAACAGAGGTGACAGGTCTGTACTTACGTACAACAAAGTGACTTGTTTTGACTCTCTCCTTTCTATCAAAATTTTTCTTTTCTTTTCTTTTCCTTAAGATGTATTTGATGTGGCTATACATCACCCAGAAAATTTGCATAACTCATTTAGAATCATTGTCTGTATATCTCTAACATAGATATTAAGACCATTTGGTCATACATCTAAGTTAGTTACATATGACTTTTTCTTGAATATTTTATTAGCTTGAGATTCCCTTTGTGTATTATGCCTACCAACACATTAAACAAGAAATTGTACATCACTTACAATTTATGATGCATTATGTGCGAAAGCTTAACACTTAGAGTTTGTTTAGACTGTGCTAATTTTCATCACTTTGAACCTATGAATCTAAGACTTAACTCATTTTCATGATATTCTCTTTTTTTTGAATTTTTTATGGTTTTCTCTATTTTTTCTTTTGTTTTTCATAATTAAGATAAGCTAATATTCTAACATACTAACTTACTATAAACGGAAATAAACTTTATTTAAAAACTAACTTATTATAAAAACAAATAAATTCTATTTAACCACTAACTTACTATAAAAAGAAGAAAATCTACTAAGGTCAAGTTACTCTGGATTACGCATGCTATTTAGTTGAACTAACAGCTCAAAGTGTGACTTATCAAAAGCTTTAGTGAATAGATCAGCATTATTATCTTCCGTTGCCACTTTTACCAGCTTTATTAAGTTCTTTTCAGCACAATCACGTATAAAATGATGTCTTATGTCTATGTGCTTTGTTTTACTGTGTTTAACTGGATTATTAGTTATAGCAATAGTAGATTGATTATCTATCCTAATGAGTGTAAGTCAAACCGTAATCCCACAATTGTTGTTGTATCCACAAAACCTGTGAACAGAAACCACCAACAGCTACATATTCGGCCTCCCACGTTGACACGGCTACCGAAGTCTGTTTCTTGCATTGCCAGGACACCAGCCTCCCTCTAAGCAACTGACAACCTCCAGTTGTTGACTTCCGATTCAAGCTGCAACCTTCATAGTCTGAATCAGTGAATGCTTCCAATTCCAGATCACCATCAGCATGATACCAAAGTCTCAGCTTCGGTTTCGACTTGAGGTATCTCAGAATCCGCTTTACAACTTTCATATGCATTTCTTTTGGATTGGCTTGAAACCTAGTACAAATACACACAACAAACATAATGTCAAGTCTAGAAGCAGTTAAATACAAAAGTGATTCGATCATGGCCCGATATAGAGTCGGATCCACATCAGTATCACTTTCTGTACCCGGTCCGAGATTGTGATTCACTTGAATCGGTGTACTAAAGTGAGCAGTCAGCTTTGTTCCCTCCATCCCGAAGCGCTCCAAAATATCATAGACATACTTCGTCTGATGGATAAACATGCCCTCCTTTTTCTGTTCAACTTGCAAACCCATTAAGAAGTTTAATTCTCCCATAGCACTCATCTCAAACTTTGACTTCATCACTTTCTCGAAATCTTTGCACATCTGCTCGTCTGATGAACCGAAAATTATGTCATCCACGTACACTTGTACCAAGATAAAATCTTCTCCCTTTCTCTTCACGAATGATGTACTATGAATTCTCCCTCTTTCAAACCACTGTATAAAAGATGAGTTGATAGCGTCTCATACCATGCCCTTGGTGCTTGATAAAATCCATACAGAGCCTTATCAAGACGATACACTCTTTCTCGATACTTTGGATCTGTAAACCCGGGCGGTTGTTCGACGTACACTAGTTCCTTTACCTTGCCATACAGGAATGCACTCTTTACATCCAACTGATAGACTATAAATCCTTTGAGGGACACAAAGGCTAGAAACAGACGAATTGCTTCGAGCCTTGCCACTGGTGCACACACCTCATTGTAATCGATTCCCTCTTCTTGGTTGAATCCCTTTACTACAAGTCTTGCCTTGTTGCGAGTGACAATATCCCGATCGTCTCTCTTGCACTTAAAAGCCCATTTGGTTCCTATAGCAACTTCTCCTCGTGGTAACGGCACTAACTCCCACACTTCTAGCTTTCTGAATTGTGACAGTTATTCTTGCATCGCTTCAACCCAAGAATTGTCTTTCAGTGCCATTTGCACATTCTTCGGCTCTACTTGTGAGATAAAACACGAATAAAGGCAAGTGTGACAAGCCTCGGAGTCATTAATCATCGACAACAATACTGTGTTGTTATTCAAACTACTCCTAGTTCTCACACCAGAATGCGGATTTCCTATGATGCTCTCAACCGGACTTGTTTATTCTCGATGTCTCAATCTCATCGATCCTAAGATTATCTCCTAAGTTTGATCCTATTTCACCTAACGGGGGGAACGACTTCAGATGTTACATTCTCTTCCTCATGATCACTGTCCTCGGAATTAGAAGTAGTATTCTGATTTTCGTTTGTAGGAATTTCAGAATCATTCTCTGCTGGAGACGCGTCTTCTGTTGATGTAGGCTCAGAAGATGATGGAATGCTTGCCTTTGGACAACTTTAAGCGTCGTCATTCAGATTTAACGACGATAAGTCATCTTCAATTGTACCTGCATTTCCATCCAATGGAATGTTAAATGACTCAAACAATTTGTCATAATCAAATATCCATTCCGGACCAGTTTGGGGTTCATGTGTATAACTTGTTACATCAATGTTATACAGAATTTCTACCGTACCGTTTGTTTTCTTAAAAACCCTTTTTTTTGGTGAGTTAGGCACATAACCTAGGATATAACCTTCGTCAGCCTTTTCACCAAACTTAGGTTGATGTTTTGTTTTCATTAATGTACACGGTACCCCAAACGGTTCGAAGCCAGTTAAATATGGTGGTCTTTTATTCATAACTTCATAATAGGTTTTGTTCAATGATTTGACAGTAAGGACCCGATTTAAAACATGACAAGCGGTATTCACTGCCTCCCCCCAAAACATGGTAGGAAGCTTTGAATCCGAGAGCATGGTCCTTGCTGTCTCAATCAAAGTCCAGTTTTTCTGTTCTGCCACCCCATTTTGTTGCGGCTCATATGGTGCACTAAATTGATGCACTATGCCTTTAGATAGGCAATATACACCAATTACTGTGTTTTTAAACTCTGTTCCATTATCACTCCTGATACGTTTTACCCTCGTCCCATAGGAGTTTTCGACTTGGTCTAAGAACCCAATCAACTTTCCAGTTGTTTCGTCCTTCGTACCTAATAAGAAAACCCATGAATATCGTGAGTAATCATCAGTGATAACTAAACAGTACCAACTACCACCTATACTCCTTTTGTTGACAGGTCCGAATAGGTCCATATGCAACAGATCGAAAGTGGAAGCTATTGAGTTCTGAGTCTTAGACTTATGTGACTTCTTGTGTTGTTTTCCTTTCTTGCATGGTACACATCTCTCTTCAAACTGAAAACTTTTCATCAGGACACCTTGCACCAGACCATGTTTAGTGATGTAATTCATTTTCCTTAGGTGCATGTGTGCCATGCGTCTGTGCCATGAAACTGATTCGGTCACTGAAGCTTTAGATAAAAGACAAATCGTTCCCATCGATGAATCAGAGATGTTCATGTCCAGCATGTACAAATCGTTCTTCCTTGGGGCTCTCATCATAATCCACTCTTCAGGAATTTTGAATCCCGGTTTCAGCACTAACGCTTCAGTAAACAAAACTGAATTCTTCTTATCACAGATCTGAGAGACACTAATGAGATTGTGACCAAGTCTATCAACGTGATATACTTGATCAAGTGTGATAGTCCCATTAGTAATCACTCCTGTTCCAGTGATATTTCCTCCCTTGTTCCCAGCAAATGATACGAATCCCTTGTTCCCTCCCTTGAAGTCTATGAGTAGACTTCTTTCCCCAGTCATGTTTCTAGAGCAACCACTATCGGCGAACCACTTGTTGTTAGACCTGTAGTCAACTCCATTGTATGATCTGATTCCACGTTTGCCATTTGTGCAGCAAACTCCAGAATAGTTTGATTGTCTGACTTTTCCACCAACACAGGACTTGTATCATTCTGTTCTCTGTCCTCTGTTACTTCCTCTGCTCCGACATCCCCAGTCTCTGTCACTTCAGCGATGAAGGCTCTAGCATTAGACTCTGGATGTGTACTCCAATCATACGTCCCATCAAGCTGTCTGTCCGATGATACGTTGGTTAACAGACCAGCGAAGTTTTCTTCATTACTCGAACTACCAGGCTGATATCTTCCCTGAGATTGATTATGATAGTTTTCAACTTTAGGTCGTTGACACTCTCGAGCAAAGTGTCCTAATCCCTGGCAGTTATAACACTTAACCTTGGATTTGTCGAACCCAATCTTATTGTTGCTAACGTTCAGATTTCTGCCTGTTCGTTTTATGAATCTCTTGACCCTCTGAGTCACCATGGCCAGTTGCCATTAAAGATCCATTTCTTCCCGATCATCAGGATCCACCTGAACATAAACCTCTTTCCATAACGCAGGATCGTTGATTTTTCCTTGTACACAATTTCTGTATGCTGCAACAAATGAAGCCAAAAGATTCAGATGAGTTTCGGCTGATTATGCACTGATAGGCATCTTTGTGTACTGTTGAGAAGTAGATGCTGATGAAGTCGGTTTATCTTCCGGTTTATAATACCCTAAGAAAGCCCGACTACTTGTTTCTTCAACGTCTACTGGAATCGACCCTTCACTCGTGAAGAAAGCTGTAGCTGTTTTCAGTTTACTTGCGACAGAAGGTTTTGACTTTCCAAAATACATGTCTGGATCTTGAACATGATCATATTCCCTTCCCTTCTTGAGTAACTGAAAGTTGTAAGCCCTCAGTGTACCAATGACTCCTTCGAGAGTAAGAGTTTCGAATTTTTCTTCATCATGCTTTATAAGCACTATGTACATCTCCCACTTCGCTGGTAAAGCATCTACAAGTTTCTCTATCTTCTCAACTTCACGATACTCGACATCGTGATTATCCAATTCCGTTAATAAATGGTAGAACCTTGTGATTGTCTCATCCAGCTTTTCGTTTTTCAATGTTTTGAAAATTGCGAACTGCTGCTTAAGTATCTCGGTCCTTCCTTTTCTAACCCTCGGATTTCCCTCACAGCGTTTATGGAGTGCATCCCACAACTCTTTAGTTGTGCGATGATTCCTAAATGTGTGTAGAATCTCCTGAGGTAGTGCCATGCGAATAATGGAAAACGCTCTGTTCTCAGCCTCATATAGTTTCTTGTCATCATCCTTCATCTTCTGATATGTCAGGACTCTCTGACTACCCTCAAACTCCTGAGTAGGCAGAATGTATCCCTTGTCGATACAGATCCACATCCGCATGTCATTGAAACAAGAGAAATCGGCAAACCTATCCTTCCACCAGTAGTAGTCTTCCAACGTCATCAGCTTTGGTGGAGAATTTGCCTTGCCTACCTCGTGGTCCATTTCGATAAACTATTGCAAACTGGTCATTCTTTCCAAATTTTTTGTATACGAACTTATGTAATTTAATTAAAAATTAATTTAGAATAAACCCTTTCGAACTTATGTAAGTTCGAATTAGTTTAAAATTAAATTCGTTTGAAATTAAATTTTAATTTTAATAAGTTCGAAATCAACAAATTCGAAATTCTGACAAGTTCGAGGTTTCTGACAAGTTCGAAATCTGACAAATTCGAATGCTAGCAAATTCGAATCTCAGCCAAATTCGAATGAAACCCTAAAACAAATGCGTGAGGAGCGTATTTTCTGACAAGTTCGAAATTTTAGTCAAATTCGAACAAACCCTAATACCCCGTATGTTCGAGCGCCGCAAGTTCAAAAAACGGCCAAAAGTTCGATTTTTTCAAGTTTTCAGTTTAAACCAATATTTTTAAGTCTAAAAATACAGATTTCGACCAAAAAGGTGAACCAATGTAAACTTTTCTCCGTTATCTTGCTTGTATAACTCGAAAAATTAATCAAAAAGTGATTTTTCCGTCCAAAAACGCCAAGAAACCACGGATTTTGAATATGAAAACGAAGAACACTAAGAACACCCTTATGGGCTTGGTTGAACTTGTCGAGAGCAAGTTCGAATCAGGGGTTATAATTAAGGATTAATTCGTTTTAATTAATAACTTTTGCAAAACTTGAGAAGAGATTAAGGCAGAGGCGATCTCGAACTTGCAAGGCGATTTTGTGTTTGTTTTTGGAGAGAATCACATGTCGGGACGTTCTAGTGTTCGTCTATCATCGTGTGTGTCTCCGTGTTCCGTGTGTGTGGTTTATCCGTCAAACTGCTAACGAGGATTCCGCACTCGTTGGACGGCGTCGCGTCAAGATAGGATCCGTAGGGAGGCGACCTTACACATAATGAACGCAACTAAAAATTGTATGTATATAATTGGTGTTCTAAACGATAATATGAGGATTAAGATGTGTTGAAGTGCTCACTAATTGAAACTTGCAAAAAAATCAATAAATCTGCTCATATAAATCATTTCAATAAATCTACCCAAATAAGTCTTGATCGTGTTCTATTTCACAAAAGCAACCCCAAAATCAGTGTTGAGATTGATGGGCTTAAAGGGGTTAAACTTATCAATTATAAACCCTACTATTAAAATCAAAAATTTATACCATCAAAACATAAGGCATATAGTGAACTAGCATTCAAATTTATAAAATAAATGTTGGGAAATAGTCTAAGTAAGTTCAAGCTGTTAGTTAGTCTTCTCGAACTGTTAGTAGAGTTTACATGAAAATGCAAAGTTCATGCTATTAGTTGAAGAAACTCGAGCTGCCAGTGTAAAAGTTCAAGCTGCCAGAGTAAATCAACTCAAGCTGCTATGTTCAAGCTGTCAAGTGATTCAAGCTGCTCAACAGTTTCATAAACAAAAAGTGCTGATTTTCAGGAAAAGATATCGACACGAAGATTCCAGCAAATCTACTATCAGAGAAGTCATAGTCCTTCAAGGAAACAAATCAAGAAGCAATATAAATACATAGAATAGGTCTTTCTATTGTATAGGAGTTTTCTGCATATTCAAGTGTGAAATTGCTTTTTGTTTAAGTTTTCATAAGCCTCTAAGGTTGTAAAACCCTAAGAACAGTTGGTGTTCTTCGTCTAATCAAACAGATTAGAGGTGATTGTAATCATTGAAATCAGCAATACAAGGAGTTTTGATTATTTCTTGTGTTTATCTACTATTGATTCTGAAAGCTTTTGTTAAAATAATTAAGTGTTATTCCGCAAACTTCTTAATTAAACTTTAATTCAAAGCAAGATTATTGATTTATACTCTGATAAATTCAAATCAGTTAGTCTTGGTTAATTATTTTTTTAGATCCTGACAAGTGGTATCAGAGATACAGGTCGTTCTTTGTTTTTCAAAGTCGAAAGTTTTCTTTTAAATTTTTAATCTTTTGCAATGGAATTTGAAAATAGTAGCAGTGGATCTGGGCAGGGACTCAAAGTGCCTATGCTCAAGCCCACTGAGTTTGAGATGTGGAAACTCAAGATTAAACAGCATATTCAATTTATTGATTATGCCATATGGGAAACTGTTGAATTTCCTCCTGTAGTTGATCCAGAACTTGATGATGAGGGAAAACCAGTCAAAACTCCTCCAAAAACTGAACTTCAAAGAAAGGCTAGAATGAATGAAGTGAAAGCTCTTACACTTTTACAAATAGCCATTCCTAATTCTTATCAACATCAGTTCAAAAAGTTTTATACTGCTCATTCTCTTTGGAATGCTTTAGAGAAAAGATTTGCTGGTAATGCCAGTACCAAGAGAAATCAAAAGGATCTTTTGAAACAGCAGTATGAGAACTTTTCTGGTTGCAAGAATGAAAACCTTACTCAAATTTTTGACGGGTTCAACAAACTGATAAGTGAATTAGAAAGTGCAAAAGTCAGTCTGGATCAAGATGAAGTCAACAGAAAGTTTCTCAGATCTCTTGGAGAAGAATGGACTGTTTATTCTGCACAATGGAGAACAAAAGACACTCTTGATGAGATAGAACTGGATGATCTGTACAACAGTCTGAGAGTGTTTGAGACTGAGATTGATACTAAAAAGAAATCCTTTTCTTATAATCACAATACTACTCTTCTGTCCTCTGAAAAATCTAATAGCAGTGATTCCTTTTCAGGTGGTGATGGCAACTCTGCTGAAGCTCACTATGAGGCTTTTGTTGCCAATAATGGACTGTTTGCTCTAAATGCTGAAGATTTAAAACAAATTCATTCAGATGATCTTGAAGAGATGGATTTAAAGTGGCAACATGCAATGCTGACCATGAGGGCCAAAAGGTTTTTTAAAAGAACTGGAAGGATCAACTTTCAAGCCAGAATAGAAGGCAAACCAGCTTTTGATAAGTCAAAAGTTGAGTGCTATAAATGTCATAAGCTTGGTCACTTAGCCAGAGAATGTAGATCTCATGGTCAACAGTCATCAAGGACTCCACAGCCCAATCAGACATCATCATCAACAGCACTTGTCTCTCAAGAAGACAATGTGTTTGACTGGAGTGATCAGACAGAGGAAGAGTTTCAAAATCAAGCTCTAATGGCAGAAACATCAAATGTCTCCTCCACTGAACTACCATCTGAGGTAAATTCTAAACTCTGCTCTCAATCATGCAAAAATATGGTTAAAAAATATAGAGACCATAATGAGAGCATGTGCAAAACTCTAGCTAAGATGGAAGAAAGGAGATATGAATATATGCAAGCCATAGAAGATCTTGAAAAACAGATCAATGACTATAAGGATAATGAGATTCAAATGGGACATGATAGAACATATCATGAGTGGGAGAAAAAGGAGCTAAATAAGAAAATAGAATCCCTGAATAAAAAGATAGAAGAGACTGAACAAAAGGTGTTAGAGGCTAATAAGAAACTAGAATATGTCAATATAGATCTAGGTAACTTCAAATTGGCTAATCAAAAGCTGGAACACCTAATGGAAGTCCAATTTAAAGATAGGGTAAAATCTTAGGTTAATCCCAAAGAAGGCATAGGATACAGGGTAACTCCACCCCCATACAACAACAAATACATTCATCCAATGAGTGAAGTTGCTGATAGACTTGTCAATGAACCATTAGATGAGTCTATGACTACTGTAGATCCTATCCTTGATACCAGCCCTGAATCTAAAGAAGATCAGATTCAAAATAAAGAGTATGAGTGCACAGCAGTTGAGAAGGAACACAAAACAATGAGTGCACCCATAGAGATCCAAGCCTCCAATAAGAAAGGAAAAGAGAAGATGAGTGTATGCAATGCTGCTCCACAAGTTTCTGTACATTCTAACTGTAACACTGCATCTTCTTCAAAGAATAATAAAAGGGGTGAAAACGTTCCTGTCTGCACATGCCAAAAGCATGGTGTTCAAAAGTTTCCCAAACAACAGCAGGTAAGGGGAAATCAGAGGAACAAGAACCAGAAATTGTCAGAAAAATCTGGTTCTCCAATTCAAATAGTCAAAATGTGTTTTCACTGTGGCAGGAAGAATCACTTGGCCAAGGATTGTTTTTATAAACAAAGATGGCATAGATGTGGACATTCATTTATACAGATCTCTAATAGGATCACTTATGTATCTAACATCTTCTAGACCTGATATTATGTTTGCTGTCTGTGTGTGTGCTAGGTTTCAATGCTCTCCAAAGGACTCTCATTTGGTTGCTGTTAAGAGAATCTTTAGATACCTAAAAGGCCAACCTCATTTAGGTCTCTGGTATCCTAAAGACTCTCCTCTTACATTAACAGCCTACTCTGACAGTGACTATGGTGGATGCAACATTGACAGAAAATCCACAACTGGTGGATGTCAATACTTAGGAGCAAGACTGGTCTCTTGGCAATGCAAAAAGCAGACAACTGTTTCCACATCATCCACTGAAGCAGAATATGTAGCAGCTGCAAGCTGTTGCTCACAGGTAATGTGGATTCAAAATAATTGAGAGACTATGGTATGAACTTCTTATCCACTCCTATTTATATTGACAATTCAAGTGCAATCAGCATTGTGCAAAACCTAGTGAAATTCCCAAAAACCAAGCATATAGAAATCAGATTTCACAATATAAGGGATTGTAATGAGAAGAAGTTAATACAAGTTACCAAAATACATACTGATGATCAGTTAGCTGATCTATTTACAAAACCTTTTGATGTAGGAAGGTTCACTTTCCTAGTATCAAACATTGGTATGGTAAACATGGATTAACTTGTCTTCATTATTATCAACTTCATATGCTTATTTAAGGGGGAGTCACTGTTTCATTAAAAGATGCCTAAGTTTTAACTAACAGCTTGAGTATTTTCTCAAGCTGCTAGTTCATTTTCTCGAACTGTTAGTTATTCACTTGATCTGTCAAAGCGTGCAGGGTATTTCGGTAATTTCAAAGGTGTGTGCGCGGGACCCAACCTTTTTCAAAACCTTTAAAGGTCCCAGTTTCGTTCAGTTGTAACTACCAGTTACAAACTTTCCTTCCACGGCCTTTCTTTTCTCTCTGAACGATTCACACACTCTTCTTTGTAAACCCTAAAACCTTCGTTTGATCTACAATGGAGTTTGTTAAAGAACACAACTGCCTTCCCTACTCTCTAAAGCACTCAGAACTTCAACCGTTCCATGACATGATGGACTTTCTTCGACACTCTCATATCCATCATGCACTCAATATCAATCCCACCATATACATCACTCATATTGAGCAATTCTAGAACCGTGCCTCTGTCCAAACCATCAATGGAATTCCCTCTATACTATCCAAAATTGATGGCACACCCATCACCATAACTGAGGATTCCATTCGACGTCATTTTCATCTTCAAGATGCCACAGGAATAACAGACCTAACTCTTGATGCTTTACATACTGGTCTTTACAATATTGGATATAGGGGTCCTGCTGATTCATTTACTTTCTTAAAAGCACATTTTTCACCTAAGTGGAAATATCTTGTACATATCATTCAGCAGTGTATAAGCCCCAAAAGAACCGGTTGGTTAGAATTTTCTTCCAACATTGCCACTGCCTTAGTGTGGTTTTCAACGGGCCAACAGTTCAATTTTTCAAATATGATTTTTCAGGGGATGTTAAGGCATCATTCCCTAAAGAGTGGGAAGTTTTTAATGTATCCTAGATTTTTGGCAGAAATAATTGCACACACTTGCACCACTTCTCATTTACATAAGAGGATACATGTTTCCCACAGGCACTCACTATCTTCCATCAAAAGACTTTTAAAACAAAGTGCCAAATTTTTGAGTGTAGATGTTCCATTGCCTTCTGCAATGATGAACATCATTCCAAGAAACAGAGGAGAGGGTCCTGAGCAGGCTCAGCCTATCATCACTGCTACACCCCCAGGACCCCAAACCCCTCCTCATGATACACAAATTCCTTCTGCTCCTTTTCATCAGCCAAGATCCACACTAAAATTTCTATATAAAAGGAAAAGAGGACCAGGAGCTCCTTCCTCCTCAACCCTCAGACAAGAGCCATATAACCCTATGCAGGAGGACACTTCTGCATAGAATATACAAAGGGTACACATTGAGGACACTCCCATCCTCACTCAGGAGGTGAACATCTCTCCAGAGATTGTTCATATGGGTTCTGTGGCTGGCACTACTGCTGTCCCTGCACAAGAGGCACAGGACAGTGCCAACATCATTAAGACCACGCCCATGGCAACAGCATGTGTGCAAACACAAGCTGGAAGTCCCCAGAACCAAGAACAGAGGGGCCCAGAGTTTTCTACTTCTGGTATTCATGCCAGTGATAGATCACAAGCACCACAGGTGTTTTCTGATCTTGAGGCTAGTCTGCAACTCATGCTTTTGACGGATCCTAAGATGAAACCTGTTGTAGCAATGTTGGAATACCAAAAGTCCATCATTGCTGCACAGGGTGCACAAATTATAGCCCTAAAGCAAGCAGAAGTGGCTCAAAATCAGAGAATGGATTATCTCCATAAGGGGTTTACCCTTTGTGGAAATAAGATCATTCTATTAGAGCGATTAATTCAATCCCAAGTGGCAAAGGTTGTAGGTCCTCCTGACCAAACCAATGCTTCCAAAAAGGGGGAGAATCAGGAGTTTCCAAAAGCAGTCCAAGCAGCTCCAACAGAATCAGTCCAAGCAGCCTCAACAGTTCCACCTTCTAGGCTAACAGTCCCAACAGCTTCTCAAGCTGTTAGCCTAGAAACTCAAGCTGCCTCCTCAAAGGCAACTGGAGTTGTTATAAGGGAAGGTGTCCAAGCTCCATCCAGTACAGTTCAAGCTACATCTTCTGCTATAAACGATAAGGGCAAGGGCATTCTCATTGAGTCTCCAAAGCACAAATTTTCTTCCAGAGAAGCCCAGATTGCCTTTGATGCTGAAGTTGCCAGAAAGTTAGCAGAAGAACAGGATCAAGAGTTAGACCAACAAACCCAGCCCCCAATGGACGATGATGAAACCTTAGGTGATTACCTAAAGGGGTTTGTGGTCAAACAAGGAGAGAAGAAGAGGAAGCTGCCAACAGGGCACTCTAAGGCTGAGCATAGAATATTTCTGATCAATTTTGCCTTTGCAGCTGGCATTCCAAAGAAGATGGCTCAGTCCATGACAATTGAAAGGCTGCAAGAGATCCATGACAAAGAAATGGACAAAAGAAAGAAAATAAAAGTCTCCCAAGAAGTCCAACCATCACAAGAACCAGTACAAACTGATACAAGCCATGTTCAAGCTGCTACCAGTGCACCTGCTCCTTCTGATCAAGCTGTTGCCTCCATTCCTGCATCTAAGTCATTATCACAAGCAAAGCTGCATCAAGTTAAAAAGGTGTTATTTGAGCAACAATTACAAAAGGCCATGGAGATAGAGAAACTGTTAGACCAGCATGACTTTACAAAGCCTCTTATCAACTACTGGTATGCTAAGCCACTGGACAATATTGATTTAAGAGTTCAATTTATAGTGAGACGGGAATCTGGTCCAGAGGAAGAGTATGACACATTCTAGCATATGGTTCAAAAGTTGACCAGAGATGAGCTAACAAAGATGCATAATATTAGGCCTGTGACACAAGTAAGATCTGCTCTACGACAAGTGAAACAAGTTATCAAAGATCTGAAGTCAATTGTTGATCCTGAGTCCATAAGGAAAGAGATAGAGGATGCCAACAAGAAAGGAAAGAAGATCAAGCAAGTTGATCTGTTTGTCAAATTAAGGACTTACAGAATCAAATTTTCAGATGGATCTGGTATGTTCTTTAATCTTGAATTCTATGATCTACCAAAGGATATGCTACTCAAGATGAAATCTGTTAAAATATCTTGTGATAGAGAAGAGATGAAGAAAGATTTTTTGAAGGCTGTAAATCAGAAACTTGCACAGTTGTAAGTTTTTGAAAGCCTTGGTTTGTAAATAACAGTTTACTTATTCATTACCAATTTTGTATAGAACTTAAAGTCTTGTGTAAAGAATTTAAGTTAGGGGGAGATTGTTGGGAAATAGTCTAAGTAAGTTCAAGCTGTTAGTTAGTCTTATCAAACTGTTAGTAGAGTTTACATGTAAATGCAAAGTTCATGCTGTTAGTTGAAGAAACTCGAGCTGCAAGTGTAAAAGTTCAAGCTGCCAGAGTAAATCAACTCAAGCTGCTATGTTCAAGCTGTCAAGTGATTCAAGCTGCTCAACAGTTTCATAAACAGAAAGTGCTGATTTTCAGGAAAAGATATCTACACGAAGATTCCAGCATATCTACTATCAGAGAAGTCATAGTCCTTCAAGGAAACAAATCAAGAAGCAATATAAATACATAAAATAGGTCTTTCTATTGTATAGGAGTTTTCTGCATATTCAAGTGTGAAATTGCTTTTTGTTTAAGTTTTCATAAGCCTCTAAGGTTGTAAAACCCTAAGAACAGTTTGTGTTCTTCGTCTAATCAAACAGATTAGAGGTGATTGTAATCATTGAAATCAGCAATACAAGCAGTTTTGATTATTTCTTGTGTTTATCTACTATTGATTCTGAAAGCTTTTGTTAAAATAATTAAGTGTTATTCCGCAAACTTCTTAATTAAACTTTGATTCAAAGCAAGATTATTGATTTATACTCTGATAAATTCAAATCAGTTAGTCTTGGTTAATTATTTTTTTAGATCCTGACAATAAATGGTACCATTATTATCCTTGTTTTACCAAAAATAAAAACAACATCAAAAAAACAATAGAGAGACAGATACCTTTGGTGTGTCGGAGAAGAAGTACCTCGAGTAAAAGAGGCCACCGCCGGTAGGTTAGAGATATAGACGACGCCGGTAGGTTAGAGACGCCGCTAGTTTATAGAGACTGAGCGTTGATAATTTTTGTGGGTGGGAGAAAATGAACTGGTATGCAGGGTTTGGGGGGTGGATGAATGTTGTTACTTGTAGAAGACGATGGAAGGACAGATCGACTGAAGCTAAAACTCTAGGGTTTGATTAGCGGAGTAGGTGTGCAGCGGGATTAGAGGTAGAGTCGGAGTGGAACCGAAGCCGGAGTAGAAGACACAGTCGAAGCTAAAGCATAGTCGTAGCCGGTGCCGGTGCCGGTATCGTGAGGTTAAAGGGGACTTCGACCATCTTTCTGTGAGGTGAGGTGAAACCGTGAAATGGGGCTTGCTTCTGTGAGGTAGCTTGGGCTTAAATGACGATAAAAATAATGTCTTTTTTTTTAATTTGTAAAAAAGTTTTCCCTAAAATCAGTCAGAATAGCTAAAAATGTTACTTTTAATGACTGAACTTTTTTCGGTCAATAAAACATTCAGTCACTAAATGACATTTCTTTTGTAGTGACTCTCGATTTTTATTGACTTTTACAAGGAAAAAATTTACAAAAGTTGGTTGGGTTGGATTAAATTTAAATTTTAATTAGTTTACCACCCAAAGATATATATAGCTGTGATATTTTAAATTTGTAACCAATTTTCTAATTGAACTCTTGTTTTAAAAGAATAAAATAAAACATGTACTATCAGATCTTGTATTTTATTAATCTTAACAACTCAGACATTGATCTTTTGTGTGTATTTTTTAATCAAAATTACAAAACAAGAAAAAATAGTATAATCAACACTTAAAAACATGTCGTATTTTTTCATTATAAATGCAACACTTAAATAAATGTTATATGTTTTTAAAAATGTGTTACATTTTTTCATTATAAATGCAACACCGTAAAAATGTGTTGCATTTTTTTCATTATAATTGCAACACACTAAAATGTGTTGCATTTTTTTCATTATAAATGCAACACTCTAAAAATGTGTTGCATTTTTTAATTGAAATATGCAACACTTTAAACAAATGTTGCAATTTTTATTAAAAATTGCAACACTTTAGAAAATTGTTGCATTTTTTTTAGTAAAAATGGCAACACTTTAAAAAAAGTGTTGCATTAAATCATTATATGCAACACTTATTGTTACTGTGTTGCTTTAGAGCGAACTTAAATAAAAAAGCAACAATTTTTTAATGTGTTGCATCAAAAGTGTTGCATTAGCTTTGAATTGTAGTAGTGAACTGAGCTAGCTTCTTCTTCTTGTAATCATTCAAAACATGTATGAAATGAGCAGATTTTATTAACCTATCCACAATAAACCAAATTAAATCGTGCCCACTAGCAGTCCTGGGTTACTTTGTTACAAATCCCATTGTAATTTTTTCCCATTTCCACGAGGTATTTCGGGTTGTTGTAAAAATCCTGAAGCTTTCTGATGTTCTGGCTTAACCATTGAGCAAGTTAACAACTTCCCAACATATAGTACAATATCCTTCTTCATCCCAGGACACCAATAATAATCCTTTAAGTCCATGTACGTCTTGTCAGCCCTTGGATGAATTGAATATTGGGATTTATGAGCTTCTGTTAAAATTACACCTCTTAACTCGTGATTCATCGGAATCCAAACACGGGTCCTTAAAATGACATATTCCATCCAGCTTAACTTCAAAAATCTGATCTACGTTATGAAGAAATTCATCATTTAAATTTTCTGCCCTTAATACATTGCTCTGAGCATCAAAGATTTGAGTTCTTAAACTTGTTTGAACATGCATTTCTGATGCTTGAATTTGCAAGAGCGTAATCCTCTCACTCCTGGTTGATGTATTGCTATAATGCTAGATTTTCCTGAAATACCTTTCACATCACAGTCGTAGTCACTAAGTAATTCCATCCACTTTGACCATCTGACATTTTCTAAAACCAACATCCCAAGTGCTCGCACTTTCATAGTTTTCGCCTTCATTTTTCTGCTTAACGCATCAGCTACCACGTTAGTTTTGCCTGGGCGGTATCGGATTTCACATTCATAACCACATAAGCTAACTGGCACACCCCTTCGCCACATATCTCTGTGCTCTCACCATAGACACTATGCAAATCTCTCCTCTACGCCTCTCACCATACACGATTGCTGACTCTGTATCTGAAATAGGGATCTGAATCTTCTTCTTGGAATAGAAGATATCCGCCTGATTCTCTGTCAACCAATCCATGCCTACAATCGCATTGAAACTACTAATCTCCATCGACATCAGATCTATAAAATATCGGTGGCCGTCTATCTCTAATAAACAATCTCTATAAATACGGCTCACTAATATGGTACTACCATCTACTCGCTCAACAATAACGAAAACATATAACTCAGATGAAGGCATAGAAAAATAACCACAAAAGAATGCAGATACATATGAACGATAGGATCTGGAATCAAACAAAATAAAGGAACGTAGTCCGTTAAGGGTAAACGTATGGGAAACCACATCTGGCGACTCCCGCGCCTCCTCTGTCACAGCCTGAAAAACCCGACCTCTGGCCCTCGATACTCCTCCTCCACGGGGAGCTGACGATGACCCTGACGCCCCAGCCCCGCCAGAACTTGACCCTGGGAACCCCGCTCCTGGACTCGGACAGTCCCTCGACCTATGACCCGGATCCCACAACGGAAGCACAATGACTCCTGCGAAGCACACGCAACAGGAGTGTGACCAAACTGGCCACATCTGAAACAATGAAGGTGTAACATCCCTATTTTTCAATTACTTGTAATAGACAATTTAAGACTCAGTTTAATGCGATAATGGATTATTATGTCAATTTAAAACGAATTTCGATCACAATTTTTAAAATAAGAAAAGATGAGGAGAAATCCTCATTGTTGTTTTTTTTGAGCAAGCAAACCATAAGAAACCGATCCGGACAATTAAAATCAGTTTAAATAAGAAAATACCAAGTTGAGGGGTATAATGTGCAAATATGCCAAAGTGTCAAATAAAAGAAGGAAAAGTCTTTCATTTTCAAAATCTCACTCTCTCTCCTCTCTCACCGATTTCTCTCTCTCTCTCTCTCTCTCTCTCTCTCTCTCTCTCTCTCTCTCTCTCTCTCTCTCTCTCTAATTCTCGGATTCAATCCAAGAACACAAAGATTGTTGGAATCAAGTGCCATAAATCTGGAATCAAGCTAATTGGAAGGAACTATAATCAATACAAGAATCCATTTGAGGTAACATTTTCTCATATTTACGAATTTTTGAAGTTTTGGTTCGGTTTTTGGTGAAAACCGAATCATAAGATTCTGGTTCTAATTGTTAATGCATGTTGGAAATTATGATGGGAATGTTAAAATCGAGTAGTAATGATGCAATATACCAAATTTCAGATTCAGATTCACATTCTAAGTATGATTTTGAGATAAGTGTGTGTTTTAGTGTGTGTGTTCATCGCTATTTGAAGAAAATGAACACAAATGAGTTAATTTGGTATATTGAGGTTGTATGTTAAAGTATAAAGAGTTAAAATAGTAATACTAAGCTCATATCTGCAATATTAGACTCAAAACATGCAAAAATGGCCAAAAATGGAAATCTGGAAAATGTTGGAAATTATCCAAGTATGAACTCGGATTTGGATGAACCGAATTCGGACCATCCGAATTCGGATACTGTTCATCCAAGTTCGGACCAATACTAAATTCGGACCCCTTCCTAATTCGGACCAACATTCATTTCGGACCTTGCAATTCAGACCTTAACCCAATTCGGATCACCCCCAATTCGGACCCAAGGGCCAGCCGGACTTCGGACCATCCGAATTCGGATGTGGTCCGAAACCAGTTCAAGTTTCATTTAATTTTCAGAATTTAAGTTTTAAGTAATTACTGACATTAAATCACTATTACACTGACTTGACAGATCATTGTGGTGTTATCAAACACACATTGATTCAGAGACCAATTACACTGTACAAACCACTGTGAGTAATAGATTATCATTTTAACATTAATGGTCTTTGCATTCACGTTTTACATATTCAATGGCATGTTCACATTGTTCATACACATCAATTGGCACTCATGAATGATTTGTTGTTATGATTCACATTCGTACTTGACATGTAACACACATGTAGCCAGCGTTCATTTGAAAGTGCATCTATTTACATCATGCTTGCACTGCATGATCATTACTTAACAATCTGATGCGACCTGGACTGGGGCTGACAGCAGGCCACTGTCGGGGACTGATCATCCCACTCATTATCCTGGTCAGGTTCGGCACATCCCCGATCAGCATTTGAACTGCCAACCTCATGCTTGCACTGCTTGGTTTTACACACACTATGGGGCTTTCACTGCCAAATTTCACTATGCTTGTAAAGAAATATTTGTTGAACGTATAATCTGTTATCTCACTAAGCAAATTAGCTTACTGTTGACTCACAATGTTTTCAGGCAAAGGCAAAGGAGTAGCTGGACCTTCTACTTAAGCAAATTTCAATTCAATATCCCAGAGACTTTTCTCTCAACTTCAAGATCATGGCACCAAGAAGAATGAACACAGAGGAGATTGAATAGCTAGTGGCTCAAAGAGTAGCCGAAGTAAATGCCGCCCTCGAGAGCAACCGCCACAATGGTTCAGGGAGCAGTGGAGTTGCGGGAGGGGCAGAAAACAACCCATGGGGTTGTAACATCAAGGGCTTCTTAGGTTGTCAGCCCAGATTTTTCCACGGCATGAAAGGTGCTGTAGGCCTCACCCGCTGGTTTGAAAAGCCAGAATATGTTTTTCGCGTCAGCAATTGCGCGGAGGACAACAAGGTGAAGTTCATGACTCACACACTACAAGACGGTGCTCTCACATGGTGGAACTCATAAGGTGCAGTCAGTCGGGATTGACACGACATATCAATTCTCGTGGGCTGAGTTGAAAAGGATGATGACTGACGAATATCCCCGAAGTGAGCTACAGAAGGAGGAGTCTGAGGTTTGGAATTTATCGATGAAAGGAATTGATATCTCCGGGTATACAAATCGTTTCTGTGAGCTGAGCCTACTATGCCCCGGAATGGTCACTCCAGAATATAAGAGGGTCGAGCGATACATCTGGGGACTCTCCCCCAGATTGAAGGAAATGTAGCCTCTTTAAATCTGACAAGAGTATTGATAACAAGCGGAAATGGGAAGACCGCTCAGGGAAGAATTCAGGACATCCCCAAAGAAGCAAGAAACGATAAGGGCCTATGTTGTTGGGTCTGAATCAAAGAAGAGTTATACCGGCAACAAACCATACTGCAACAAGTGCAATTCTCACCACACGGGTCAATGTGAAAATCTGTGTGGGAAGTGTAAGGGACAAGGTCACTTAACGAAAGATTGCACGACCTCTAACTCCGGAACCAACAACGGACCCCTGAAAGGGTGTCTTGAGTGTTGAAATGTGGGGTATTTCAGAAAAGACTGCCCAAAATTGAAAAATATTAGGGGAGCTCAAGGAAGAGCCTTCGTCATGGGAAGTGGAGAGAGGCTAGGAAGAACCCCGACATGGTCAAGGGTACGTTTCTTTTCAACAATACTTATGCATTTATACTGTTTGATACTGGAGCTGATAGGAGCTTTATATCTACTAAGTTTAGCAAATAGATTAATGTCACTCTTACACCATTAAATACCACATATGCCATAGAAGTTTCTGACGGTAAAACCCTTATAACAAATAACATAATACGAGGATGCTCATTATAATTAGTAGGTCAACTCTTTGAGATAGACTTAATGCCCGTCAAATTGGGGAGTTTTGACGTGGTCATAGGCATGGATTGTTATCGAATAACCATGCGGAGATAGTATGTGACAAGAACGGTACGCATCCCCTTAGCCAATAAAACGGTCCTAACAGTCCAAGGCAAATGGAGAAACACCAAAGTAAGCATCATCTCCATCAATAGGACCATGAAGTGTCTACGAAAGGGTTGTCAGGCAATATTAGTCCACATGACGAAGAAGGAGCCGAAGGAGAAGCGGATTGAAGATAATCCTGTTGTCTGTGATTACCCCAACATTTTTCAAGATTACTTACTTGCACTCCCACCATTAAGACAAGTCGAATTCCAAATCGATTTGGTGACAGGTGCTGCACCAATGGTTTGAGCTCCTATAGGTCCCAAAAGGTTTCCCTAGTGTGTTGTTCTAAGCTGTAACGGGGGGGGGGGGGGTGAATACAACAAATTAAAACTCAAGACTCTTTTCTCAATGTTTGTGTATATTATCAACAAGTGTTAATTACAAACACGCTTGAACTGCAGAATAGTTCAAGCTGAGATGACAGATACAACAGATCTTTAACTAATCTAAGACACACTCAGACTAGGTACAATGAATGCAATCACTAAGATGAACTCACTATTTACAAGACATAGATGGACAGCTTGAATAAGAACAACTTGGACACACGTGACTGTTTTATTCAAGCAGACTTGCATGCATGAAAAACACACTTCTATGCACGATCTGAATTTCTCACTCTTGGTTATCTCACATTCTTTAGAAGCTTCCTTTTATACTCTCACTGAGAATCTTAGTGAAGCTTCCTCATTGGATAAGGAGATAGTGGGATGTCTTTCCAAAAAGACAAAACAACTTTTCTGCGCATTCTGATAAAGCAGACTTGTCTTTACATGGCAGATTCTTTGTCTTTTTCTTTTTGTCTCTGTTGCAGAAGCCTTTAACTAAAAGAGGAATGTCAACTTTGAACTTTTCATCATCTTTTAAGGCCATTTTGATATAAGAAATGGTCTGTCACCCATTTCAGATATCCCTTTGTCTTCATGTAACAGAACAGCGTAGGCAGCTTTTGCAGCTTCTGTTTTTCCACTTTGTCTTTGACTTTGTAACTGATCTTGTAGTGTCCAAAACAATACATGAGGACATGGAAACATATTCCATAAATTGTTTAGCCTGTACACAAAGAACAAAACACTTAGGGTGCGTTTGGTTCGCGGATTTCCTGGGATTCACTGGGATTTGCATTTAAAATCCTGTGTTTGGTTTGCAGATTTCAGTAAGGATTTAAAATCCCAGGATTTCTTAAATCCCTCCCTTCTTTGTAATTTAAAATCTCAGCCTCCCCCCTAAGATTTTAAATCCCAGTTAACTTGCATTTTTCAGATTAACAAATTTTTTCTATAATATAATGCAAATTCTTTGACCAAATCCTGACAAATGCAAATGCTGAATAATGCAAATCCTTTGAAAGAATGCAAATCCAAGAGGAAAAAATCTGCGAACCAAACGCCCCCTTAGTATTTGTCCACGCTGCTCAACAGGATAGAGCAGCGTAGAGAGTTTATGTCCAGCCTGTTCAACATAATGACCAGCTTGGGCATTCTGCCTTAGTTGCAACAAATGCAACAGGGTAAACAGCTTTGACTTATATTGCAAATCACTTTTCAGGTTTCAATAAGGCATTAGCAGGCCTTAAATTATACCTTCAAGTGCATCAAACAAGTTTGATTAAAAATCTTCCCCTAAGATATAGAACAGGTTTGACTGAGGCCTTTTTGTGCATAACAATCTCCCCTTATTTGCAATAATCAGTCTAAGATGATTTTATCAATAATCACTATATATTTTTACAGTACACTTTGCTGAAATTACAACATTGAAGTAAAGTAAAGGATCAGTTTATATATACTGATTTTGATTACAACCAACATATGTTCTTAAAAAAGTACAACTAATGTACTAATGTATATTACAACTAACGTAATAGAGTACAACTTATGTAAATAAAGAAATTCAACATGTTGGACTATTGATGGTGGGAGCAAGTAACGGCAAGCCGGTCCAACTGATGGATAGCTTCCATTCTTCATCTACTCAGTAGCAGATGGACCTCCAAGCTGTGGTGGTTCTTCTTCTTCGAACATTTGCTCAAAATGCTCCCTCTTTTCTTCAATATCCTCCATTTCATTTCTTAGGAACATGAGGTTGGGATGTTGAAGCTCTCCTCTCTCATGGAACCCTTGAAGCTGTTCACAAATAGCTGCTCTCCATCTTACAGATTTTTTAAAGGAGTTTGCAAGTCTAAAAGTAATGAGCTGCTTAAGACCAACCTTGTGTAAATCTGATAATCTCTGGAAACACTTTTTCTTTGATAGGGGATCTACAAAAAATACCCCAAGCTCAGGTTCCTTTATCAGCTTGTCTTGCTCATGTTCCACTCCCCTGGGCAGGCTGTGATCTACTCCCTTGATCTCAACAGCTACATCATCTTGATCAATCATTATCAGCAGTTCTTCCAGCTCAGTATCCTTTCTCCTCCTCCTAGCCTTTATCTTGGGTTCAACCACTGAGTTACCCTTAATTTGTTCTTCTGGAATCAGGCCAAGATTCTTCACTCTCTTCATTAACGTTTTGACATATGCCCTGATAGTCTTAGCAGTGTCAGACTTAGACTGGCTCAGGGCAACTGCCAATTCCACCCGTTCTCTGAATCCCATTTGAGCGATATCAGTGTGTTCATATGCTTCCAGTTCTGGACCTTCAGCACCCATTATGGTTATCTGTAGTTTCCACTGTTTGCCTTTCTTTGAAATAGGAATAGCTTTGACAATTGTCTCTTTGGCAAGCCTTCTGTTTGCAACATCAAAGAACTTCTTTCTTGCCAGGTTGTCAAAGTGAATCTGGGCTCTTGCAGAAGAGGATGTTGGCTTAGACTTGGTCACAGAGACCTGAGCAACCCGTTCTTTCGCTCCTTCCTTATCAACCACTGACTCTTTGGCAGCCTCTATCAGTTTCCTTTGGACATCCAAGGAAGGCATTTTAACTTTTCTTGCCTCCTTGTATGCAAAGGCTTTTGCAGCTTTAGCAGAGGCTTCATCTTTCTTTAGATTTTCAAAGGCTCGAAGCTGCTCTTCTTTGTATTCATAATAGGTCTTCGTAGGAACACCCATTTCTTTGGCTCTGGCCTTGTCAAACTTCAGTTGAGCAGCTTTGAGGTAGTCAGGGTCCACTGAGGCTTTCTTCTTCCCTTTAGCTGTTGTGGTTAGAACAGCTTCAGGTTCCTATTCCTCTCCTTCTTCTGTATGCTCCAGTATTAGATGTCTCCTTCAGCTTGGACTGTCCCCATGAATGGATTCCTCCCCCTTAGATGGAGCCGGGTTTGGAGATCAAGCCTGAGTAGGCCGAGCATCTTCAGTTGATTGGGAGACATCCACAGTAGGACCCGTTTGTGAAGCACCTGCTGCTTGACCTATAGATGCTGATTTCTCCTTAGAGGGAGATGAAGATTTCCCCCCTTAGACTTGGTCTTTGAGGTAGATATCTTCTCCCCCTTTGAAGGAGATGGCACATAGCCTTCAACACTAGGTCTGCCTGGAGTAATGAATTCAGCAGGCTTTGCAGCAGTTTTGGCAACAGGTTTAGGTCCAACAAGGCTATGCACTAAAAAAGCCAAGTTGTCCTTTACCTCTGCAAGTTGGGCAAGACAGGTTTGAAGAGAGGCAGATTGGGAAGTAGCAAGAAAGGACAGCTGAGAGATGGCTTCCCTGTCAGAAGCTGTGAACAACAAACTTTGAAGCTGTGCAAGATTTAATTCAAGAGAATCTTGCATATCATCAAGGTTTGATGACACAGAATGTGACAGAGAAACTACTAAAGGGTTCAAGCTAGTCAACGTGGAAGGAAGAGTATTTGTCCAAGTATTTAGGAGAGTTGACAACTGTTGGGAGACAGCTGCCAGAGAGGACACAGAGTCCTGTTGAGTAGAAAGAATGGAGGAGAGGGTAGTGGACAGTGTTTGCAGCTATGCAGTGTGTGCAAGAAGCTGTGGGGATTGATCAGCTTGAAGATGATGGGTTAGAAAGGAAGTCTTGAACGAATCAAAAAAATACTTTAAGTTGTGCAGACACAGAGTCTGATATTATGGAAGGTAAGGAGGTCATTGAGTTTTTCAAAGAACCAACTTTGTTTGTCAGCAAAGAGAGTTGATCCATCAAAGGGAGATCTTTAGGGGATGGAGGAGTATGTGTGGATTGTTTGGATTGGGTTGATGGTGAAGAATGAGAATGGGATGAGGATGAGGCAGGTGTTTGAGGAGTTGTAGGGGAAGGTAGGGATACTTTAGAAAGGAGTTCCATAACCTGGGCATATGTGAGACGGCCCAGCTTGGAAGGGTCAAGAGAACCTTTAACAGTGGCTATATTTGCATCATTTGGTGAGGTGGTAGGGGTTTGTGGCCTTTCAGATGCTGCTTGTGTTGCAACACCTTCGTTAAGACCTGGGTTGGATCCCTCAGCAGTACCTTGGTTTGTAGGTACCTCTTCATGGGGAGAGGGGATGTGCATTTGAACATCAACAATGGTAAAACCTGCTGATGGAATTTGCATTTGGGGAGCAGCCTCACCAGAGGGATGGTCCATTCCCTTTGGTTCATCAGCTTGGGAAGAGGGTCCTTCAACCGCTGTTGGGTGTACAACAGCTGCATCACCAGGAACAGAAGTTTGAGGCTGATCTGCTGGATGGTCTGTTCCAGCAGTATTGGCACCTCGTGCAGAATCAGTAGGTGTAAGAAAAGTATGAGGTGGAGACTGTGTGGTCTCAGTATGGAGTGGAGTGAACTCGTGTCTTTCAATATCCTTAGCCTATTGGGAGGCTGGGATAGTGGATGTGGTAGTTTCCATTTGTACAACTGGTTCCTATTGGGAGGAACCAGAAGCTCTAGGCTGACTCTAGGTTGACTCATGTTAGAGTGAAGCCTACTCCAAAGGTGCTGAACTTTCTCCCAAAATAGGAGAGGCAGCATGGGTTGCTTCTTTTGCAACTGACTCCTGTTGATAGGAGTTAGAGGGGCTGGTTTGGGATGATGGCTTCTTCCTAGCTAAAGATTTTCTCCTTGAGTATTGTGACATTGTAGGGGATTGTGGAGAAGTAGTAGGGAGTTGTGTTTGGACTGGTGATGAGACTGGGTCAGAAACAGGGGGGTTAACCTGTTCCATGGTCTCGACTGCCACAGGGGCACCAACCACAAAGACTTCAGGTTCAACAAATGAACCAGGGTGAGAAGTCTGCTCCCCCTCAGCCACTAAGACTGATGGGGCAGACTTGGACTTAACTGTTTTAGCCTTCTTGAGGACTGGCTCAGCTTCACTATATTCCAGGCCCCTTTTGATCACCTTGGGCCTGGATTTGGATTTTCTATTGGGAGCAGCCACTGGATCCACCCTCACAGCAGAGGGTCCTTCCACCAAACCAAGTAACCTCCTCATTTGTGTAGAGAGATGAGGTTCATTGGGAAGAACTGGAGTGTAGAAAACTCTATTTCAAATTACATGGAATGCAGCAGTAAGTAATAGGGGCTGAGAGTTGTAGAGTTGCTCACCACAAACATATCTGAATACGAGGCTCAGAAACCTAGGATATCTGACAGCAGCTGGCCGAGTTATCTGCTGTACCAAGTTCCTCAGATTCATGAAAATCCAACGAGCCATGTTCAGTGTAGTCCCATCCACAAGCTGTAGGAATATAGGGATTTCATCTCTGCTAAGCTGGTAATGAACCAACCTTGCTGCTAAAGCAAATCACCACTGATGCAAATAGGAAGTTGTATGTAAGTGATAAATCCATTCTGAACAGACTGGCTCCAACTTTGGGTTCTGCTACACTAGAGAAGCGTAGCAGATTGCCTATCTGATCATTCTCAGGCTATGGCTGGTCATATTTTTCAGCAACAGGAAGATGAAGAACTTCCCTGAGAAGAGCAGTGGTTATCTCAATGGTCTGAGTCCCATTGAGGATGGTTCCCCTGATGGTTTTGCTTGATGGATCATAGGCACAGGTATACCAAAACTCATACTCCATCTCCAGGTATAGGACACCAGGAGATGCTGTCATAGCATAGTGCGGGGGTGAACTTTCAGAAACGCCACCATGTTTTTATAACCTTTACCCACGTAGCTTTTAGGAATTGTTAGGTTGGCAATATAGTTAATGGGTTTCAAAGTGAGCATCGTGGTGACTGAGGGATGTTTTTCAACATCATTACCAACGAATACTAGAAGTAGGGGGTTGTTTTGGTGAGCCATTTGAGAGTAGTGGATTGAAGGATACTGGACACTTAGTCGATTTAGGGTTCTTTGGATAGTTATGGAAGCAGTAGAGAAGAAGATGAAACAGTCAAAGGAGGTATTTATAGGATTTGAATGTGAGTAGGAGAGAGAAAGGTTTGGGCGGTTGATTTGAAATGTTCTTTAACGGAAAACGGAACGGTTTGCCATGTCAGAATGGTTGTCAGACCACTTGAACCTTTTTAGTCACTAACAAACGTTAACACACATTATCCGCAGGTAATTAAGTTAAAAAAATATAGAATTTAAAGTAACTTAATTATGAAGAAAGATAATTAAAACTGATGTTTTAAGCTGTTGTTCAAACCTGTGATGAGCAGGTTTCATCACATGTTGTTCATTCCTCAAGTTGTTCATTCAACTTGTGCAGCTATATGAGAACAGGTTTCGTTCAATAGCTGATCAGGTTACAAGACACTGTCTTGTATGACAGATTGAGAGAGTGAGCAGGTTGGAGATTTGTTCAACAGAACAGGTTTCAAGTTAAAACTTATTTTGTCGAACTTGTTTTATGTCAAAGTTGTCCAAGTTTTCATAAATTGGCTAAGTATAGAACATGCAGAGCCTGTTCTGCCTAAGCTGTTCTGAGAAACTTGTGCAGTTTGAGACATGCGATCTCTTAGAGCATCAATGACACTTAGTCACTTTTATTTAACATGCCCAGCTTTCTTACAAGGTAATTAAACTTGTTTTCATCAAGAGGCTTGGTAAAAATGTCTGCAATCTATTCATCTGTGGAAATAAAACTTACCTGTTGGGTACAATTTATAATAGAGTTAAAAACAATTTATATTGAATAAAGTTCAGGGGTTGTTTGTGTAAGTACTCAATACTTTGTATTGAGTATATATAGAAATATAGTTTACGAAAGATGGGAGTGGACAGATTAGAAGATTCAGATTTGAGAGAATTGCTTTGCAAGTCACCAAGAACCGAATGTAATATCTTTTCTCTCAACTTAATCATTCAATATATTGTATTGAATTGTTAATTGTTCATATTTTGTTAAATGTGATTGAATTGCATGAAATATGAAATTCACAATTGGTATCAGAGCCTAATATGGCTGAATTTGATTGAATTTTGAGTCTAAAAATAATAATTTTGAAGAACTGTGATATTCATTTTTTTTGAATTTTTTAAAATTTCTTGGAGTTTTTGATTTTGTAGATTAAATGGTATGAATTTGTGATCGAAGATGCGGTTTTTGAAGATGATTTGTTTGGTTTAAACATCATATTCTAATTCCAAACACACAAGATTTAATTTGAAATTTATTGAATTTAAAAAAAAATCGAGTTCTTCAAGTTTTTGATAAAATTTGAGAGTTTGATCTGTAAATAGGCAAAGTTGTTTTTCAAAAAGTGTTTGTGTATAAAAACTGCAGCTTCGATTGAATTCTGAGGTCATTTCGATCATTTTTGTTGAAAATATTGAATTCAAGAATTGGAAAATTTCATAACTGATGAAACTCAAATTACATTGAAATTTCAGTGTATATCGAGTTTGCATGCATGTGATTCGAGTTTGCAAACAATATAATTCGAGTTTGCATGCATGTGATTCGAGTTTGCAAACAATATAATTCGAGTTTGCATGCATGTGATTCGAGATTGAAGACAATATAATTCGAGTTTGCATTCGAGTTTGCATGCATGTGAATAGAGTTTGAATACAATATAATTCGAGTTTGCATGTATATGTTTCGAGTTTTGACTATTCATTGATCGAGCATAGATCTTAATTGATCGAGTTTGGTATTAAACTCATTGAGTTTAGGTTTAATCATTCATGGTTCAGTTGTGACTCATTCGAGTTTCACTCTTATTCAATTGAGTTGGATTTATGCTTTAATCGAGCTTAGTCCTTCAATCATCGAGTTTCAGTAATACATCAACCGAGTTTCATTTGTAACTCAATCGAGTTTGATCATTACATATTCGAGTTTCATCCAATATCATTCGAGTTTCATAAATAATCATTCTAGTTTTGATTATTTGACCTTTGCTGCTTAAATTGACCATAACTTTTGACTGGAACATCGTTAGAAGGCCTACCATACGTCAAATCAAAGATTGAAAAGAGATCTACATTTCTAAAACAGGCATAGCCAGTTCGGTAAATTTTCGAGGCCCAATTCCACTCCAGAAAAAAGTTATGGGCATTTTTCTGCAGAAAATCTAAAATTTCAACGTCAAAAAGTCAAATCAGAGCTGATTTTTAACAAATTAATCATTCAAGATTCATTTTTCTTCAACCAAGATTCATTCAAATTTTCATAAGTCCATAAAAGATCTTGGAAGTTCATTCTTCTGCAATTCATAATGGTGTTTGAACAATTTTCAAAGTCTGAGCTGATTGTCAAACTTACTGAATCTGAAAAGATTCGTAAGAATAATTACGACATTCTCGTTCAGTTAAATACTGAAAAACATTTGGCGTTATGTGACGTACAAATACTGAATGAAGAAATTCAAAGCATAAAAGAAAAACAAAACTCTGAGAGTTGTGCTCATCAATTGAAAATATCTGAATTACTTAAAGAACTTGATGAGCTGAAACAAGAAAATTTTTAGAATGCAACTCAACTGAAATATCTTTTGCCTGAAAGGTCTGATCTTTACAAGAAAGTTAAGGATCTTGAAGATACACTTTCTAAGACAAAACCAACTGATTAGAATTGTATTTTAAACAAAAATGAAGAACAAGATTTTAAATCGAAATCTGAATTGTTTGAAGATGAAAGACAAATGTTCTTAATCAAAGAACAATCTGTTAAATCTGATTACCAATCATTTGATCATGACAGAAATTCAAATTTAGTCATTATCAAAAGTTTGGAAGATCGGATACTTCATCTTACAAAACAATTACATGTGTTTACTTCATGAACTTAGTCAAAGGTTAAGACCTCTTCTTCAGTGTGTTTAAAATCCAATGTTGATCACTCTGGTTTGTCTTTTGAAAGTGAAGTGAATCTAACTAACTCTGCTAAGTTTGATTCATCTTCAGATCTGAAACTTAAGTATCTTCTCAAGATACATAAAGGCAAAGACAAAATCTTTGAACAAGTTCCGGTCAAGATTTACACTGGTGAATCTTCGAAGTCAAATTTTCCTAAAGTTTCTGAAAATACTAGTCATTCTAATCAGAAAACATTTTCACAGCAAAATACCAAGTATTATCAGAAACAGGCAAGAACCGAACAGTGTTTCAAAAAGAAGAGTTCGAAAACGTCTGATCATTCAAATTCAAGTTTCTTTAGAAATTCAGATATTCAATTTTCTCATACTCAAAGAAATTTGTTTTCTGCTTTTGAAAGAGAAGCTGATAGTTATTACTTGCAATGGGTACCTAAACCCAAGTACAAGTGGGTACCAAAACCCGTTTTGAAATGGGTACCCAAGAGCGCTAACAAGTCTGGATCCAAATCTATTTGGATACCAAAGACATCTTAAATTTTGCAGGTTATAGGTTTCTTATCATTTCAGATAAGGACCCATTCTTCATTTCAGTAGGCTCTTGATTACTTCAGGTCAAGACCCGTGCTTCAACTCAAAATTGGTTTCTAGTTAAATTCAGACAAGAACCCAGACTTTAATGAACCAGAGACAATGGTTTTCAGTTCATTTAGACTGACACCCAAGTTTATGCGACAAATGGCTTCTAATCACTTCAGATTCCTGGGTCTGAAAGACAAATATTTCTGGAATTCCTGCCCTAAATTCAACTCTGAAGCTGCATTGATTTAGAGGGAGTTTTGTTTTTATGATTTTTTGCTCCTGATTTCATTTCTATGAGTTGACTAACTGCATGTGCTTATTTACAGGGGGAGTTTCAGACATTCTTTGACGATGACATTTTTTCAAAAACTGTGTGATTTTTCACGAAAATATTTGATTCACACTTAAAAAGAAGTTTTGAGCTGAAAAGAAATATTTGTTTGATTCTCTGAAGATATCATTGAGATTAATTGATCTAATCTCTTTGATTTTCATAATCTCATTTCTTCTGAGATTCTCTTTGTTATAACTCTTCCAATTTATACTGGATTCTCCCGTTATCTCCCAAATGCTAATTCTTTCAAGAAAATCTGGTTCTTTTCATATTACATATCAGATTTTCTATTTCATTCTGATATCTCCCATATTATTTGAAAATAATCTCTCTGATATCCCTTGAGCTTCAAAGCTGAAAATCTTTCTGCTGACTCCAATTATGCACCAATCTGAGTGATAGGCATAAATATCGCTTCTATGGTCTAACCAGAACCGGAAGACCTACCCAAGAAGCAAACCATCAATAGATTGTGCGGGTGAGGGTTCTTTAGGTTTATTAGTTGAGAAGTGTCAGTTATCACGGGGTACTGACAGGGTCGAGCAGAGATAAATTGTAAATGAGAGGGATATTGATATTGAAAGGAGATGGTGGTGCATCAGATCATGCTTCTGCTATAAAGCTGACTCAATTCATTTCTCAAACGTGAGCCGGAGGGAGCTTAGTTGAAAAATGCTGAGTGCTGAGAGTTGAGAAAGGATTAAAAGGAAAGTAAATCCTATCTAAACTATGTCGGCTGGGTAATCCAAATAATCTATCAAGCCCTATGCGACTTGATATTGAAAAAGACATCATGGACCCAGTGACGCATGCACTTAACCCAACCAACTACTCAGTTATCTCTCAAAAGATTTCTGTTTCAATAATCACGGAGATATAACACATTTCTATCGATATATCATTTGGATATTATTGATATTGAAACAAGGAAGACAGTTGCTCCGGTCTCCAATTTCATTTGATGCACATCGTGTCTAGAGCTGATTATATACACTTTTAGGACACATCGAGTCTATTGTGTGACTATAAACTCCTAGTCAAAAGTGACTAAGTCGGGACAAATAAGAGTGATTCTTTCAAAATAAAGGATTTCACGATGACTATTTGGAAATCCTACCAGTGTTAACATCACGGCAGCACTGAACGTAGGTCACATAGATTATGTCTATTGTGCAAACAGGAATCCTATGTGGACCTGGACTCGTTTTCTCACAAAATGAATGTGTTTCATTTTCCCCAAAGTTGTAAAGCTTTGTTTTTGTTCTAAAAAGATATAATATCAATTCGAGGGGGAGTGAACTTTTTGAGGTGGAGAGATAAATCTGTCTTGTATAGCGGGAGAGATATCAGTTTAAGGTGGAGAAAATCAATTTGTAATAATTTCTGAGTTGTAATTGTTGATGTATTTCTTCTACTGTAATTTCATTGAATTAATGTTTCTGAAGTTTTTGCATGATGTTCATAATTTCTTATGATGATCATGAGGGGGAGAAAAGCATAATTTCAGAAACAACTGTTGAGTAGATTGATGTCTGTTGAAGACAATTGATCAAGGAAGAGATTTAAAAGCTATTCATGATCCAAGGGGGAGTGTGCTTACAAGAAAAGAGAAGATCAGAAAAGTAGAGATGTGATAATCAGAGTGAGACAGTAAAGAAGAAGATTTTATCATAAGATTCAGAGATCAAAGAAAAGAAGAAGATTCAAGAAAAGAATCAACCTGAATAGAGAACTTTAATATAAAATTGTTTTCATCTCTAAGGGGGAGATTGTTGGGTACAATTTATAATAGAGTTAAAAACAATTTATATTGTATAAAGTTCAGGGGTTGTTTGTGTAAGTACTCAATAATTTGTATTGAGTATATATAGGAATATAGAATACGAAAGATGGGAGTGGACAGATTTGAAGATTCAGATTTGAGAGAATTGCTTTGCAAGTCACCAAGAACCGAATGTAATATCTTTTCTCTCAACTTAATCATTCAATATATTGTATTGAATTGTTAATTGTTCATATATTGTTAAATGTGATTGAATTGCATGAAATATGAAATTCACATTACCTCCACATTACCTTTCTGGATGTGATCTCTGATAGAGTGATGTCTGACTTCTATATGCTTTGTTCGGGAATGAAACACTGGATTCTTGGAGATGGCTATGGAACTTGTATTATCACACATGATAGGAGTCTTCCTATATACAAGCCCATAGAATCTGCCCACAGCAGCTTCCAGCAGCAATATACTCAGCTTCAGCAGTAGAAGGAGAAACTAAGTTCTGCTTCTTACTACACCAACTGATCAACTTTCCACCAAGATGTTGACATCCACCTGTTGTGCTTTTCCTGTCTAACCTGCAGCCTGCAAAATCAGAATCTCAATAACCTGTTAGTTCAAGACTTGAGTCTCTGGGATATCAAAGACCCAAACCTGGTGTACCCTTAAGGTATCTGAAGATTCTTTTTACAGCAGCTAGATGTGATTCCTTAGGATCAGCTTGAAACCTAGCACATAGACAGGTAGCAAACATAATATCTGGTCTACTAGCAGTTAAATATAGCAAGCTCCCAATCATGCCTCTATAAGTTGTTACTGAAACAGCTTTGCCACTGGCATCAGCATCCAAATTTAAATTGGTTGCCATTGGGCTTTTGATAGGAGAACTTTGATCAAATTAAACTTTTTCAAATGATCTAAAGTGTACTTTCTTTGATTGATGAAAATTCCATTTGAGGTTTGTTTAACCTGTAATGTAAGAAAGAAAGTAAGTTCACCCATCATACTCATCTCATATTTTGATTTCATGACTAGTGAGAAGTTCTTGCATAACTACTCATTAGTAGAACCAAATATTATGTCGTCCACATATATTTGGACAAGCATAATATCATACTTCACCTTCTTTATAAACAATGTGGTATCCACTTTACCTCTGGAATAACCATTTCTCATAAGGAAATCAGTTTGAGTGTCATACCAGGCTCTAGGTGCTTGTTTAAGACCATAGAGGGCTTTGTCCAACTTATAGACAAAACCTAGATGATGTTCATTTTCAAAACCTAGAGGTTGGTTGATATATACTTCTTCTTCCAGCTTGCCATTCAAAAATGCACTCTTCACATCCATTTGAAATATCTTCATGCTTTTGTGGGCAGCATAGGCTAGAAACAAACGAATTACTTCTAACGTGGCCACTGGAGCAAACGTTTCATCATAATCAATGCCTTCTTCCTGTCTGTAGCCTTGAGCAACTAGTCTTGCCTTATGTCTAATAACATGACCTTGCTCATCCATTTTGTTCCTGAACACCCATTTAGTTCCAATTATTGTTTTCCCTTTAGGAGCGCGGACCAGCTTCCATACTTTGTTTCTCTCAAACTGATTGAGCTCTTCTTGCATGGCAGTGATCCAATTGGCATCTTTTAGTGCTTCATCCACTTTCTTAGGCTCCATTAGGGACACAAAGCTTGGAAACATACAACCCCCCTTTGCTGATGTCACCAATTATTTGATCATTGGGGTGACACCTGATCCACTCAGGATCATGCCTCAATGTAGATTCCCCTGCATCAATTTCATTTCCAACAGGTCCTGTTGAACAGCTTTCAAGATTCTCAGACACACTTTTATCTTGAGCCTGTTCACCTGTTGAACATGATTCTACATTGTTGAACACATCAGCAGAAGATCCGGGGAAATTAACATTGAGAGGTTCAGGACATGGTGTATTGATTATGTCACTACACTTATTCACATAGGCTGTATCAACATAGTCATCATCATGTCCATTTTGGTTAACAGGTTCCACTATGGATGTAGTGGAAGCTTTGAGTCCTTTTCTTCATTAATGGAATGCATGAGATCATCAAAGCTGAACTCTCCTGAAACTGATTCAGGAACACCTTGTGTGGAAGCACTCTCAGACTCCTCAAAGGTGACATTGGTAGATTCATCTATCACCTTTCTTTTGTAGTTGTATACCCTGTAGGCTTTAGAGATAGCAGAGTATCCAGCAAACACACCTTTATCAGCTTTGGGTTCAAATTTTGCCAGCTGGTATCTCTGATTCAAAATGAAGCAGGGACATCCAAACACATGGAAATAACTAATATTTGGCCTTCTCCCTTTGATTAACTCATAGCGAGTCTTGTTGAACCTTTTCACCACCAAGGATCTGTTTTGAGTGAAGCAGGCAGTGTTGACAGCTTCAACCCAAAATGATGAAGGCAAACCTGATGCGCACAGCTTGGTTCTGGCAGCTTCAATGAAAGTTCTGTTTCTCCTTTCAGCAACTCCATTTTATTGTGGAGTTCTTACAGCTGAAAAGTTTTGTGAGATCCCTCTTTCTTCACAGAAGTCCTCAAGGGTACTGTTTCTAAATTCAGTAGCATGATCACTTCTAAGCTGTTTAACTTGAGCAGAGTTCAGCATCTTCATCTTTTTGATAAACCCAATAAATTCTATAGCATCCTCTCATATCCACATCAGAAAGATCACCCATGTAAACCTGTGGAACTCATCAACCATTACTACAGTGTATCTTCTACCTCCTAGACTTGGGACACTGACTGGTCCAAACAAGTCCATGTGGATTAAGAAGAGAGGAGTATCAATAGAAAAATTATGCTTAAATTTAAAATATGTTTTTCTCTGCTTTCCTTTCTCACAAGCTGTGCAGAGTTTATCCTTAACAAAGGTTATAGAAGGCAAACCTGTTACCAACTCTTTCTTACAGAGTTTGTTGATATTCTTGAAAATCAGGTGTGATAGCCTTTTGTGCCATAACCAGTTCAGGTCTGCATTGCTTTTGGAGATAAAGCAGGATTCCGTTGTGGGATCAGCAGATTTCATGTCCACAACATATACACCTTTCTTCCTTTGTGCTCACAACACAACTTTTCCTTGGTAGTCCAATATGTAACCTAGGTCACTGGTACAAATTCTAGCTTTGGTCACACCAGAAATGTGTGACGATAACCATTCGGTCACACTTCTTTTTTCATTGTGTGTGTGACTAAAGGTCCCGTGACCAAAGGGTCCATACTGTCACATTAGATGGTTAGTGGCTGTATCCATTTACAAAGAGTGACCAAAACCGTAAAATGTGGGACCATATGCTCTTTAAAATCAAGTGAAAGTATATTTTGTGTGACTATTGTCCATGCAATGGCCATTTTATTTTTATTTGTGTGTGGCTGATTGCAACCATTTTGTGCTCACAACACAACTTTGCCTTTTGTGGCCGTATCCACTTTATTTTGTGCTCACAACATAACTTTGCCTTGGGAGTCCAATATGTAACCCAGGTCACTGGTACAAATTCTGGCTTTGGTCACACCAGAAGTGTGTGACGATAACCATTCGGTCACACTTGTTTTTTCATTTTGTGTGTGACTAAAGGTCCCGTGACCAAAGGGTCCATACAGTCACATTAGATGGTTAGTGGCCATATCTATTTACAAAGAGTGACAAAAACCGTAAAATGTGTGACCATATGCTCTTTAAAATCAAGCGACAGTGTATTTTGTGTTACTATTGTCCATGCAATGGCCACTTTATTTTTATTTGTGTTTGGCTAATTGCAACCATTTGGTCACACAACGAGTGTGTTGTTGTAGGCATTGTTCACATAAAATGATTCCAAATGTGGCTGTAGGTGTTAAAAGTGTGACCATATGCTCTTTAAAATCAAGCAAAAGAGTATTTTGTGTGACTATTGTCCATTCAATGGTCACTTTACTTTTATTTGTGTTTTGTTGGTTGCAACCATTGGGTCACACAACGATTGTGTAGTTGTGGGCTTTGGTCACATAAACTGATGCCAAATGTGGCCTTCAGTGTTAAAAAGTGTGACCATATGCTCTTTAAAATCAAGCAAAAGTGTATTTTGTGTGACTATTGTCCATGCCATCGCCACTTTATATTTATTTGTATTTTGATGATTGCAACCATTTGGTCACACAACGAGTGTGTTGTTGTGGGCTTTGGTCACATAAAATGATGCTAAATGCGGCCCTAGGTTGTAAAAAGTGTGACCATTTGCTCTTTTAAGTGAGGTAAACTTGTATTTTGTGTGACTATTGTCCATGCAATGGCCACTTTATTTTTATTTGTTTCTGGCTGATTGCAACCTTTTGGTCACACAATGAGTGTGTTGTTGTGGGCTTTGGTCACATAAAATGATGCCAAATGTGGTTCTACGTGTTAAAAAGTGTGACCATATGCTCTTCTAAGTTAGGAAAACTTGTATTCTGTATGACTATTGTCCATGCAATGACCACTTTATTTTTGTTTGTGTGTCGCTGATTGCAACCATTTGGTCACACAATGAGTGTGTTGGTGTGGGCTTTGGTCACATAAAATGATGTCAAATGTGGCCGTAGGTGTTAAAAAGTGTGACCATTTTCTCTTTTAAGTGAGGTAAACTTGTATTTTGGGTGACTATTGTCCATGCAATGGCCACTTTATTTTTGTTTGTGTGTGGCTGATTGCAACCATTTGGTCACACAACGAGTGTGTTGTTGTGGGCTTTGGTCACATAAAATGATGAGAAATGTGGTCGTACGTGTTAAAAAGTGTGACCATATGCTCTTCTAAGTGTGGTAAACTTGTATTTTGTGTGACTATTGTCCATGCAATGGCCACTTTATTTTTGTTTGTGTGTGGCTGATTGCAACCATTTGGTCACACAACGAGTGTGTTGTTGTGGGCTTTGGTCACATAAAATGATGCCAAATGTGGTCGTACGTGTTAAAAAGTGTGACCATATGCTCTTCTAAGTGAGGAAAACTTGTATTTTGTGTGACTATTGTCCATTCAATGACCACTTTATTTTTGTTTCTGTGTGGCTGATTGCAACCATTTGGTCACACAACAAGTGTGTTGGTGTGGGCTTTGGTCACGTAAAATGATGCCAAATGTGGTCGTAGGTGTTAAAAAGTGTGACCATATGCTCTTTTAAGTGTGGTAAAGTTGTATTTTGAGTGACTATTGTCCATGCAATGGCCACTTTATTTTTGTTTGTGTGTGGCTGATTGCAAAAATTTGGTCACACAACGAGTGTGTTGGTGTGGGCTTTGGTCACATAAAATGATGCCAAATGTGGCCGTAGGTGTTAAAAAGTGTGACCATTTTCTCTTTTAAGTGAGGTAAACTTGTATTTTGGGTGACTATTGTCCATGCAATGGCCACTTTATTTTTGTTTGTGTGTGGCTGATTGCAACCATTTGGTCACACAACGAGTGTGTTGTTGTGGGCTTTGGTCACATAAAATGATGCCAAATGTGGTCGTACGTGTTAAAAAGTGTGACCATATGCTCTTCTAAGTGTGGTAAACTTGTATTTTGTGTGACTATTGTCCATGCAATGGCCACTTTATTTTTGTTTGTGTGTGGCTGATTGCAACCATTTGGTCACACAACGAGTGTGTTGTTGTGGGCTTTGGTCACATAAAATGATGCCAAATGTGGTCGGACGTGTTAAAAAGTGTGACCATATGCTCTTCTAAGTGAGGAAAATTCCTATTTTTGTGTGACTATTGTCCATGCAATGAACCACTTTAATTTTTTGTTTGTGTGTGGCTGATTGGCAACCATTTGGTCACACAACAATGTGTTGGTGTGGGCTTTTTGGTCACGTAAAATGATGCCAAATGGTGGTCGTAGGTGTTAAAAGTGTGACCATAATGCTCTTTTAAGTGTGGGTAAAGTTGTATTTTTGAGGTGACTATTGTCCATTGCAATGGCCACTTTATTTTTGTTTGTGAGTGGTCTGATTGCAAAATTGGTCACACAACGAGTTGTGTTGGTGTGGGCTTTGGTCCACATAAAATGATGCCAAATGTGGCCGTAGGTGTTAAAAAGTGTGACCATATGCTCTTTTAAGTGTGGTAAACTTGTATTCTGTGTGACTATTGTCCATGCAATGGCCACTTTATTTTTGTTTGTGTGTGGCAGATTGCAAAAATTTGGTCACACAACGAGTGTGTTGGTGTGGGCTTTGGTCACATAAAATGATGCCAAATGTGGCCGTAGGTGTTAAAAAGTGTGACCATATGCTCTTTTAAGTGTGGTAAAGTTGTATTTTGTGTGACTATTGTCCATGCAATGGCAACTTTATTTTTGTTTTTGTGTGGCTGATTGCAACCATTTGGTCACACAACGAGTGTGTTGTTGTGGGCTTAGGTCACATAAAATGATGCCAAATGTGGTTGTACGTGTTAAAAAGTGTGACCATATGCTCTTCTAAGTTAGGAAAACTTGTATTCTGTGTGACTATTGTCCATGCAATGGCCACTTTATTTTTGTTTGTATGTGGCTGATTTCAACAATGTGGTCACACAACGAGTGTGTTGGTGTGGGCTTTAGTCACATAAAATGATGTCAAATGTGGCCGTAGGTGTTAAAAAGTGTGACCATTTTCTCTTTTAAGTGAGGTAAACTTGTATTTTGGGTGACTATTGTCCTTGCAATGGCCACTTTATTTTTGTTTGTGTGTGGCTGATTGCAACCATTTGGTCACACAACGAGTGTGTTGGTGTGGGCTTTGGTCACATAAAATGATGCCAAATGTGGCCTTAGGTGTTAAAAAGTCTGACCATATGCTCTTTTAAGTGTGGTAAACTTGTATTCTGTGTGACTATTGTCCATGCACTGGCCACTTTATTTTTGTTTGCGTGTGGCTGATTGCAAAAATTTGGTCACACAACGAGTGTGTTGGTGTGGGCTTTGGTCACATAAAGTGATGCCAAATGTGGCCATAGGTGTTAAAAAGTGTGACCATATGCTCTTTTAAGTGTGGTAAAGTTGTATTTTGTGTGACTATTGTCCATGCACTGGCCACTTTATTTTTGTTTGTGTGTGGCTGATTGCAAAATTTTGGTCACACAACGAGTGTGTTGGTGTGGGCTTTGGTCACATAAAATGATGCCAAATGTGGCCGTAGGTGTTAAAAAGTGTGACCATATGCTCTTTTAAGTGTGGTAAACTTGTATTCTGTGTGACTATTGTCCATGCAATGGCCACTTTATTTTTGTTTGTGTGTGGCTGATTGCAAAAAGTTGGTCATACAACGAGTGTGTTGGTGTGGGCTTTGGTCACATAAAATGATGCCAAATGTGGCCGTAGGTGTTAAAAAGTGTGACCATATGCTCTTTTAAGTGTGGTAAAGTTGTATTTTGAGTGACTATTGTCCATGCAATGGCCACTTTATTTTTGTTTGTGTGTGGCTGATTGCAAAAATTTGGTCACACAACGAGTGTGTTGGTGTGGGCTTTGGTCACATAAAATGATGCCAAATGTGGCCGTAGGTGTTAAAAAGTGTGACCATATGCTCTTTTAAGTGTGGTAAACTTGTATTCTGTGTGACTATTGTCCATGCAATGGCCACTTTATTTTTGTTTGTGTGTGGCTGATTGCAAAAATTTGGTCACACAACGAGTGTGTTGGTGTGGGCTTTGGTCACATAAAATGATGCCAAATGTGGCCGTAGGTGTTAAAAAGTGTGACCATATGCTCTTTTAAGTGTGGTAAAGTTGTATTTTGAGTGACTATTGTCCATGCAATGGCCACTTTATTTTTGTTTGTGTGTGGCTGATTGCAAAAATTTGGTCACACAACGAGTGTGTTGGTGTGGGCTTTGGTCACATAAAATGATGCCAAATGTGGCCGTAGGTGTTAAAAAGTGTGACCATTTTCTCTTTTAAGTGAGGTAAACTTGTATTTTGGGTGACTATTGTCCATGCAATGGCCACTTTATTTTTGTTTGTGTGTGGCTGATTGCAACCATTTGGTCACACAACGAGTGTGTTGTTGTGGGCTTTGGTCACATAAAATGATGCCAAATGTGGTCGTACGTGTTAAAAAGTGGGACCATATGCTCTTCTAAGTGTGGTAAACTTGTATTCTGTGTGACTATTGTCCATGCAATGGCCACTTTATTTTTGTTTGTGTGTGGCTGATTGCAACCATTTGGTCACACAACGAGTGTGTTGTTGTGGGCTTTGGTCACATAAAATGATGCCAAATGTGGTCGGACGTGTTAAAAAGTGTGACCATATGCTCTTCTAAGTGAGGAAAACTTGTATTTTGTGTGACTATTGTCCATGCAATGACCACTTTATTTTTGTTTGTGTGTGGCTGATTGCAACCATTTGGTCACACAACAAGTGTGTTGGTGTGGGCTTTGGTCACGTAAAATGATGCCAAATGTGGTCGTAGGTGTTAAAAAGTGTGACCATATGCTCTTTTAAGTGTGGTAAAGTTGTATTTTGAGTGACTATTGTCCATGCAATGGCCACTTTATTTTTGTTTGTGTGTGGCTGATTGCAAAAATTTGGTCACACAACGAGTGTGTTGGTGTGGGCTTTGGTCACATAAAATGATGCCAAATGTGGCCGTAGGTGTTAAAAAGTGTGACCATATGCTCTTTTAAGTGTGGTAAACTTGTATTCTGTGTGACTATTGTCCATGCAATGGCCACTTTATTTTTGTTTGTGTGTGGCTGATTGCAAAAAGTTGGTCATACAACGAGTGTGTTGGTGTGGGCTTTGGTCACATAAAATGATGCCAAATGTGGCCGTTGGTGTTAAAAAGTGTGACCATATGCTCTTTTAAGTGTGGTAAAGTTGTATTTTGTGTGACTATTGTCCATGCAATGGCAACTTTATTTTTGTTTTTGTGTAGCTGATTGCAACCATTTGGTCACACAACGAGTGTGTTGTTGTGGGCTTTGGTCACATAAAATGATGCCAAATGTGGTTGTACGTGTTAAAAAGTGTGACCATATGCTCTTCTAAGTTAGGAAAACTTGTATTCTATGCGACTATTGTCCATGCAATGGCCACTTTATTTTTGTTTGTATGTGGCTGATTTCAACAATGTGGTCACACAACGAGTGTGTTGGTGTGGGCTTTAGTCACATAAAATGATGTCAAATGTGGCCGTAGGTGTTAAAAAGTGTGACCATTTTCTCTTTTAAGTGAGGTAAACTTGTATTTTGGGTGACTATTGTCCTTGCAATGGCCACTTTATTTTTGTTTGTGTGTGGCTGATTGCAACCATTTGGTCACACAACGAGTGTGTTGTTGTGGGCTTTGGTCACATAAAATGATGCCAAATGTGGTCGTACGTGTTAAAAAGTGTGACCATATGCTCTTCTAAGTGAGGAAAACTTGTATTTTGTGTGACTATTGTCCATTCAATGACCACTTTATTTTTGTTTGTGTGTGGCTGATTGCAACCATTTGGTCACACAACGAGTGTGTTGGTGTGGGCTTTGGTCACATAATATGATGCCAAATGTGGACTTAGGTGTTAAAAAGTCTGACCATATGCTCTTTTAAGTGTGGTAAACTTGTATTCTGTGTGACTATTGTCCATGCACTGGCCACTTAATTTTTGTTTGCGTGTGGCTGATTGCAAAAATTTGGTCACACAACGAGTGTGTTGGTGTGGGCTTTGGTCACATAAAATGATGCCAAATGTGGCCATAGGTGTTAAAAAGTGTGACCATATGCTCTTTTAAGTGTGGTAAAGTTGTATTTTGTGTGACTATTGTCCATGCACTGGCCACTTTATTTTTGTTTGTGTGTGGCTGATTGCAACCATTTGGTCACACATACGAGTTGTGTTTCGTTGTGGTGCTTCTGGTCACATTATATCCTGCTGCCAATGTGGTTGTACGTGTTAAAAAGTATGACCATATGCTCTTCTAAGTTAGGAAAACTTGTATTCTGTGTGACTATTGTCCATGCAATGGCCACTTTGTTTTTGTTTGTATGTGGCTGATTTCAACAATGTGGTCACACAACGAGTGTGTTGGTGTGGGCTTTAGTCACATAAAATGATGTCAAATGTGGCCGTAGGTGTTAAAAAGTGTGACCATTTTCTCTTTTAAGTGAGGTAAACTTGTATTTTGGGTGACTATTGTCCTTGCAATGGCCACTTTATTTTTGTTTGTGTGTGGCTGATTGCAACCATTTGGTCACACAACGAGTGTGTTGTTGTGGGCTTTGGTCACATAAAATGATGCCAAATGTGGTCGTACGTGTTAAAAAGTGTGACCATATGCTCTTCTAAGTGAGGAAAACTTGTATTTTGTGTGACTATTGTCCATGCAATGACCACTTTATTTTTGTTTGTGTGTGGCTGATTGCAACCATTTGGTCACACAACGAGTGTGTTGGTGTGGGCTTTCGTCACATAAAATGATGCCAAATGTGGCCTTAGGTGTTAAAAAGTCTGACCATATGCTCTTTTAAGTGTGGTAAACTTGTATTCTGTGTGACTATTGTCCATGCAATGGCCACTTTATTTTTGTTTGTGTGTGGCTGATTGCAAAAAGTTGGTCATACAACGAGTGTGTTGGTGTGGGCTTTGGTCACATAAAATGATGCCAAATGTGGCCGTAGGTGTTAAAAAGTGTGACCATATGCTCTTTTAAGTGTGGTAAAGTTGTATTTTGTGTGACTATTGTCCATGCAATGGCAACTTTATTTTTGTTTTTGTGTAGCTGATTGCAACCATTTGGTCACACAACGAGTGTGTTGTTGTGGGCTTTGGTCACATAAAATGATGCCAAATGTGGTTGTACGTGTTAAAAAGTGTGACCATATGCTCTTCTAAGTTAGGAAAACTTGTATTCTGTGTGACTATTGTCCATGCAATGGCCACTTTATTTTTGTTTGTATGTGGCTGATTTCAACAATGTGGTCACACAACGAGTGTGTTGGTGTGGGCTTTAGTCACATAAAATGATGTCAAATGTGGCCGTAGGTGTTAAAAAGTGTGACCATTTTCTCTTTTAAGTGAGGTAAACTTGTATTTTGGGTGACTATTGTCCATGCAATGGCCACTTTATTTTTGTTTGTGTGTGGCTGATTGCAACCATTTGGTCACACAACGAGTGTGTTGTTGTGGGCTTTGGTCACATAAAATGATGCCAAATGTGGTCGTACGTGTTAAAAAGTGTGACCATATGCTCTTCTAAGTGAGGAAAACTTGTATTTTGTGTGACTATTGTCCATGCAATGACCACTTTATTTTTGTTTGTGTGTGGCTGATTGCAACCATTTGGTCACACAACGAGTGTGTTGGTGTGGGCTTTGGTCACATAAAATGATGCCAAATGTGGCCTTAGGTGTTAAAAAGTCTGACCATATGCTCTTTTAAGTGTGGAAAACTTGTATTCTGTGTGACTATTGTCCATGCAATGGCCACTTTATTTTTGTTTGTGTGTGGCTGATTGCAAAAAGTTGGTCATACAACGAGTGTGTTGGTGTGGGCTTTGGTCACATAAAATGATGCCAAATGTGGCCGTAGGTGTTAAAAAGTGTGACCATATGCTCTTTTAAGTGTGGTAAAGTTGTATTTTGTGTGACTATTGTCCATGCAATGGCAACTTTATTTTTGTTTTTGTGTAGCTGATTGCAACCATTTGGTCACACAACGAGTGTGTTGTTGTGGGCTTTGGTCACATAAAATGATGCCAAATGTGGTTGTACGTGTTAAAAAGTGTGACCATATGCTCTTCTAAGTTAGGAAAACTTGTATTCTGTGTGACTATTGTCCATGCAATGGCCACTTTATTTTTGTTTGTATGTGGCTGATTTCAACAATGTGGTCACACAATGAGTGTGTTGGTGTGGGCTTTAGTCACATAAAATGATGTCAAATGTGGCCGTAGGTGTTAAAAAGTGTGACCACTTTCTCTTTTAAGTGAGGTAAACTTGTATTTTGGGTGACTATTGTCCATGCAATGGCCACTTTAATTTTGTTTGTGTGTGGCTGATTGCAACCATTTGGTCACACAACGAGTGTGTTGGTGTGGGCTTTGGTCACATAAAATGATGCCAAATGTGGCCGTAGGTGTTAAAAAGTGTGACCATATGCTCTTTTAAGTGTGGTAAAGTTGTATTTTGTGTGACTATTGTCCATGATTTGGCCACTTTATTTTTGTTAGTGTGTGGCTGATTGCAAAAATTTGGTCACACAACGAGTGTGTTGTTGGGGCTTTTGGTCACATAAAATGATGCGCAAATGTGGCCGCTAGTGTGTTAAAAAGTGTGAACCATATGCTCTTTGAGTGTGGTAAACTTGTATTCTGTGTGACTATTGTCCATGCAATGGCCACTTTATTTTTGTTTGTGTGTGGCTGATTGCAAAAATTTGGTCACACAACGAGTGTGTTGGTGTGGGCTTTGGTCACATAAAATGATGCCAAATGTGGCCGTAGGTGTTAAAAAGTGTGACCATATGCTCTTTTAAGTGTGGTAAAGTTGTATTTTGTGTGACTATTGTCCATGCACTGGCCACTTTATTTTTGTTTGTGTGTGGCTGATTGCAAAATTTTGGTCACACAACGAGTGTGTTGGTGTGGGCTTTTGTCACATAAAATGATGCCAAATGTGGTCGTAGGTGTTAAAAAGTGTGACCATATGCTCTTTTAAGTGTGGTAAAGTTGTATTTTGTGTGACTATTGTCCATGCAATGGCCACTTTATATTTATTAGTGTGTGGCTGATTGCAAATATTTGGTCACACAACGAGTGTGTTGGTGTGGGCTTTGGTCACATAAAATGATGCCAAATGTGGCCGTAGGTGTTAAAAAGTGTGACCATATGCTCTTTTAAGTGTGGTAAACTTGTATTCTGTGTGACTATTGTCCATGCAATGGCCACTTTATTTTTGTTTGTGTGTGGCAGATTGCAAAAATTTGGTCACACAACGAGTGTGTTGGTGTGGGCTTTGGTCACATAAAATGATGCCAAATGTGGCCGTAGGTGTTAAAAAGTGTGACCATATGCTCTTTTAAGTGTGGTAAAGTTGTATTTTGTGTGACTATTGTCCATGCAATGGCAACTTTATTTTTGTTTTTGTGTGGCTGATTGCAACCATTTGGTCACACAACGAGTGTGTTGTTGTGGGCTTAGGTCACATAAAATGATGCCAAATGTGGTTGTACGTGTTAAAAAGTGTGACCATATGCTCTTCTAAGTTAGGAAAACTTGTATTCTGTGTGACTATTGTCCATGCAATGGCCACTTTATTTTTGTTTGTATGTGGCTGATTGCAACCATTTGGTCACACAATGAGTGTGTTGGTGTGGGCTTTGGTCACATAAAATGATATAAAATGTGGCCGTAGGTGTTAAAAAGTGTGACCACTTTCTCTTTTAAGTGAGGTAAACTTGTATTTTGGGTGACTATTGTCCATGCAATGGCCACTTTAATTTTGTTTGTGTGTGGCTGATTGCAACCATTTGGTCACACAACGAGTGTGTTGGTGTGGGCTTTGGTCACATAAAATGATGCCAAATGTGGCCGTAGGTGCTAAAAAGTGTGACCATATGCTCTTTTAAGTGTGGTAAAGTTGTATTTTGTGTGACTATTGTCCATGCACTGGCCACTTTATTTTTGTTTGTGTGTGGCTGATTGCAAAATTTTGGTCACACAACGAGTGTGTTGGTGTGGGCTTTGGTCACATAAAATGATGCCAAATGTGGCCGTAGGTGTTAAAAAGTGTGACCATATGCTCTTTTAAGTGTGGTAAAGTTGTATTTTGTGTGACTATTGTCCATGCAATGGCCACTTTATTTATGTTAGTGTGTGGCTGATTGCAAAAATTTGGTCACACAACGAGTGTGTTGGTGTGGGCTTTGGTCACATAAAATGATGCCAAATGTGGCCGTAGGTGTTAAAAAGTGTGACCATATGCTCTTTTAAGTGTGGTAAACTTGTATTCTGTGTGACTATTGTCCATGCAATGGCCACTTTATTTTTGTT